>JAFEKC020000006.1:1227500-1710878 GCA_018257855.2 Cladonia borealis | reverse complement strand
CCTAACCCTAACCCTAACCCTAACCCTAACCCTAACCCTAACCCTAACCCTAACCCTAACCCTAACCCTAACCCTAGATCATTCATTTTTAGGGAGTTTATAAGGTGATTTTTGAAAGTGGTAATCTATACCCTTAGGTAGGACTGAATATTTGCAAAGCTTGCAAGCTAGAAAACTAGTATTACCTAGAATAGTAATATAATCCATCTAATTAGAAAGGCAATGGCTTATTTCCTGTATAGGAATTTAATTAGAATGGCTAGGGTTAATAATTTATTAAAATATTAAGGAAAGAAGGTGAGGAGGAGTTGATAGCTAATAGATATACCTAGTTCAGCAGCTAATTAGGCGGGTAATATTTAAAGTTATCTCGGCTAGCTAATAAGTAGCTAGTAGTTACTAAGTAGGCCTCTTAGCTAGTATTTAGACTAAGCACTTATTTATTAAAAGGAAATAAAATAATTAGATATAATCTTTTAAAAATATAATATCTACTAATATAATAGATTCTATTAATAGAATAAAATATAATTATTATGTATATTTTATCTAGTTTTATCTAGGATAGAATATATATCTTAGTAGTAAGAATTATTAGTAGAAAGGTAACTGTTTAAATACTAGTCCATTTTAAACGGTTTTTAGCGCGTTTTATAGTCCTAAGCAAGCTAATTCTAAATCATTTCTTATTATAAATTTCACTTCTATATTAAGGCGAGGGTAAAGCTTAGAAGAAATAACTTTCTTAGTGGTCGATCACCTACTTAAGGTTTGAATATCAAAAAAAACTTACATTTTAATAATTTATCCAAAAAGAACCTTAAGAGGGATCTAGGCCGTTAGAGCGTTAGATTATAGCCCTAAGCTAGTACTTTCTATATCTAGTCTTATCTTAGATATATATTATAAAAAACCTATTTTCTATTTGAAAAACTAAAATTAAATAGAAAATAACTAATATTTTAGTATAGTTTAAATGGAAAATAATTATTTTCCATCTATCTCTAGTAGTTAGATTTATAAGTATATAGTATAGAGCTATATTAAGGCTATAGATATTAGGTTTAATCTAAAAAATATATAAATCCCTAAAAGTTATTAGTTATAAGATAAAAAGTTTTAGAAAATCTAATTACTTCTACTATCTAGTACCTAATTATTTTCCCTAAAATACTTAAAAAACTTTATATATAAGAATTATATAGCTAGATTAGGGCTATATATATTAAGTCTAATCTTAAAATTATATAAATAGATAAAAAAGTTATTGACTAAAATAAATTGTTTTCTAATAATTTAGGTCTTTTTACTTCTACTACCTAGTACTTAACTACGCTAGGTTAGAAGCGTATATTTATTTACTTATACTACTTAGTGCTTAGTATCACCTCTACTACCTAGTGCTTAGCTATTGCCTCTATTACCTAGGGCTTAGCTTTTACTTAAACCTACTTTTTTTTTATCTTAAGTCTACTAATTCACCTTACCTACCCGGCTCTAGTAGTCTATAGAGATTATATTAGCTTATTAGTAAGATATCTATAAAGATATCTCCTCTAGTTCCTTATAATAATCCCTATACTAACTATCCTAAAAGGCTTTGGATTAAGGAAAAGTAGTCTTTATCTTTATTAATATAGCTATTTTAAATACCTAGGTATAGAAACTACTATAATAAAGAAGATAGCTCTAATAAATACCTTATTTAATAAACTAATATAACCCCCTATTAGGAAACCTCTTAGCTCTAGATTTTTATCTAGGTTTGTAGCTAGCACTATATATAGGTGGGTCTCTATCGCTAGCTAGGCTAGGAGTATATATAGACTTTCCTTATATACCCTAAGAAAGCTAAGCTGTTATATTCCCAGCCATAAATACTCTTAGGCTCTTATATCCTAGTCCACGAATTCTCTTAGATAGGGATGTGATAGCTAAGCTTACTTGTAGTATATAGGGGAAATCTATATATAGCCCTAGCGTTGGTTTTTTGTTGAGACCGCTTGGCTTTAGATTATTATTTAGGTTTGTAGCTAGCACTATGAATAGGTGGGTCTCTATCACTAGCTGGGCTAGGAGTATATATAGACTTTCCTTATATACCCTAAGAAAGCTAAGCTATTATATTCCTAGCTATAAATACTCTTAGGCTCTTATATCCTAGTCTATAAATTCTCTTAGATAGGGATGTGATAGCTAAGCTTACTTATAGTATATAGGGGAAATCTATATATAGCCCTAGCGTTGGTTTTTTATTGAGACCGCTTAGCTCTAGATTATTATCTAGGTTTATAGCTAGCACTATAGATAGGTGGGTCTCTATTACTAGTTAAGCTAAGGGAACTATCTGCTATAGTCACGTCTTAGTTAGTATTATTAGAGCTAACTAAATAATCTCTAGTACTCCTAGGTACGTTTAATTTAGAAGCCCTATCTACCCTAAATTAGTATATATAGGACTTCTAAAATAGATATACCTAGAAGTGGGAGAGATTATCTAGTTAGCTCTAGTAATATTAACTAAGACGTAACTATGATGAATAGATCCCCTAGCGGTTTTTTTTTGGGGGTTTTTTTAGGGGGGTTTTTTTTTATTTTTTTTTTTTTGTTTTTTTTTTTTATAAGACTACTTAGCTTTAGATAACCCTAAACTAGGTTTGTAACTAGTACTATAGATAGGTGGGCCTTATACTAGTTAGGCTAGGAGGATATATTTATAGCTAAGTTCCTAGGCTCTCTATTATAATAATATCTACTTAGGAAGAGACTAGGGGTAGAAGTTTATTAAACTATAATAATATTAGTATCTTATTCTATATAAAGCCTTTTACCTATATAATTCTTAAGACTACTTACCCCTAAATAGAACTTCTCTTAGCTGAAAAAGTCCTACCCTAAAGAGAATATTAGATATAAGTCTTTGGAATAGTAGGATACGAAAGGGCCCTAATAGATATACTCTTTAAAAGAGCTTAAAATTAAGTGGTCATACCTTAAAGAGTATTCTAGGTGTGATATCCTAAAATAATAATCAAACTATAGATTATTAGATCCCTGAGTTAGCGTACCGCCTTAGGTACTTTTCCCTATACTAACCTTATAATAGAATAGCTCTAGGTAGTAGCCCCCTTAAGAAGTAGCCCTAAGGGGTTGTTCCTAGGAGGGTCTGACCTAGATATTAGCCCCTGATACCCCTCTAAGCTAGTCCTTAGAATAAGGTAACACGCTATCTAAGCTAGAGCTAATAGTAACCTAAAATAGCCTATATTATAATAAGAACTTGGCTTACAATTAGCGGTCATACGGTTATAAGATAAATAGATTTTTATTAGTTTAAGGCGTATACTACTTTAATAGGGGTGGGGTTCCACCTATTAGAGTCTCTAAGCCCTCTAAAGATCCCCCTAAATAAGTCTAAACTAGTTACTAGCATAAAAATTATTCCTTCCCATAGATTTTCAAAGGCTATCTAAGTACCTTAGACCTTATAAAGATATAAGGCTTTAGAAAAAAAGAGAGGACTCTTCCTAAGGTCTTAGGTAACATCTCTATAGTAAAGTTATATTCCTATAGAACTTCTATATCCAGATAGCAGACTAGCCTAATAAATTAGACTAAGAACTCCTATAAAGCCCCTATAAGCGCTTATAAGGATATCTATATATTATATAGTGTCTAAGCTAACCTTTAAGGCTAAGCTAGGGACGCGGAAGGGCCCTACGGACGCACCCCCTAAGGCACCCTACAGTTAAGTAGTCATGCCCTGAAGGATACCCTAGGCGCGATTACTAACAATACGTACCCCCCCAAAGCACCTTATCTCCGGCAATATTGCAGCTTCGGAAATACCTTAAAAAAGAATTATAAACCCACCCCTAAAAGCAAACCCTCTGAAGAGGTATAATATGCCCTAGAAATAAATCTGTATGCACTATTATAGGCTCTCTTACCTAGACCGACCCCATAATAGAATAGCATTCTAGGTATAACCCCTTAAGAATCAGCCCTAAAGGGTTGTTCTTAGGAGGGTCTGACCTAGAAATTAACCCCTAATACTCTGAAAGCTACTCCGTAGACGCCTTAGGATGGACTTATCTTATATATAACCCAACCATCATTTAGTCGATTTTTGGTGTGTACGGGTTAAGTGTTAAAAAAAAATTTTAAAAAACAGTAAAATATTAAAAAATAGAATATTTATATAGTGATAGTAGGACGAAAATATATAAAAATCTTTGCCTTAGCCATTTTCAAAAAATTATTTAAAGGGCTAGGAGGGGAGCTGGAGATGAATTAAGATTTTATATAGTACTTATAAAACTTAATATATAGGGTTTATAGGGCTGTATAGGATAAAACTTTATATATAAGAATTATAGGGCCGTATTAGGGCTATAAATATTAGGCCCTATTTTAAAATTTTATAAATAAATAAAAAAGTTATAGGCAAAAAAAAAATTTAGTTAAAAGGCTAACCTTTTTTTACTCCTACTACCTAGTATTAGGCTTCGCTAGCTTAGAAATATAGATTGTTCACTAAAACAACCCGGAACTAGGCTATATTAGGTATTAAGCGTAAATATATTTACTATTACTACCCAGCGCTTAGCTAGCATTTCTGTAAAGTACTCAGCTATAACCCCTACCCCCCTACGCGGGGCTTTAACCCCTAAGGTATATTAAAAAACTTTATATATAGGGATTATAGGGCCGTATTAGGGCTACTAAAAACAAGCCCTAATTTAAAATTCCCTTAAGAAATAATAAAGTTATAGGCAAAAAGAAAAATTTTATTAAAAGGCTAACCTTTTTTACTCCTACTATCTACTATTAGGCTTCGCTAGCTTAAAAATATAGATTAGTTTACTAGAACTACCTAGAACTAGGCTATGCTAGGTAATAAGCGTAAATCTATTTATTATTACTACTTAGTACTTAGCTAGTACCTTATTTATTACTTAGCTAGGACCTTTAACCCCTTAACACTAAGCTAGGAAACTAGTATTACTTAGAATAATAATATACCCTATCTTATTAGAAAGGCAAGACTCTATTTCCTAGATAAGAATTTAATTAAAATAGCTAGGGTTAATAATTCATTAAAATATTAAGAAAAGATAGTAAGGAAAGATAAAAAGCTTTAAGATATAAAATTATTAGGCGGCTAATTAGATAGATAATATTTAAGATTATCTTAGCTAACTAATAAATAGTTAATAGCTATTATATAAATCTCTTAACTAATATCTTAACTAAGTACCTACTTATAAAAAGGAAATAGAATAATTAGATATAATCTTTAAAAATATAATATTTAGTAGTATAATAGTTACTATTAATAAATTAAAATATAACTATTATATATATTTTATTTATTTTTATTTAGGATAGAATATATATTTTAGTAGTAAGAATTCTAAGTAGAAAAGTAACTTTTTTATTACTAGTCTATTTTAGATAATTTTTAGCGCGTTTTATAGCCCTAATCTAATAGATTCTAAATCAGGTCTTACTTTAAATTTCACTTATATATTAAGGCGGGGGCAAGACTTAGAAGAGATAACTTTCTTAGTGGTCAATCATCCGCTTAAGGTTTGAACATCAGAAAAAACCCACATTTTAACATTTTTTTAAAAAAATAACCCTAAGAGGGATTTAGGCCGTTAGGGCATCAAATTATAACGCTTAGTCAGCGCTTTTTAAAACAGGTCTAACTTTAAAAAGAGCTCACAAAAAAACCATTTTCCATTTAAAAAACTAAAATCAAATGGAAAATGACTAAAATTTTAGTTTAATATAAATGGAAAATGATCATTTTCCATTTGTCTCTAGTAGATAGGTTTGTAAGGCTTAAGACGCCAAGAAAGTGCTTTACAAGCAGGGACCATCTCATGTTTCATACAAAAGTTGTATAATTGAGGCACAATGACCCAGGAAGGTAGGAATATATGCGAACAGACCGAGTATACTAGCAAGGGATACGAGGCAAACGATTAGAGATGAATCGCAGTCCTTTTATATTGCTCCCCATGCCTCACAACTTCTCCTGAAATAGAACAAAGAGCACTCCGTTACAAGATCAAACATGGGGAGTAGAACCGAGCTTCTGGTACACTCCTGCGATGTTCCTAAATGTTGTGGTCCATGTGACTCTTAGAGGGGGCTGAGCCAGGCTGAGGTTAGGATGTTACGTCCAAGGATATCGATCCTTCCAATATTTTCAATGAATAGAGAAATAGCAAAAGTGGAAAATAGATATAGATCCAACAATGATTCATCCCATACAAAAACTACCTAACATTCAATAGAGAGTCAACGAGGCAGAGGCGAACACCAATCCGGGTGTTGCGATGGTAGATAAAAGAGCTTGACATCCTCGGTAGAAGGGATAAGGCAAATGAATGCTCCTGTCTCTTGGACCCAAAATCATTCACTAATGGAAAGCCACACTAATGTCACTTCATAAACACTCTCTGCGCCATTCTATTCTGGCGCTAAGTCAACAAGGTGGTAGCTGTCTGTAACGACTGATTTTCGGCTGCTGAAACTGTGGAAGCTTCATTCTGTTCCTTTCAGATGCGATAGAGGTGAAACGTAGAAAGCTGGAACTCTACACTCCAATCTTGCATCGAGATCTCGAGATGACTGGTACCTCTGTCCCGTTAATAGTGGATTTAGTTATAATGGAATCGCAGGTGAGCCCCCACGTAGAGCGTAGGTGGGAAGCACAGTTCCTTTTAGGGCGCCTTATTTGGTGGGGGGGTGTTGGTCCTATCAGCATCAGCCTGCTAGCGTTTCCATCCTGGGTTCTTCTACCCCTTGTGCTTACCACCCATAGGTGTTGAGCCATTATGTATATCAGCAGCCCGTTTCCATAGAGTTAGCTACTCAGGTTATGCATACTCATTCATTATCTTGCAGCTCATCATCCTACAATAGCAAGGAATTATTTTCTCTCCTCGCGCAATAAGGCAATTAGGAGGTTGTCTGCTTGTAGGATCGAACAACTTGTAGGATCGAACAGGATATAAGATCAAACAGCGAGAACCATGCCTGGGGCTGAGGCCGGAATTACCCGCTGTACTAGTTCTGGTAGGGTTAGGGTTACCGCCTGGGCGCGCTTGAAGCCTGACCTCCAAACAACGCTCCGGCGACCTCTCTCCGCCCCATTGTACTAAAATTGGTCTGCCTCAACCTCATTCCTTCCCGCCCATGGCTCAGATTACACGTCACAGTTTCATCCTTCAATCCTCCGAATCACATGACTCTGTGCATCATCCATCCCGCATAAATTGCAAACTGAACATGTTCGAGGTTGAAGCCTGCTTGCGGCGCAGCATGTGATAAGTATCATCCAGTGCCGACTTCTGCACCCTTCACGATCCATTCGAATTTCGCAACTGCGAAGCCGGCCTAAAACCGCTGCCATTTCGAATATCTCTCACGCTATGCGTCTCCTTCTATGGCGATTGCTGGCTGTTGGTGGTGGCATCATTGGGTCAGCATCCATGCCGACGACGCTTCAACGGGTACTTAGCGTTGTGGATAAAGCACAGGTACTGAACCACGCCAGCTTTGGTGTCGGCTTCGACTTGACAGCATCATACGGGCAAGCTACGCAACCCCTATCTCGGAGGCTTGAAAGTTGACAACAATGCAGAATAGCCGCAGTGAGCTTTTCAAACGGGACAACTGTTACGCTTGCCAAGGTCTCATCAGATGATGGCTATGATGAGGTGCTACAGCGACTCTCCCTGGACTCTTCGCGACATCTCTCGTAGGCTTCGCACTGAAAAGCACCCAATTACCCAATACAAGAAGGCTGACTTGACCATAGACCACCATATGAGCACTTGTTCGATTCTTGGGATGACATGCCACGGCAGTTGCTACGTAAAGCCCGAAAGGCTATCGGCCTGCCTGCCTCACACGATGTTGGCCTCCTCGCAAAGATGCTTTCTGATCTCCGCAGCCTAGTCGAAGAAGAAATCGGCAAGCCCGTTGAGTCGGCAGGTGTGGCAACATTGAACCTTGTCGCTCTCTATCCCGAAGACTTGCAAGATGCCTTTGAGTATGTGGGTTTGCGCTACCTTACTTTTCCAGTCAGGTATGGTGTCTTGTACGAGACAAGCGCCGCCTATGCAGGCTACAAATTTGGGCTTTGCTCCGATTACACCAATCGAAGTGCGTGCAAGAATGAGCAGGATGACATGCCTGATGACGTTGTGATGGCAGTCTTATACACGCGTACTGCTCTCACGGTTTCCCTTTCTATCATGGCGTCGGCATACTATCTGTGGGAGCCACCGTACAGGCATCTTTTAGACTTCTCCCTCGGTTACGATGCCCGGCCCGTCAATGTCGCTGACGATAATTATTGGGACGCGGTAGGATTGAGACTACAACAGATTTTGATTGAGAACCCGTACTACAAGCGACCCGCAAAAGTGTTGCTGATGGGCGATTGTGTCCGGGATAAAACCTTCCAACGCATACTCAAGAAGGCGCTGAACCAACAAATGAGAGAACTGCCAGAGATCCTAGATAGGGGCTCGGAAGGGGTTGCAGCGAAAGGAGCTGCAGAATTTGCCAAAAGGATCCCTTACGATCCCTACAGATTCTAGGAAAATACTCTTATTTGGCTAGAATGGAGTAAGGTGCATCTGTTGGAGCCGATAACAAAGATTGAGCATTTCCTAACCCAGAATTAGCGTATTTTGACCTGTATAGGAGCCGCCTTTTGATTCGAAGGATTCACCTCGGTATCCAGTGAGCAAAGGCCCCCTTAAGTAGCGAGCACACCGTAGGGCTGAAGGTCCCGCAAATTTTGCCATTTAGGCGACTTTTCTGGGGCAGTGTTCAGGGGCTTTCGAAAGAGGTTTTAGGCACCTCCAGGCACGAGCCCGCACTTAGCGAACAAATTCTCCTCAATATCAGGAAGTTCTCCGGCGTTCCAAAGGATAAGAACAGTTGTTTAACAGGAACGCGCCTTGATTGGATCTGAATACTGTCGTTACATACGACCACGATAGAGACCAAGTCGGACGCTTTCCCTAGGATGTCGTTCTCTAAGTTGTTTGAATTACTAGGTACCTTACGCTCGATTAGACGCACCTACCAGGGTCGGGCCGTACCGACGACTTATTATAACAGATAGAGCAGCTAATGAACTAAGATCCGCCTCTTCAAACAAGTACCTATAATAAATCTTTCAGAAAGAACATATATAACATGGCGTGCTTCGGAAGGGCAATTGCAAGCGGTGTTACTAATGTCGTTGAGTTTAGCCCAAGCCTCGTCAACCTGAATTTCAACTTCGCCTTGCACCAAGTCGAAGCTCCTGTCGAGTTCCAAGGCGTCGGTAAAACGCTGTCTCATATAAGGCGTAGAGAAGCGGAAGCAGGCCGACCTCATGTAACCGCAAGGATACTTGGAGCTCTGTTTAGCTCTCTCGTAGCGGAAACCCCGAAACTCTTCAGCCTTTATGGTTTGCGTGCTTCGGAGATTTCTGGGTCTCCTACAATAAACCCGTCCGAAGTTCAGAATTATGGGTTCTTTTCGAGCCGCGTTGGGGCAGATGCTACAACAGTGTGGGCCGGTGCGACTTCGGGACCCGGAGCGATCGCCGTACATCTTCTTGCATGTATGCTTGCTAGAGTATGGGATCCTTCAGAGGCCACATCAATATGGATGGAGATTGTGAAAGAACGAAGTGGGAACATCCTAAATGAATTTGAAGGTGGGAGGCCGGTCGATTTCCGTGATGTCGCTGCTGCGAAAAACGCTCTAACCCGGCCGCAACTTGCGGAATGGGATGCCAGTGCACGTGCATGGCTACATGCTGCCGATCGAGTCAAAGCACGTGAAGAAAAGCAGCTAATGCTCATACTGGATAACATTCGCCAGTACATCGACTCAGCTCGCGGTACTTTCAGTAGTGTCATGGAGGCATGGCAGAAATCACTTACAGTATTTGAAGCGCTACTCAACGGAGTATCGCAGAAGGAGAAAAGGGGGGAAACGTTCCTGGCCCTTTCTGCTTGGCACCTTTACCCAGACCTGATGGTCTTGCAACCGTTTCCACAGACCATTAAGCAGAAGGACCCTCTCCTCCATTCAAGCGGCATTCTGACAGTCGGGTTGCATCAGATAGGAGAAGAGCAGGGAGGAATACGCTGGTCACTGCCATTGGCTCAACTACGTCATTATGGGGGCCCCGTAAATCGTGAGCGTACCGTCAATAGCACCCAGCGCCTCACGTTGGAGGAATTCTCGCAAGTTTTCTTGGGGGCATTTCTTCACGGGTGGGGTGACATAGGGACAGAAACATTTGCTATGATACGCTGGGTGAAAAACGTCCATCGTGCCTTGCTAACTTTAGCTGAGCAGAAGCTTAAGTCAATGTCAGAGAACCTGCGCTCGAATGTAATGGCCTGCTGGCTTGATCTCTTGTTTAAGGGATGTGAAACCTGTCTACAGGCATGTAAGACCGGAGACGGGAGCCCCAAGCAACTGTTACGCCTTGGTAGACGCTACGCTGAAGTCTTCCTAGGTGAGCCACCATCTACATGGCCTTATTTTGGACTTTCTACAGGAGGAGCTTTCGTCTCGTGTGCCGGGACCGAGGATGATAGGATCCAGATTCTGCGCGAAGCTGCTGCAAGCCTTCCACATCAGCCCAGCCAAATGTTCATTAGAGTGCGGCACGAGCTGGCTGGTGTCGCGACACCTCTCTATGAATACGCCACTGCAAAGCCAATGGCAAGAGATTCTTCTAAACGTCGCAACGATGGTAGCCTTCAGCCCATTCACGCCCACCGACGATGGATCTATGGCGGTAGCAAGGTTCGGGCCCACACTAACGACAATGAATATTACAGACGGCTTATCACGGTATTCCCAGAAATAGTGAGAGGTTCAGGCGTCAGTAGCCCAGCTGTGGTGGAAACGAATGAGCAAATGGACACTCTTTCAAAATGCTCCGCTTTCATCAGCAAAGATGATGATCGTACTCTGCTGCCAGTGGTCGAAGCGAACTTTAGAGAGCGGTCAAAAAGGTATTATGAACAAGGGGAAGATGTCTTTCAGCGTGAGACATGCACAGTAGAAGATTTCGAAGCCGAGAAGATGGGAATATTCTGGCCAGATCATGCCACCGAGGAGCGGAAGAAAGGTATTCCATGGTACAATCAGATCTATGGGGACGACACGGCAGCCATATTTGCAAATGTGCCCGCAGAACATGCCGGGGGGAGTGTCCATGCAGCTGATGACTTTCCCCTGACGCATTTCCACACCTTCTTTGAATCTCACCTTCTGGACCCGAGCGCCCTCGGCGACGCGCTTTATAGAAAGTTTTCCTCCGTAGACGAAACCCTTGATTACAGGAAATCCCTCAGAGCGGTATCTGCCGCCGCCTCTTTGTACAAAGATTTAGGGATCGCTACGATCGATGTTCGTGTTCTAGAAAGAAGACTTTGGGATTCTCCATGGATCCCTATAGCGACATCGGAGAACATGGCAAGATATCGGCTTGAGGCACAACAAAGAACGTCTGCAAAATTCGGTAGCTCAGCCTTGAATGCTTCTAAGATACTATTTTCTCGCCCATTGAATCTCGCGAGCGCGTTTTCATGCATTTGTTTCTCTGAGTCAGGTCGCTTTCAGGTTCAGCCCAAGAACTTGCGTAACGTCATGGCGATGTGCTCGAATGACTTGATATGGGTAGCCTCCTATCTGCTGGAAGATCCGTCGAAAAGTGAAGGAAAGATAGGGATTAGGGTTTTTCCTGGCAACATCGGACGATCGAGCATTGCATTTCTATTACCACCCATGAACCCGATGAGGAGACCGAACAGCATCCATGGGTTTCGAGATATCGTTCACAGACCTTTTGATGGACACTTACAGAACAACTTTCGGACTACCTCTCTCCATCTTTCGTTCACCACTGCTGAGTCTCCACTTGGTGACAACTTCAGTGGTATGCAAGATGACGAGCTGTATCTCCTGGAAACGCTTCTCTCAGTACATGAAGGGGGTGATTGGGTTGCCGATCTCGACATCCTTGGTTCTTTCTCTAGCCGTAAATATGCTAGATTTGGACCGTGCGACAAGCAAAATATCCACACGAGATCGAAAAACCACCCTGAGAAAGAAATATCTTGCGTTGACAACTGGGCAGAACTCTTAGAACCGCCTGAAGTGTGCTCTGGAATTGTAAGAGCTTCCGGCGACTGGGAAGCAAGACTAGCAACATTCAGCGTTGCGGTTTCAACGGTGGATAGGGTTTTCGTCTTGCCTGACAGTATCTGCTGGGACTGTATCGACGACGAGCTTGCATCTTTTGATAAGCACAAAAAGGCTATCCTAATTGCTTGATTATGAGACTAGATACAGCTTCGATGCCACCAAGTATAATGAAGAAGCTGGTCATGAACGACAAACTGCGGTCTGGCGTGATTTGGGAGTATTTCAATGATGTTAATCGATGCATGAACTAGGACTGAGAATTGGGGTTATGCTTGTTCTTGTTGTTGCGTTAGGATATGCATCGCAATTCAGAAATCACCTGAACTTTTTGAGGCTAAACTTCTCGATAGCTACAGCTAACTTGTCACAATGCCAAACAGTGTCATTTCGACTTCCTTACTTCAGTGCACTTCTTGCAACGTACTGTCCACTGCTATTGCGAACAACAGCATCAGGCTTGTAATAAGATGCGACCAGGTCGACCAGTGTTTGTGTTATAAGATCGAAATCACCTTCACCTGGGAAGTACCCTCTGACGGTGTAGCCATCAACCTGCAGTGAGGCGGCTTTTCGTGCGATCTCAGCATCAATGACTTTGAACTTCTCGGTCATTTCATCGTTATCTCTAACGGCATTCCCTTTGGCTGGAACCCACCAACACATAAATTTACAAAGCCCATATTCGTCTCTTCTCACCATAAACACGAGCTTGTGTGATTCCCAGAGACGCTAGCTCAGCATTGGTCGCCCGCAGTGCCCTACCGAGTAAGGTTGGCGGCTCGTTGACAAGCGCACTCTTATAGAATGGTACGCTGCCCACCCAACTCTGCATCCGTGTCTTCATTCCGCTACCAATGTCTTCGATATACACCGTTGAATTCCGGCCATTGCCCCGGCGTCCATGCCGCCTGTTTTCTGCCCTATCTGAAAGAGTTTGCCAGGATATCTTTGCATCAATGCAAGCACGAAGGAAATTGACGCCCACGGTTGGGCCCAATAGAGTGCTTGGGGTAGAATTCTCCAACGTGGCACTGTGCGTGAACCCAGTCGTTCTCGGTAGTACCCGCTGGATCGTGTCCAATAATTATGACATCGAACGTGCGGAGTGTCTTCTCTGCCATGAGCAACAGTTGTTTCTGGCCCAGAAGATCACTGTCCCCTTCAGGATTGTAGCCACTCGGTGTGTTACCGCCAGTATATCGTCCCCACAAGAGGAGGACGGGCTTTTCTCCCGTTGGGAAGTTGATGCTCTTGAAGTCATCATTTCTGAGAACTGTCTGAGGATCGAGATCTGATCCCATCCGCTTTGCAAACAATGCATACTATGCAGTGCGGTTTTCAATAGTATTCGCAGCGGCCATCCTCTTAGTAATAATAGAAAATTTACCTAATAACTCTAACCTAGTTAGTTATATAACTAGGAGTTTCTTAAGAATATTTATAACTTAAAAATTATTTTAAATACTTATTTTTCTTAATATTTAAATTATTTAAATAATAATACTTAGATTATTTCTAAAAAAAAGCCTAGAAAATATTTAAGAATTAAGTAATCTTAGACTTAATATTAATAATTTTAAACTAGATTTTAATAATAATAATAATAATCTTTTCTAATAATAACTTTTTTACTTAATATAATAAGAATAATAAAACTAAGTATTTATTTAAAAATATAAATAATAAAGAAAAGATATTATTATAATTTTTAAAATATTTCTTTCCTAAAAAATTTTATATCTATTTTACTCTTATTATTTAACTTTATATTAATTACTTAATATACCTTTATATAAGTATTAGTTCTTCTCTTATTTAAATTTCTTTTCTTACTATATTTATTATATAATTAAACTTAAGCTTTAAATAAGACTTTAAAATTCTAATCTAATATTATTATACCTTATAATTATAATACTATTAGTCTTAGTTCTTTAGGTATTTTAGGTTATAGTGAAGTATTTATAATAACACGTCGTACTAGTAAAAATTATTATTGAGTTGGTTGGGTTGACTCGAAAACCTACCAAGAAAAACCCGACCCGACCTGAACCCGTCACGTCGGGTTTAGGTTAGGTTCAGGTTCAGGTCAGGTTAGAAAAACCTCAACCCGACCCGACTCGTTGCGTAGCGTACAAGTTTTCAAATTAAAATTATAACCAGTACCATGTACAAGCAAAGGCCAATACCAAAACCGGTACCACAGACTTTAGTATGATCTCTTTCATAGCCCTTCGTGTCATATCCCACCAAATAGCCTTGTGAATAGCAATGGTAACGGGCAATTCGTTCAAATGAGGATAAGGTTCCTGCGGTACAGGTTTTCCTAAGTGCTTGCACAGCGGCTCCCATCCTTGCTTAGGATCAAATACCAGTAGCTTGTCCTTTGGTACACTCGTTCGAACAAGAGCGTAGTGGTCATGGAAGCTCTGACGGAGTTTCGTCTTGTCATCCCAATTGCCACCCGTCAAATGATTCCAAATGAGAGTTAGAATCTCAATATAAGGTTTCACTTTGATCTAGTGTAGGCTGTCAGAGGTAGGGCGTGATGATTTGGGAGGGTTGAGAGGAAATTACAGTATCGTATGAGCTGATGAAATCCCACCGCCACCTAAGCAATGTGTTGAAGAGTGTGCTGATAGACCATAACCAGGTCTCCTCGTCTCGAGTAGTAATGAGAACTTTGGCATCGGGATAAGCTGCCAGCAGCTCTTCAGTGAACATAATACAAGGTATGTCGGTTATTGCCTGGTACAAGGAGAATAGTCGATTAGTTAAAGCGTCCCATAGTCCACAATAGCAGTCAGGTGGGCACAACAGACGCTGTATTCTCCTAGTAGTTTGTCCAGCTCTGCTTTGCCATATTTCTTCCCTTTGCCATGATACTTGGCTTCGAGACCCTTCAGCCAAAGCGCATGCGTACCCGGTGGTGTAAATCGAAGCTCAGCCATGTGCATCGATTTGAGACCTAGTATTTGTAAAGCAGTATACATCGCTGTATAAAAGGTTAAAGGTCATCTCCCTAATAGAGCTGTGTCTAGGACTAACAATACGTTCCTGTGCGGGACATACCCAAGGCCAAGACTTCCATCTGGACGGGCCGTGGCGATACGATAGGTATATCACCCATGGATCTAAAATTTGATGGAGCCATAGATCTTGTACCGCAGAAGGGAGCGATGTGTGCTCGTAAGACCTGGAAGACTGGTATAATACCTACTGGAGAGTAATATGTAGTCAAAGCTGTCTAGTACATGGACTCAGTCTAGTATCTGGAGTCAGCAGGTCTCCAATAAGTTCAAAATAAAGTCGTTTGTTATACCCGGATAAATTCGATTCGTCAGATGTGATAATAGCACAATGGTGGGGCCGGATTTACCATTCGGCTTCCAATTAATCTAGTAGCGAAAGTAAATCATTGCCAAGTATTGTTACGGTTTCATTAAAATTTTATGGCATGAGGAAGGTTGGCATTAAAAGAAGCAAGTTACGGAGGGATTGATGAGTTGGTGTGAGGCATTTTCTCGTGACAAGGGGTACTTGAGATGGGGTCCATGCAAAGATAAGCCGATGCGAGATTTCTGACATGGGGTGGTTGCCAGGCACAAAGATGTGTTGCCGTGATGATGATACTATCTCGGGACTACTGCAAGCTAGCAGGCTTCCTGATTATTGGAGCATCTCTCCCCATTCAAACTATAGCTCCCGTGGGGAAGAGCTGGGTTTCACAGTTACCTTGTTGCAAGCTTCGTCGTTCACTGAACGAAATTTAGACCCTTCCAAGTTTAGGCTACGATCTCCAAACTCTTTTTGTGTATGGTCTTCTACTTCACAGTGATGATAAATGCTAAGACCGACCCGTCTACTGAATCTCTTTACACGACATCCACGTCTTGCTGGATGGCGATGCGATTGAGAGGAATATCTTTTTTGGGGTCCAAGGGTTCATCACCCCCAACAGCTTCAGTAAGATGAGCATAGTCGACCATATCGTCCGTTAGGTTTTTGTAACGATTGCGTCTACTGTTCACCACGGGACCCACGGTAGCACCTGGACTTCCTGGGCCTTCTGATCCAGACGACCTGTTGGTAGTCCGGAAGGATGTAATCAGATCTCTAAATGTTGTTGCTATGGTTGACCTCTTCGGAAGAATTGGTCGCAACGTTGGCAGACAGGCGCACACTATACCAGTATTCATTTGGGCAATAACCCATTTACCGCCGGTATCAGCACTCCCTCGTTGCGTCTCTATAACGCGTATAATACACATAATGCCGACGCTACCAAGATTAGTCGAATATCGAAAAACTGGGCTTGGGATGACTTACAAGCTCCCAAGTACGAAGATCCCTGACAGCGTGATCTTATGTCTCGTTGGAAGCTGCAGTTTCCTGACTATGTTGACCGGCATTGCCACCATAACAAAGTCCAGTAGGGCGTTGAACGGTTCAGCAGCAACAACTATAAGCGTAAAGTTCTGGCATTTCGCAGGCAGTACGACGTTCCAAGCTGCTGCAACGGGCTGGCATCTCAACAAGCCTTCAAAAACACAAACAATCATCCAGATGGACTGTAGAACGAACAATACCAATGTACTCTGTCGAAGAGCGGTTCCAAAGATCCGACGATATAAACAAAGTACGCTATACTTCGCGAACGTTATGATTACAGAATAGAGGATGGCTGCAATGTAGACAGACTACAAAAGACTGTCAGTTGGTTCGGACAAGGGAATGGCGCGGATTGACTTTGAGATAAATTCGCAACCTGGACAAAGGCAGTAAATCGGTATTGTGCTGGCCTTGCTCCCCATCCAGTAGACCTGACCTCTTTAGCAGTGCTCAATTAGATATAATTTGTACAGTTACGTACCCCACAATACAACCCCAAAGTAAGGCAAGTTTAGGACAGCACAAGCAAGGATCCAGTAGTCGTCTAGGCCAAGAGAGACCTTTCGCATAAGTCTTGCGAGCATTCGAAGCACAACGAAAACGAGAGACATTCCGGTCAGGCCCACGAGTACGGCAATGTCTTGCGCCAGCGTGTCGTTCATTGTGAAAGATCGCGGTGAGTGTAATTAATCGGGGAGAAGGTGGACAACGTAATACCTATATACGATGATCATAAAAAAGCGTGTAAAGTAAGGTATGATCCTTGGATTGGAGGTTTCCGAAAGCACACAGCTCATTTTGTCATGGAGGTCAAGGCCTCGAGGAGCTCCAACTGTGCCGCCTCTGTCAGCGGATGAGATGGATTATTTTAAGGGGGGTATGTATGGCCCGGATAGGGTGCGCAAACCTTGTTAATGAACATTCTCTAGCGATAGGTCTTTAGCAGGCCTTTAACCGATTCGCTGACTGAGCCAATATGATCGGCAAAACATATGCAAGCTTTACAATCCCATCCAGACGGCAGCGGTCAAGCCGTGCATATGAATATGTTGCATTCCACTGGCGGATCCTACCATCCATGGATGGTAGGAATTTCCATGGATGGAAGGCACCCCCATGGTTTCCACCATATATCTCGTCGCTGGTTTTCTACCACCAATGGCGACATCATCCATGGACAGCGACCCCGTTCATAGATAGTAGGGACCATCTATTACCGCCACCTATAGTTTGACCTTACGTTGGAAAATACAACTCCGCTGAGCAAGCTTCTTATAATGATCGGTTAGGGCTAGGGCTGTTAGCTGTATATGGTTAGCGCGTCTCCGGATACCCAAGGAAATCAGCGATCTTTCTCTTCGACAATCAACAACTCAATTCTCCATGCACCACTGCCATGCACCGTGTAACTCTAAAGCATAAACAGTGAGTCGAATCCTATGGCAGCTGGCACTAAGAACAATCATGCACCCACGAAGGGTTACTTACGGTGAAGATCAGCCCTAGCTGAGAACCCTAAATGCTTTTCGTCCATTCGGTTCGAAGGAATCGATCCGATGCATCCGGTGTATTCCTGAAAGGTTGTAAGGATAACGAGACTTCATCCAGTCATAGCGGTAGCCACTGTCCTGGGACGCGGTAGTGGATCATAGGCCGCCTCGCAAGCATTGCTTTGTTAGAGCAGGTTTCGCTTCGCCACGATAAGAGGTCGAATTAATTCTCGCACTCCGCATTCGTACCAACACTTCCGTTGCACCCACGGTAATGGTTGCCGCACAGACCTCTTCCTATCTGTCAACGCGCATGATTGCAGTTATCTAATGCGCTGTCACGACTTCAGCTGCACTAGGCCAGAACCCAACCTTAGTGAGAGGGGAGAATGAGTCCAGTCGGAATGCTGGCTGTGGGTGGCCTGTACGAAGTCTCGTATCCTGAGCCGTCAATATCAGCATACCTTCTTTGTAGACATATGATGGATCTAGCCAATCCCCTCGCAATGCATGATTTCCGTTCCGATGTAGCTCACACGCACTACGGCAAAGCTTTGACGTCAGGCCACAGCTCTTTCTACGCAGGAAGTATGGTAATACGAACGCATAAGTGAGGCGTGTACGGGAACCATGATGCGGTGACTGACTCTATAGTCGCTGTAGGGGTGGGAGAGTGGGTGATTTCGATATCATACCAGAAAGTTCTTCTAAGTCAATACCTGAGTCATGAAATCCACTCTCAAACGGTGATTGCAACTTCTTGGAAATCATCACTTAGATACCAAGGATCCAGTTTGGCTCTGAATCTCAGGCTAACATAATTATGAGCGAATTCGAAGGCATCACTTCAGCCAAAAATTCCAAAGTTACCATGCACGAAATTCCTGACGAAGAAACTTGTCGAAGAACGCTAGATCCAATTGCTGTGGTAGGTTTCTCATTGGAGTTTCCACGAGATGCAGTCTCTCCGGAAGCTTTCTGGCAAATGCTCCTAGATGGTGTATCCACATCGACTCTCATTCCCAAAGACCGCTTCAATATAGAAAGCTTCTATGATCCCGATTCCAGTAAGGCTGGCATGGTATGAGGAACTGCGCCGAATAATGGTCTCTAGAAGCCATATTTGACTCATTCTCCCCAGATGAACGTTCAAAAAGCCCATTTCCTCAAGGAGGATCTCGCTTCATTTGATGCACCCTTCTTCTCCACAACGCCAGCTGAAGCAGCGTGTATGGACCCACAACAACGGCGGCTACTCGAGACTTCTTACAGAGCTCTTGAAAATGGTAATTCCATTATCCTCAAATTGTGTAATCCATTTTGCTGACAATGAGACGTCTGTAGCCGGAATGCCTATGGAGAAAGTTGCAGGTTCAAAAACCTCAGTTTACATTGGATCTTTCACGAATGATTATGGGTTGTTACTACAGAAAGATGCTAAAACAGAAACAAAACATTTTGCCACAGGAACAGAATCAGGAATGCTTGCCAATAGGCTGAGCTGGTTTTACGATTTGAAAGGGCCTAGTATGCAATTGGACACGGCTTGTTCGAGCAGCTTAAATGCGCTCCATCTCGCCTGTCAAAGTCTCCGTAGCGGAGAATCCGACATGGTAAGCTCCTCCCGCTTTTGAACCACAGATTAGTCACACTGTGCTGCAGGGGCTGGTGGGCGGATCCAATTTGTTTTTCAACCCAGAGAGCATGGCGGCTATGACAGATCTTAACTTCCTCTCCCCAGACGGGATCTCCTATAGTTTTGACGCGCGAGCTAACGGCTACTCGAGAGGAGAGGGGATCGGAATTGTGGTAATCAAGCTTCTTTCCAGTGCTATTCGCGATGGTGACACCATAAGGGCGGTGATCCGAGCTACAGGTTCCAATCAAGATGGGCGAACACCTACCATCACTCAGCCAAGTGCTGAAGCTCAAGAACTTCTCATACGGGACACTTATTCCAAAGCTGGGTTGAGTTTAAGTGAAACGCGGTATTTTGAAGCGCACGGTAGGTTCTCTGAATGGCGTTGAGGACGGTAAGACTGATGTCTTCAAAACAGGTACAGGAACCCCTGTAGGAGATCCTATCGAGGCCCATGCTATTAATGCCTCATTCGGATCCTACAGATCCAAACTAGATCCGATAATAATAGGGACGGTCAAGTCAAACATCGGTCACCTCGAAGGGGCCAGCGGGATTGCGGGTCTGATGAAAACAATCCTGGTATTGGAGAGAGGTCTCATACCGAAAAACATCTGGTTGGAGCGTGTGAATCCAGAAATCCCGATAGATGACTGGAATATTGAAGTGCGATCTATCTGGAACAATGCAGGATCAGAATGCTAAGAGACTCCAGTTCCCAACTGAAAACATGCCTTGGCCCACTAGCGGGCTGCGAAGGGGATCGGTCAATTCATTTGGATTTGGGGGTAGTAATGCGCACGCTATTGTTGACGATGCCTGCCATTACCTTCAGTTGCGTGGCCTATCTGGTAATCATTCGACCCGTCTTCCCACCTCTACAGTTCAGATGAGGGATACTCCAAGCAAAGGCGCCTCTGCCATTACCAACCAGCCCTGTTCACCCACAAAGCATGACCTATGCAGACACGAGTTCCCAGTGCTGCTAGTATTTTCTACATTCGATGAATTAGGCATAAGCCGTCTTGCTTCGAATTACCAAAGCCATTTCTCGAAGGCGTCATCTATTGAGACTGGTAGCAACGGATTATTACAAGATCTAGCATATACCCTTGCTGAAAAGCGCTCAATGCTGCCTTGGAGGTCCTTTGCTGTTCTCTCTTCGCTGCATGATCTCCGGACAAGATTAAGTGCTCTGCTCTCTAGACCCACTAGGCCGGCGAAATCGGCGAAATTGGCTTTTGTTTTCACCGGTCAAGGGGCACATTGGCCTACTATGGGCCAAGACTTGCTGAATTACCCGGTGTTTGAGCGGAGCTTGAAGTTTTCTGACGAACATTTCCACACTATGGGATGGAGGTCATCTTTATTCGGTGAATACACCAATTTGAGAATTTTTATGCCTTCTAACGTTCTGTAGACGAGCTTTTAAAAGAAGAAGGTCGATCTAATCTCAAAGACCCATTGATCAGTCAACCCTTGTGCACGGCATTGCAGATCGCAATCGTACAGCTTTTTCAGAGTTGGAAGATCAATCCGGTAGCGGTCGTGGGTCATTCTTCTGGGGAGATAGGGGCTGCTTACTGTGCTGGAATTCTTAGTCAAAGAGCTGCTCTGAAAGTTGCCTATTGTCGAGGCCTCGTCGCCCATCAACTTTGGTGCGGTCAGCGAGAGCCCGAAGCCATGATGGCTGTGGGACTCTCGGAGTCCGAGATCAGACCTCATCTTGGCTCTTCTGATACTCCTGGGGTATGCATTGCGTGTATTAACAGTCCTCGAAATGTTTCAATTAGTGGAAATAAGGCAGAAATACTCATTTTGAAGGAGAATCTACAGCGGGAAGGAATATTTGCTCGGCTATTGGACGTGGATGTCGCGTATCACTCAAGTTCGATGAATACCGTTGCGGTCGAATATCAGAATTTGCTTGGCGACCTAGGAATTGAAAATTCGAATCCTGATGGCCCGTTGATGTTCTCCTCGCTTTCGGGCAACAGTATTTCCGCCGATGAACTTGGGCAAAGCGAGTACTGGGTCAGGAATTTGACAGATCCAGTCAATTTCCTTGAAGCGACGACGAATATGTGCACACGGCCGTTTCACAAGCCTTTGGCCGACAGCTGTAAAGCGAACTTGGCTCCTTTAGTAGATTACATCGTGGAGATCGGACCGCATGCCGCTCTCAAGACCCCGATCAAAGAAACACTTGCCTATCTCTCTAAGTCAGATAGCATTGGCTATGTATCGGTGTTGGTCAAGGGAAATTCCGCGCTAGAAAGCTCTCTCGTTGCTGCTGGTCGTCTGCACAGCATCGGCTACCCTGTAGATCTCGCAGAGATAAACCGCACTGCAAAATCGAGTAAGGCTCAAATGCTTACAGATCTTCCAGGATACCCTTTCGACCACAGTCGGAGATTCTGGCTCGAAAGTCGGCTGAGCAAGAATCACAGATTCAGTACCAATGTGGAGCATGAGCTTCTTGGAACAACTGTGCCAGATTGGAACCCGCTTAACGCTATTTGGCGAAAGATCATCAAGCTAGGCGAAAAAGATTGGCTGGCAGACCATAAGTTCCAAGGTACCATACTCTTCCCAGCTGCGGCGATAGTCATCATGGCCATTGAAGCAGCACGAATGCTGTCAGATCCAAATGCAGAGATTGGGGGATTCAGAGTCCAAGATGTCATATTTACTAGAGGAATCACCCTATCTTCCAAAGGGTTGAGTACCGAAGTTGAGACTTGTCTTCGTCCCCAAGTTGATCTGTCTCCCAAATCATCAAGTTGGTGGGATTTCACTGTATATTTGCTGGACCACGACGAGTGGATTGAGTGCTGTCATGGTAAGGTAGTTGTGGAGTACCAAACGCAGCAGCCATGGCCAGACAGCGGCGAGGCGATGAACAGGAGGCAGAACGACTATGCTCAAACTTGCCAGGAAAGAGCAGCAACGTGCAATATACCGGTCGTATCTGATGATCTTTACAGACACCTGGAAAGTCTTGGTTTGGACTATGGACCATCATTCAAAGTCCTCAGAAATGTGAATGTCAGTCTTGCGCAGACTGAAGCCACAGCAAATGTCAGTCTACGAAGGTTGAAACCCAACAATGGGGAGAGAACCTCTACGCAGACGTGTCTTCATCCAAGTGTGCTGGACGCAATTTTCCAGCTTACATTTCCGGCGCTTTCACGAGCAAATACATCGATAATATCAGCAATGTTACCAAGTCGACTAAAGAGCCTTTGGATTACAGCGCAATGCGTCCCACTTGATTCTGGAGCTAAGGAGGTTGATGTGCATGCGAGGGGAATGCTGAAAGGCGTGCGAGATGCCGAATTCTCCATGACCGCTGTCAGTGTTCAGACTGGGGAACCAGCTATCTCGGTTTGTGGATTTCAATCAACATCTCTCCAGAGGAACAACGCGCCTTCTTCAGACGGCCTTGCAAAACGGCTGTGCTACTATATAGAGTGGAAGCCAGATTTTATGCTCCTCGATAACGACGGCATAAAGAAGTATTGTGAATCGAAGTCACATGGCAAAGAATCGGTAGGTTCTGGAGAGGCTCTGGATATCGCTGCGACCCTGTTCATGGCCAGCGCTTTGGGTAAAGAGTACGATACTATTTGTGAGTCCAGGCCACACCTTCAGAGATATGTCAGTTGGTTGCGTCATACAATGCAAAATCGTGAGACGAGTTTTGTGCATCATGGTGCGCACACCTGGGGAGAACTCATCAATAACCCAGAATACCGAGACGAAGCTCTTGCAAAGCCTGTATTGAGTGCGTCTGCGATGGGGCAGCTTCTCCAAAAGGTAGGTGAGCGATTACCAGATATTCTCAATGGCAGAATTGACGCTTTACAACTTATGTTTAAAGAGTCTGAGCTCTTGGAAGACCTCTACAACGATTTGGTCGTCCACACATGGTCTTCAAGACTTGGTGTGTACCTTGACGTACTGGCCCATAAGTCTCCCAACATGAAGATATTAGAAATTGGGGCCGGGACGGGCAGCTTCACTAGATCAATCCTCGATGTCCTTGTCCATCATGGCGAGAAAGAGCTCGGGACTCCCCGATTCGCAAACTACACATTCACGGATATATCATTTAGCTTTTTCGAAAAGGCACAAACTATCTTCCGAGGATACGAGAATCGAGTGACATATAGAACATTCAACGTGGAACAGGATCCCCTAGGACAAGGGTTTACGGAAGAGGAATATGATCTTGTTCTTGCATGTAACGTAGGTCAATCGTTAATCTCATGATGGTCTTTAAACTAAGTTTGGAACGCCACAATACAGGTGTTACATGCAACCCACAATCTGGCTAGAACGCTTAAAAGTGTCCGAAAATTGTTAAAGCCGTTAGTAAAACGCGTCCTGCAATTAGTACTTGCATCTAACTTGCGACATGTATAATATCAAGTGGCGGCAAACTCATCATTCTCGAACTGTCTAATCCCCAGGCAATTAGGACTGCGTTTATTTTCGGCTTGTTGCCTGGCTGGTGGCTTAGTATGCAAATCTCTTACACTAAGTGTGCCTTCTAACAGTTGGTACTAGGCGAAGAGGTCTGGAGACAGACTTCTCCACTGGTCACTCCACTTCAATGGGACCAGTTACTTTCTCAAAACGGATTTTTAGGCACTGACATACACTGGCCAGATCGTACGGACGAGGAACAGAGGGACTGTAGCATAATGATAGCTACTGCTGCAAACTCTTCACCCGAGCCTATCGATCTTCCGACTAGAGTTACCATTGTTATCCAAGATGGCATAGCCCAAGACACGCTGGCACATAAGATTAAGCTGATGTTAGCAAAGCTTGGTATTCCTGAGTGCCACGTTGTTTGCTTCCAGGATATGGATGCTTGTATCTCCGATCATGAGCATTTTATTTTCCTTCCTGAGCTAGAAGCCCCTGTGCTTGTCGATATGACAGAGTCACTCTTCACAAACGTGAAGAAGATGTTAATGTCCGCTTCTATGGTGGTATGGGTGGTTAATGTAGCGGACATTAGTTGCAGCCTAGTCACGGGCTTGGCAAGGACTGTAAAGACTGAGATTCCCGCTCTCAAATTTGTTGCGGTTGGCATAGCGGGAGAGTGTGAAACTCATTATACTGCCCAGAAAATTTCGGATATATACAGGGCTAGCACCAAGGCAGATCCAGTTATTTACGAGCCTGAGTATGAAGAGAGAGAGGGACTGTTTCACATCAACCGTGTCGTCGAGGCTGATTCTCTTAATCAAACCGTATCTTTCAGAACTAACGTACAGAACGCAAGTCTGCAAATGCTAAGGCAGGAACCAGATCACCAATTGGCTTTAAAAACACGGTCCCCAGGCTTATTGGACACTTTGGAATTCGTGGACGACACACCGAATCCTCTGAGGCTAGCTCCAGATGAAATGGATGTAGAAGTTAAAGCCAGCGGTCTGATTTTTCGGGACATTTTAATTGCCTCGGGAATGTACAGCGCTGATGGAATTGGCTTAGAGTATGCTGGTGTTGTCATTGGTACTGGGGCCCAGGCATCGACAAAGACTGGAGACCGAGTCTATGGCGTGAGTCCAGGTTCATTCAGAACGCGTATACGATGCAGTACCCGAACCGCCTTGGTCATTCCAGATAATATCTCCTTCACAACCGCAGTTGCTTTGCTTATCGGGCATTGTACAGCATATCACGCTTTAGTCAACCTAGCGCGCATCCGGAAGAAAGAATCGATCCTGATTCATTCAGGAGCCGGAGGCACAGGTCAGGCTACCATCCAATTAGCTCAGTATCTCCAGACAGAAATCTTCGTTACTGTTGGGACCCCGGAGAAGAAGAGACTAATGATGGAAGCATATCAGATACCGGAAGATCATATCTTTTCCAGCAGGACGTTGAGCTTCAGAGATAGCATAAAGAGGATTACTCGAGGGCGTGGCGTAGATGTTATTCTGAATTCCTCAACTGACGACGCATTATATGCTTCAATAGATTGTTTAGCACCTTTCGGCCGCTTTATTGAAATTGGACGACAAGACGCCGGCAAAGTGCCTTTGAATGGGCTCTCCAGCAATATCGTCTATGCGACTGTCGATCTGTCCTATATGCTGGAGCACAAACCAGAATTGATTGAGGATCTGATGAGAAAGACACGGGCCCTATTTGACGAAAAGGTGCTCTTCGCCGCAGAACCCCTCCACATCTACCGAACCTCTCACTTAGAGGATGCTTTCAGATATGTACAGAGTGGGAAGAACATTGGAAAGGTGGTTGTTGAAATGAACGGAGAAGACATGGTTCCAGTAAGCGTCTTGCAATAATGGACGGGTTACCTAGGTACTGACTCTGTACGCAAGATTGCCCAGGGGACCATCCCCACTTACAATTTTGATCCTTTGGCCACCTATGTCATAGCAGGTGGCCTGGGCGGTATTGGTCGAAGTATAGCTCGATGGATGGTCAGTCGAAAGGCGCGTAATCTCCTCTTACTCTCGCGCAATAGCGACTACGACGAATCTCAACAGGCTTTTCTCGAAGAAATAAGGGCCCAAAATGTCGTAGTGGCCGCTCCGCCATGTGACATCTCTTCTAGAATCTCGCTCAATCATGCTCTAGCCGAGTGCGCTCGCAGCCTCCCTCCTATCAAAGGCTGTATCCAGTCCGCTGTTGCTCTTGAAGTATAGTTTTCTTCCCCCAGATGGAAGAAATTAGTATACTGAAACCTTGCTAGGATACGCCCTTCGTCCGCATGAGTCTTGATTCCTTCAATGCTGCCCTAGGCTCAAAGTTCTTTGGAACATTTAACCTACATACTCTCCTTCCCTCAAATCTCTCGCACTTTATCCTTTTATCTTCCGTCGCTGGCATTGTGGGCGCCTATTCCCAAGCTAACTACGCTGCGGGTAATACCTACCAAGACGCACTTGCACGCTTTCGTTCGAAGTCTGGTATGCATGCGACTTCTATTGACCTAGGCTTGGTTAACAATGTTGGCTTCACGGCAATGCGCCCAGAGGTCACCCGACGCTTGAAAAAGCAAGGTTACATGTCAGTGACGGAGGCGGAGTTGCTGGCGCTGTTGGACTACCATTGCAACCCTGCGATAAAAGTATTTCCGCCAAGAGAATGCCAAGTAGTGACAGGCTTGCACACGCCAAGTGCCCTACGCAGGATGGGAATGGAAGACAGCATTTGGCTTAGCAGGCCTCTGTTTAATCATTTGCGGGAAATGAAGGAAGTAGGAAGTGGCAGTACCGTTCGCGTGCAAGAACAGGCTGAACCAGACTACCGGACACTGCTTTCCACGGTGCAAAGTATTGACGAAGCGCGTCAGCTTGTGTCCGGTGCGTTCATGAACAAGCTAGCTAAGATGACAGGACTAGCCGAGGGTGACTTAGACATCGAGAAACGAACGTTCGACTATGGGGTGGATAGTTTAGGGGCTGTTGAGATTCAGCAATGGTTAGAGAAGCGAATTGGGGCGGAAATTCCGGTGATGATGATACTGGGGGGCCATAGCATCACGGAACTGGTACAGGCTGCAGTAGCTCAGAGCGAGTCTACGCCGGCGCCATTAAAGAATGGAACTTGAAGTGCTAAGGGTTGAAGGCTGCGACAAAGTCCCATATCTCTCGGCGCTACTTCTGATCTCTTGCCCTTGTTTTCGTGAGCCTTTCATAGAAGAAGATACAAAGTTTTGATATAAACGAGGGTTTCCGCCGTATATAACCCGCAACCGATCAATACCGTAACCTGATGTGATCTACTCGCCATCTGAGTACAAACAGTTTTCCAGTCTTAAAAATCTTCTTGCGCAGCACCTTGCAATGTACGATCGATCCAACGCACTTCCATCAGAGCGACTGTTTCTGCAACGGAAGGTTCTACTTCGGTCCTTACAAGCTTTAGCTGGTCGTTAGTTACGTACTCCTGCAAACACTGATTACACCAAGGACCATACCTCGAAGTTGGGACTCGCTTTGGTCAACAACTCTCTCCACTGATGCTCCTCACGCACCTTGGCGTTGTTCATGACCATCATAGCCATGTCCAATTGTCGAATTTCTTTCTCTACATGAGGTTCGAGTATTCCGGGCCGACAATGTATCCCATCATTAATAAGGAGCGATATGCCTGGAAATTGCTTCATTACTGGTACAAAGGTCTGAAGAATCTTGACGGCAATATCATCGGCCCAGTTCCAGAGTACCATACGAAGGAGGTAGACTTTTACTCGACTCGCATCACTTAACGGCTGTGGCTCGAGAAAATCATGCCGTTGGAATCTAAAACGCTTTTGCAGTGCCTCTGGAAGACCTTGCAGGTTTGCTTGATACATCGTGTCGACTAGATCTTGGACTATGAATGATGGAGTGGGAAAGGCCTGTATTCTTGTTATTGTGTGAATGGAAGTATATGGAGAATCATACTTTAGCAAGGGAGACGCAAACATGCCCACTACCTCCACCCACATCGATAACAAGGTCGTTATCGCAGATCTCGTTTGCCTCAAACCATCGATGTATCAGGTCAAGGCTCCATCCTAATCCTAGATGCCAGTAGGTCAGAGTCAATAAATCAGCTGGAGCACTTCTTGAGAAAATATTACCGCGCGTGGTGCCTTCCATAGCCAATGCAAACCGCCTAGCCCTTTCAGGATGATTTGCATACCATTGAAAAGGGACTTCTCCCCATCTAGGACAAATGGTAGTCAATTGAAGCAGATTGATTGATGGACACTTACGCGCTCTTGAACGCACAGAACCCTGAACGGTTGTCTCCTGGATTTTCTTTGAGCGTCTCAGCGAGGTGCGTGCTAGCTCGGCTGGCTTCTCCAAGTCTAGATTCTTTAGTCCCTACAGTTTTCGTAGACAAGCTAAATACATACTGCATTTCCATAAGTGCTCTTGTGTACTTATCTGTTACTAGAACCGCCGAAATGGACGAATGGCGAAAGTATGAGTCGCGGGTCTCGTAGACAACTTTATCGCATGCAATCATCCGTAGCAAACGAAGTAACTTGTCTTCCCCTAGACCACAAGCTTGAGCTAAGTGCGACACATGCGCCTCACCGTCCAATGGGATTTTCTCAAGCACAGAGAATTCGAGGATTGTTGCTAAGGATGCTGTCGTATAGTGGGCCCCACCAACAAACTCCCACAGGTAGCGCTTGGGCCCGTCGATGGTTTGAGCAAGACTTCTGCTCAATGCCACTATACGGTTGCTGGCTGCTTTGATGCTAGAATTATGAGTCTCCCAAAGGGCAGTAGCACAATTTGGCTCCGCCGACGGTTCTTCGATGGAGACCAACTGGAGCTGCTGGACTAGAAGCGCAGTCTCATTGTGTATCTGTTTCGCAGTTGCAAGCAGACCGCTATTGGCACTGTCTTCCATTTAGGCGAGCTCTAACTTTTTGGCTACTAAGGTCTCAAAGGCGGACGGAATTTGGGAATCGCCAGCTTAAGGGACTGAATCTGACAATTATCTAGCGTCAGACAAGCTGTCTTAGTAATCCTCCAAAGGAACGAGACAAAATAGGAAGCTGGATAATGTATGTTGCATCCCACTCATGGATCCCTACCATGATGGTAGGGTTTTCTATGGTTTCCACCATACATCTCATCGCTGGTTTTCTACCACCGATGGGCCTACTATCCATAGATGGCATATTCTATCCATAGACGGCAACCCCATTCATAGATAGTATGCACTATTTATCACCGTTACCACTACTAAGTACCCCGCTTTTAATACCTCACTACTAGCACCTTATCACCAATACCTTACTACTAACACGTCGCTAGCACAATGGGAATAGAGCGATCGCGTAGCTGAATGGGGGCAATAGCCCCCGGAGTTACCCCCCAAAGCTAGCTTTAAGGGCTACTTTAGGGGCTACTGCTAGCGACTAGGCTTTATTATCTTAAGGGATAAATTAATACTTATTCTCTACCCTATTATTATATCGGAGACCTTGTAGATAGTGGTAATATTGATAATCTAATAGAGCGATATATACTTGGTGATAGTAAGGTGCTGACGGCGGGGTACTTAATGGTGGTGGTGGTAGGGGCGTGGTAAATAGTCCCTACTATCTATAAATAGGGTCGCCGTCCATGGATGGAATATACCATCTATGGATGGCGTCACTATTAGTGGGAAAATAGCGGCGATGAGATGTATGGTAGGATACCATGGGGGTGCCTACCATCCATGGAAAAGCTTACCTTCCATGGATGGTAGAATCCATGAGTGGGATGCAACATGTACATCATGGCGTCTGCAGATGTCATGCAATCCTTCATGCATCGAATCTTTGAACAATAGTTGACGCATATTTCAATGATGGCCGGTAAAGCAATATCACCATTGGCCCACAAATCAAGTAAGTAGCCCAAAGATGTGCAAGATGAAAACGCATATACGTTGGACCGCTTGCCATCAAGGTTTGACCTCATAGCGTTGCGTTCATACGCAACGGGTCACACCATTTGCATGCACACCGTCCCATTCTCTCTGTTCATTGCGACTCAGCTTCTGCTGGAACCTCCTGCGGACACAGATTCGGCGATAGAGATATTTTCTTGATGCGGTTGGCTGTTTTCAGGGCTGTTCGGAAGGTTATGCGCCCAGAGCGACATGAGCGAAAGTCGTTGGGTCGCTTTAGAAGCCTGGGAAAGAGATAAATGCCTCACACCCTCCTTAATTTTTCTGCATTTGCGAAAGTGAATAAGATTGGAAGATTGGACGGCCGGTAATTCGGAGTTTCGTGTCCCGGCTTCCCATAATCTACCTCGCCTTCCAGAGCGGTGTCAAAAGCTCCGTGCCGATCATCACCCACGTATTAAAGCCTCTCATCACGATACGACTTCAGTCTTCAAAGTCATTCAAGCCAGATAGGAATGACGGAGTAGAATGAAGAGTATTTGGCGAAGAAAATCTGCAAACGTATCCCTCGTATCTTAAAAATAGGATCTATAGAATCTATAGCATCGTTGTGGGACATGGGCATTGCATGTTTTTACGCGGAAAGAAGGCGCTGCGGCGGCTTGTGTAGATTGGCCTCGGCGCTCCCTAGAAGACTGCACAGCAGATAGCTTAAAATCAGCCACATGCCCTTTTCTTGATTATGCTGGTTTGTGTTGGTGCTTCCACGCTGAGAAGGTAGGCCCGCCGTCGTGGATAGAAGAATATACATGGATTTGGGAAAGCCAATCTGCGAACTTTACGCAATGGTTGGACTTGCATGACTATGCGCAAGGCTCCATCTTGATAGTAGTAGATGGCGAGCTTGTTATAATACCTGGTTTTTTGGATCGGAACACCTTCAACCTTGTTCGGTTTTCTTGGGAAGATACCCCACCTCGAAGCCTTACTACATATATCTTATTTACGCCATACAGGGACGATCTGGCTTGTACTCGATATGTTTGAGGACACCGCAGGTCCTAACGATGCCTATACTAGCTTGCGGGTGACTCTCTCGTGTAGCTTCGTCTCTGGAAACGTCAACATTGCCGAGGAAGCCATCTCCCGTCTCAGGAGATTACGTCCTTCTGGTGCCCGGAGATTAACTGAATCTGAGCCCAACCTAGAATCTGACGGATTGAACCCGACTATATATCTACGTAGACAATGAACACAGGAATATCTTGAGCAATAGTAGTAATTTTATAAGCGCTAATACCACTACACCTAAATTTTATCTTCGTTAGAGAACTAGTTATATTCCCTTATTCTTAGCCTTCTCTTAAATTAAACGCCTAGAAGTTATATTTAATATAGGAATAAATAATCTATCTAATTAAGCTATCTAATATATTAGCCTTTTATATCCTTTAATTAATAGAATTAAGATTATACTTATAATATTCTAGTTTCTAGCTCTATTATAAACTAGGTATAATAGAGAGATTTAATTCCTTTAGAATATACTTAGCTTATTATATTAAAGACTTAGGGAAATATAATTAATTAAAGTATATTAAAGTATTTATTAACTATAAACTTCTCTTAATTATATAAGTTAAATATAAAAAAGAAAATTCTATTTATAAGAAAGAAAGTTCTCTTCTTAAATTTATTTAGATTATACTAAGATTAAATATAGGCCTAATAATTAATATCTTAATTACTTTAATTATATAATAATTTTAGTAATTAGTATTTTAATTACCCTAATTACTTTCTTATTTTATTCCTAAGATTATCCTTTAACTAAAGTCTCTTAGCTTAGTATATATCGCGTATTAAGGTTACTTATAATATTATCCCCTTATTAAGGAATTCTTATTCTAAGAAAACCTTACTTTCTTAATATTTTTTTTCTCTACTTATACTATATATAATAGAGGGGTTTAACTTCTTTAGGGTATACTTAGTTAGTTATAAGTCTTAGGGAATATAATTAATTAAAGTATAGTTAAAGTATTTATTAACTATAAACTTCTCTTAATTATATAAGTTAAATATAAAGAAGGAAATTCTATCTATAAGGGAGAAAGCCCTTTACTTATATTTATCTAGATTATACTAAGCTTAGATATATTCCTAGTAATTAGTACTCTAATTATCCTAATTTTACTATAATTTAAGTAATTAATACCTAGATTATTCTAATTACTTTTATATTCTTTCCCTAAGATATTCTTATCCTAAGACCCCTTAGCTTAATATATATTATATATTAGGAGTACTTATAATACTATAGATAAAAAAACCTTAAAGTTTAATTACTTATTATTATTAATTAATTATAAAACTAGAGATAATCTCTTTATTTAAATAAGATTACATTTAATATATAGAAGTAAGATATTTAACTAGTATATTAAATATATTTATAGTAGAAATAATTATAATTTATCTTTTCTTAATATTCTTAAGTAGAAATAAATAGAAGAGGATTAGTATAAGGGGTTTAACTCTATAAAGTTTAATAAGTAGTAGTAATAATAAGCTTTTTAATTAAATAGTTAAAGTTTATATTTAAATATACTCCTTTAACTTAGTATTTCTTTTAGGTTTTAGAATTAAGAGACTAAATACTATACTTATCACGTATTTAACCTTTAATGTAGAGCTAGGAACCTAATTAACTAGATTAGATAGACTGCCTAGATAGGCCTAGTAGGCCCCTAATAGAGTATGATTCAAAAAAAAAAAAAAGCCCCACAAAGCTATACAGTAAGGGGATTTATACAATTAGGGGGTGAAATCTTCTAGTGATGCCGAATCCGAGAGTAGAACTGCCGGAAACCTGAATAGCTCGAGCACCCCAACAAACCCTTTCACTGTTGATCGATCTGCCACGCGTTTCTGATTGACGCTGATTTACCCAAGCGAACCAAATATACGGAGTGCCATACGTAGAAAGATTTGATTCCTTCGGTATGCTCTACTTTAGTATCGTGTAGACGATCGAAAAGAAGGTGTTCTCAGTCCGCTTTGTAAGCCTCTGTACTGGAAATCCACGATGCCATTAAATACTTCTTCCGGGACACGATGCCCCGGAGAGATAAATCCTCAAGCAACACAATAGACTAACTTGTGCCCCGACACTTCCCCTTTCCTTACCACATCCACCCCCTTCACAACCCCTTCCCACCCGCCACACATAACTTTAACTGGATGTGTCGTCACCCTACCCTGATCCAAAAGCCTCTGCACCTGCCTGAACAAACCTTTCCCAAATTCAAAATCCTCAGGCATCGCCTCCCGACCATAAACACCATCAAGGGCAACCTTCAGTCCAAAAATCGTCAGCAGCATTAGCCACGAACACTCCACCGTCTTTCGCAAGGCCAGCTTCTCCCGGTAAGGCTCCAGCGCTACGTAGCGCCCGCCGGCACGGCCGATGGCGCCCTGGCATAGTTGCGTGGTGTCGGCTTGAGAGACACAGTCCAAGGCGTAGCCGAGAGTTTTTGAGGTATACGAGCGGATGTCCTCCGCGCAGGTGGGGCTATGGTAGTCGAAGACTTGTTCTGCGCCGAAAGACCGTGCGAGGGCGAAATTGGTGGGAGAGCAGGTTGCTAGGGAGCGAAATCCGGCGCTAGAGGGGAAGGGAGGAGGGAATGTTAGTCTATAGTCTAATATCGGGTGGATGATATGTAGCATTTGCTTTAGGGTCATCGACGAGTATGGATAGTTCCAACAGAGTAGGTGGTTACATACAGCTTCAGCATCTGAAGTGCTCGCGTTCCTGTAGCGGTACTCCCTCCACAGACCAGCACAAAAGGCGGACGAGCCTTCTGCGTTGGCTGCTCCAGGGTTCCCGGCACATTCAATTCCTTGAACAATGCCAGGCCAGCGGTTGCCACGCCAGTGCCAAGGGTTGCCGCATCCTCAAAGCTCATGACCTCGGGAATCTTGAGCAGGAAGTGACCTGTGGCACCCACATACTCGGCAAACGCGCCTACGTCCGGTCGCAGCGCGTTCATACCGTGTACGAGGCCTGCAACCCTATCGCCCACTGCCAGATGTTCAGGAGCATCAGCTCCTAACGCAACGATAGTGCCTGCGAAGTCGTATCCGTGGATTGCACCTGCTGCCGCGCTGTAGTCGAGCATCTTCGCGTCAGCGGGATTAATAGCTACAGCGGCAGACTTGACGAGGACCATGTCTGCTGCTAGAGTGGGCACGGGTGCATCGTGTTGTATAGCGAGCTGGCCTGTGCCGCGGGCGACTATAGCAGTCTGGGTAGAGGGCAGTGGCATGGGGATTGAAGGCATGGTGCAGAGAGCTCAGCCTTGAAAGCATGAGAGGATGAAAGTAGGTTAAGGTTGCCATTCTTAATTCGTCGATCTTCATGGCACGCTACGGATACTTGTTGTCGAGTATTTTGATGTGCGTATGAACGCACCGAATCCGCTGAGTCAGCAATCTCACCGAACGTGCATTATCAAAAGCCACCGAGTCGTCCCTGCGAAATCATTTGTTCCTTGGCATAACCATGACTGTCTCCCTCAGTCTTTTGCTAGTAAATTCTCTGAATTACTATAAACACCTCCAATATCCTCACCTACATTGCAACATTCATCATGTCTACAGAGAAGGAGAATATGACAGCAGCAGATTACGCCAAACCGGCAGCCATATCAAATCTTTCGAATGAGGCTGGCGATTCTAGAGAGACTCCAGCGGCTGGGGACTGAGGCAAAAGACAATGAAAAGACTGATCTCCAAGAAGCTTCGGCTTTAGGGCGTAGCAAAGCCTCCGTGACAGTCATCATGCTTGCCTTGTGTATGGGCACGTTTCTTGGCGCCCTCGACGTTGCTGTCGTTACCACTGCGTTTTCCTATATTGCCGAAGACTTCAATGCATCTCAATCAGCTTACTCCTGGATCGGTTCGGCCTACCTGCTCACCTATGCGGCCATTACCCCTTTCTGGGCCAAGTGTAGCGAAATCTTCGGGCCGCAAGCCAATATTACTCCTGGCTAGTGTCATCTTCTTGGTGGGCAATTTGGTCTGTGCCCTCGCTCATAGGGGCGCCATGCTTATTGCGGGACGTGCCATCCAAGGAGCTGGTGGTGGAGGCCTGATTATTCTCGTTAATATCACGACGATCAGTGACTTGTTTAGCATGCGGTAGGTAGATGTATCGGTCCCAGCACCCCCTAAACAGCGGCGGTATCTGACCTATATTGATAGAGGGGGGGGCAAGTACTTTGGCTTCATCGGCATGGTATGGGCGACTGCATCTGCAACTGGTCCAGTCATTGGTGGTGCTCTTGCCGAAAAGGTATCATGTCGTTGGTGCTTCTACATCAACCTGCCATGCCATGGAGCTGCCTTCCTCGTTTTGCTTCTCTTCCTGAAGGTGTATAACCCCCGTACAGGGATACTCGAAGGTCTGCGCGCCATAGACTGGGTCGGCTCGCTCGTCGTTATCGGTGCATTGCTTATGCTTCTCCTTGGCCTTCAATTTGGTGGCATAACTCATCCATGGGACTCAGCTACCATCGTGTGCCTCATCATATTCAGTGTCATTGTTTTCGTTGTCTTCTTCGTGATTGAGTGGAAGGTTGCCAAATACCCTTTGATCCCTCTACGCATCTTTAAGAAAAGGGCTGCTCTTGCTGCTCTCGCCGTTCCTAGCACACACGGCTTCGCCTTCGTAGCCGCAGCATACTTTCTGCCCTTCTATTTCCAGGTCGGACTTGGCGCATCGCCTATAAACTCTACCGTATGGTTTCTACCCTTGGCATTAGTGCTTGCACTCTTCTCCATAGTCACTGGGGGGTTTATCAAAAAGACTGGACATTACGTTGAATTCATCGTTGGCGGGTTGGTATTCGCGACTCTCGGTTTCGGCTTGTTCATCGACCTGCCATCATACAAGAGCTGGGCACGCATCGTGATTTTCCAGATTATTGCAGCCGTGGGGTCGGGGCCCAACTTTCAGGCACCTCTCATCGCTATGCAGACCAACGTTACTCCAGCCGATATTGCCACAGGTACTGCGACCTTTGGCTTCACGCGGAACTTCAGCTCTGCAATTAGTATTGTTATTGGCGGAGTGATCATCCAGAACCGGATGCTAAGTCATGCAGATGAGCTAGGAAAGGCTGAGATCCCACAAAAGACTATCAATCTCCTAGCCGGAGGCACAGCTGGCTCGGCCTATGTCATCAACCAACTAAGTGACTCACAGCGTAGCCTCATACGTGACGCCGTTGCAGATAGCGTATCTGGGATGTGGATTTTCTACGCGTGTATGCTTTTTGTTGGATTGCTGGCTAGTCTCGGCATAGGTCGAACGCAATTATCGAAGAAACATGACGAGCACAAGACTGGTCTTGCAACTGAGGAGGCCAACCGTCTTGCGCACGAAAAGAAGGTCGTAGAGCAGGAAGAGGCTGGTTCTTGACTTAATCATCATGTGACATAGCAACACAGAGACTGAGCGATAGAGATGGAAAATTCAATCTGGTGGGCCTGGCATAATGAATTTAATAAGGTACTGAGGCCTGATGGGGTCTGTGGATTTGAAATAAACGCGCCCGAGTGAATTCTATCGACGTGTTAGCCTACCGCTTCAAGGGCTTTGTTTTATCATCAATACTAGGCTGCTGTCTAAGGCGCCCAACCGCTTCTGCATCATTTTTGAATTTCTAGTAGACAACTTCAACTTCATAATAGCGTCGACAAAAAGTCGCCTCTGTCTCGGGATCATCCCAGGCGTTGGCCTGCTCGGCAGCTTGGAATCTTTGATGGGATAGGGAAGTCTATGGCGGCAACAGTCGCCTCGAAGGTGAAACTTGCAGATCACGATATTATTAATGTTAACAACAGAAGAACATGCTTGGTCACATACAGAACCATCAAAATATGCGTGTCTTTATGTTGAAATTATGCTATTTGATATATATCGATTTTGGTTGCAGAGCTTGCAGAGGTTTTTCGATTGTGCGATGCGCTGAGGATATTTGCATTAGTAAGCGGGCATCCGCAGGGCCGGAGCTAGAAAGACTCTATGGCGGACGACGGCTGATAGTAGGACTGTCACGAAATGACATGCATCTACTATGTAGTAGGATGGATGGTGGGGTTGTATGCTATAAAGCAATGGTTTTGGTAAGAAGGATGATCGTTCTACCCGCAGATATGCTCAGGGGTAGCGCCGGATTTGCCCTAGCCCTGATCCTTGGCATCAACCACTAAACCATGCGATTAAATTTCAATGAATTCTCAGCTTAATACCCTTGATTTTTATATTAATTTAGTTATTATGCCCTTAAATATACTATCGAACCACCTAACCCCAAATACCCCCCCGTATATACCGCCGACTATATCCCCGAATACCCCCCCATACATACCGCCGACTATACCCCCGAATACCCCTCTGTACAGGTGGTGCCTGAGCGCTGACTAAAAAGATTTCTTTAATGGAGGGGTGTTCGGGGGCATAGTTAGTGGTATATATAGTGGGGTGTTTAGGGGGTACTTAGGGGGGGTGCTTAGGGGGCTACTCAGGGAGATGTTCGGGGGTAGATACGAGGCGATATTTAGGGGCATAATAGTTGTATATAAATCAAGGGTATTCAACGCGAAATTTATTGAAATTCAGGAAAATTGATCATCCGCCATAGGTTCACCCCCCAACCGTAAGCACCTAGCAACCGTATAGCACCCTAGAAGTACCCTGGAGTTGGTCACCTAGGCGCTGATATCAATCCTCAGGGCCGGGTCTCTCACCCTTACATCTTATCTCCTTATGGAAGGCCAGCCACTCCTTTGGATGATATTTGGGATGGAGACCCAAAGACGTACGGAGTGGCGATTAGAGATGCGGGAGCGCCACTTGATGCACCACGATTAAAGATACCTCAGAGCGCCGCCGACTTGCGCGGCTTGGATGTTTCATTAACCTTGCTCTTAACATCGTGCTATTCCGGTGATGGGTGCTTCAATCCGAGTTGAACATCTCAGCCTTTACTGCGGCTGGTTCTCTCAAAAGGAGTAGGGCAGGGGACACCAGTCTTGGAGGTCGAAGCCACGGTTCCTTTTACGCTACAGCAGTATGCGAGGCTTTTATCAAAGTGGAGGAGGCAAAGGCAACTCAAATTCATTCTCACCGGCCCAGGGAGCCCTTAGAGGAAGAAGCGTCGTCAGCCACATACGCAGAACTTACGAAAGTAATTCATTCCACCCTCTTATGCGAGTGAGAAGGTGATTGCGCCCGACGACGACGTTCAGTCCTCAGCTCAAGATGATAAGTGGGAATTGGAGTAGAGAAAGCGCTCTGGTATTCCTTTGGCCAAGTTTCAAGCTCAATGGGACAAGTTACCACGTCTACAGCACTTTTCCAAAGAAAGACAGATGGTATTGCAGGCTTGTCTTTGTCAGCAACTGAGATAGAAGACCGTAGACGCACTTACGGTCTGCACAGAAAAGTTAGCGAGCCGCAAGCGGTTAGAATTGTCAAAGACACGAGCTTCGGGTATCTCACCAGCTACCCTCCACCTTCGAATACTGGGCCGGATGGAAGATTAAATCGGTTGGCTTCAAGATTGCTGGAGGATAATGAAATTGCACCTTAAGAAATCAACGAGCTTCGCGTTTATCTTACCTACCACTTGGAGGGCATGAAAGCTGCCTCGGAATACAAGAACATTATGGGCAGGGATTCCGACTGCAATGATTTTGTCTTCGAGGCCTGGGAACAGAGTGCTCAGGATGGTGCTGGAGGGAAAGCGGCTCGAGGAGAAAGCAAGAAGTGGCTCAAATACGTGGGCTGCAGATACATCATCGACGGCGCCGATCTCTCCAGCAAGCCAATATCAGGCCAAGGTTGGTAATATACCAAACCTTACGAATATCTAGCGGCAGCGTGCGTGGAATGCGGACTGGACGAAGAAAGTGTGAAGATGGCGGTTTTGAAAGTGATAGCCAGTAAGTCATCCTCGCATCTAGGAGTATAGTATTGACACTAGGATGTGCGTCACAGAAAAGACGGCCCGAGCGAAGGCACTTACGGAGAGAGTGCGTAAGGATCGAACAGTCCGCCAGGTTGGCTCCAAGGTTTTCAGTACCTTGGGCAAGAGGATGCGCTCTGCTTCTCCTCCGCGAGGTCGCGCGCCACTCCCATCGTCCGGCGAGATTGTGGGTTGAGGGGTTTTGTGATATCAGGATATGAACAGAAAGATAGTCATGATTTTTAACATGAAATCAATACCAATTCCTATTAGACAACTAATGTTCTTCTTTATTAGATCGTAGTACGCCGCGCAACGGGTCGAGTCTAATAATTGGTAGATAATCCAACACAAAAGCCAACGTGGACTTGGTTCTACGGTCAAGTTCAAATAGTCCAACTTTTCACAAGATCTACCAACCTTCACCGTGCAACTTCGTATATATTGAGTTATGAACGGAGGCAATGATTCAAACTTCCAACGAGTGATCTATAAACGGGACGGAGTCAAGCGGGAGCTTCCCGTTCCTCGGATACCGGATAATAGAAGGGTTCACCCCCTAACTGTATAAACCCCCTTACTGTATAGCCCTGTAGGGCTGGACCTAAAGCTCGTGAAGCGGACCCTGAAGGAACCCTAAAGCCGCGACGCTCCGGGGCCCATCTTGGTCGCCCGGGTGACCAGACTTGGGGGCACTTTAGGGGCTATTTCGCCAACTTTAGGTCCAGCCCTACAGGGCTATACAGTAAGGGGGTTTATACAGTTAGGGGGTGAACCCTTCTAGTGATGCCGGATCCGAGAGCGGAACCCCCTGGAGAAACCACCTCCTGCTCCACCACTATATATAGAAATTACGCAAAGAAACCTCCACAACAGAGGTAGTACGATTTACAATTCTGCAAAGCAAAGGAAATGGAGCAGTAATAGATGTTAATCAACCACTCAGGGTTGAACAGTATTCGACACAATGCGACTTGCATGAAAGTAATGAAATTGTTCAGGCCTACTGCTACTTTGTTGATAGCTCATGATGTTGTCGCGTTTGCTGCACTTCCCTGGAAAGGAACGTCGCAGGCAAGCACGACAACATCAAACATCACAAGCATCAACGCGTCTGAGGTCCTGATTGATTTCGAGCGTCATGTTCCGCACGAAAGCGCTGATGCTTTTATATTGCCAAAGAATTTTTTCAGCTGGTCTAGTGTGAGCAAATTTGCGCGCGTTTCGTACGTAGTCCGAAGCTTTTACGGAAGCAGAACGATACTATTCATGGATCTTGTGGGTGTAAGACAGCCCTGGACGGGAAATGCTCTCAAACTTGCTCATGCCAAGCTGAAGTGGACTCCAAAGGTACTTAGACTCCCTATTAGTATGATATGAGCAAATTTGAGCGTGTTACCAGCTACTGATCTGGAAAATACAAGCGTCATCTGCCCAGCATACGGGCACATCGTTGAAGAATCCTAGCCTACAAGACATTTACATCTCACCGAGCATCGCAGATAGACAACGACTGCATAGACCGCGCTCCGACAATACCTTACACTAGTGGCCTATAAGGAACAGAAGATCAACAACCCGAGCTCATACCAAATCTAACACTATGTGCGGCGCAGATCGACCTTCCCAGAATGGCGCCGTAGCTATCATTCATCGCGCCGTGTCCTCGCAGAACATCCGGCTCCTTTTCCGAAACCCCACGCACCCTAGCACAGCCAATACAGTCGTGAGCTACGAGACAGGACTTGGTTACGAGCGAGGAGCCCGGCAAGATTCTCAACAGCCCATGCGGGATTTCACCTTGCAGATACAGTATGTAATTCCAAACCTACGAGGTAGAAATACATCCAATAAACGTGCTGATCCAAAAATCGCTTGTCTTTTCAGTCAGCATGGTGACCTCACCGCCCCGAACAAAGATGCGGCTGTCGCACCAATCTGCCTCAAGACCATAGAAGGTCAAACCGCTCATGAAGTGGAGCTAGACACGAGGCTGGACCTGTTTGTTGGGGGGAAGGGCGTCGTTGGCCGCATGGTGTCTGTTCTGAATGGGAAAGAGAAGCTCGGGGATGGAGTAATCGGCTGGAATTAAAAGCAAGCCTCATGGCCATTAGATAATTTAGGGATTGGCGTATGTGCTCATGAGAGCAAGCCCAAAGGCGTATTTAAGATACTGCTGAAACTTTTACGATTGAACATTGAGCCGAGTTCCTCTCTCCAGCTAACAACATCGTCCCCCCTTCGCATGATGCCTTTCTGAACTTGCTCCTCACAATCTTCATTGAACCTATGCGCAGCAAGCAGCATTACTGGACGCGGCACTGGTTTCGGAAGTTAGAGTCATGGCCCAAAAATGAGAGCCTGAGTTAGAGTTGGGGCCTCACTTGTTCGTGACGCCAGTGTCCTCCCATGAGAACATGAACGAGCCAATGAAGGCTCCAATAAGTATGCTCATCAAGATATAAGCGTTGTAGTACATAGCCAGAAGCATGATAGTGTATGCAACGGCTAATTGCAGCGTATATATCAAAGCGCGTACAGCCTGTTGCGGAGCAGTTGGTAGGTGGCCTGAATGTCTCGAAGGCAACGGTAACGACTTTGCCCAATCGAAGAGTAATGGTATAGCTGAATGCGGAGGGTCTTCGTTGACATAGCCATCATCTCCGCTTTCATTTCGGAGTTTACGTTGCTGCGCCTGCTGGGAGATAAAACGATCATATTCGCGTTGAAGGCGACGTAGTAATTCGAGTAGCAGGACTAACCCAACAACGCCAAGGCAGGACCCCGAGAACATGACAATGGAACTGATGTGCCATGTTGTTGAGAGAAAGCATGCGTCAAGGGTATACCAGTTCCAGTACATCTAGATAGGATCTATCAGTGTCCTTTACCTAAACTAAGATTATGCTGCTCTGGGTTACGGACCGATGACTTGCACGAACTCGGCTCGCTCGTGCTCATGTCTGGCATGTCCATGGCCGCATTCAAACCGTTGCTGAAAACAGCGTCTCGGAAGTAGATTGCTGATCAAAAGGAGCAACCCTGCTGCTAATGACGCCTTAAGTGCTTTCGCCCTCGAATATGCGGCTCGCAGATTTCACTAAGCCTACGACTTATTAGCCCCACAGCCTCAGTACAGTAAAAAATTGTTGATTTTGTATTGCTTGATGTGCTAGCAGCCACGAACAGGCAAGAGACAGTCTTAAAAACGATGATCAAGAATATTTCCCTCGCGGCCGAGTCTTGCCACTAATAAGGGGAATTGGAGGCAAGGAAGGTGGCCCCGCGCAGTTTGCGCAAGTTTTCGGCTTTGGATGTGACTAGACCGGATACACGTAAATGAATGCTAACCATCTCGTACTTCGCAAGAATTTCCATTGGGCCTCCAAAGGCCAAAGGCGTTGATGAAACCTAGGTCGATCCCACAATTGAATTCGTATTCTAGAGCACTCGTTCAGCACGTCTATTTCCACTACATGGACATCGAGGCCCATGATGATTGCAAGTTTTTAGAAACATCGTCCTGGGTGACCTCTGGGAATTCCTTGCCATATTTCATTCTGATAATGCGTCCAACGAGCTAAGCAAGCCCGTCGGACTCAGTACATTGATAAATAGCACATAGTCGTAAAGTATGCTTCAGAAACCAAGATCCATACTCCACTACACTCATATAGCCCATACTATATTGGAATGACGGCTTTCAAGCTCGGAACTTGTCGACTTGCACTAGTATCATATCCGAGAATTATATGCGCGAGAACTACAAATCACTTCTGCCGAGGTTGATAGCATGGTCTTGGATGCCAGACTCTCGACCAGCCAGCGCCAGGACAATAATTGAAGGAATCCTCCTTCTACCATGGATTGGGTCCCTTTGCAAACATGCAAAGCCTCAATTTCGTAGTTCTTACAAAGATAACTAACCTGCATGACGATGCCAAGGCAATAGAGCAAGAATGCTCTCCATTAAAACTTGCAGTTCGATGCCACGTCGAGTGCGCCCTATCAGTGCACAAGGGCTCTTGGAAGAGCACATTGCAGACATCTTTAGGTGAAAGAACACTGCCAGGCAAGAAAGAAGCTGTTGGACGATGCTTAGCGGGAAGCCCATGATCTAGAACGAGTCTAACAAAGGTCGGAACATGTTATGGGCCAGTATACTCTGTAGCTCTGACCATGACAATCGACTCGTGGTACTCCGTATGGCGCGCAGGACAGGAACGGCGCTTGGCAGACGCTAGGAAAATTGTTATCCCGCTCCGCAGAGCTGAATAAAGCTTGACATTCCATCTCAACCAATCTCAACCAAAAGACCTGACCAACCGAACCCTTCTATTCTGTATAGGCATCTTTTGCTGACTTGAGAACTACCAGTCATCATGTGCCTGCGCCTGCGACAGATCCTGACTCTCGTACCGGGTCCGTTCGGCAGCATTGGACATCAATAGCGAAACCTACTCATTGAAGCATCAGACGTCGAACGAAATCTGGGATGACTTGGCTTAGGCTCTTTGCTCACATCTTGAAGCCGAATATTGGCTTTGGAGGCGAACAATACCATCGTCAACCTGGACTGGTTCACAGAATAAAGATTGCGTTGGAATGAGCAAGAACACCTCTACAAGAGCAGGGTTTTTGAGGAATATGGTTGACGGGGCTATGATAGAATGAGCTGTGCGATCAGAACGCACGTTCTGGCTGGTTCGGCCTGAGAGGATCCAAAACTTCACCCATTCTGACACGAAGAGCGTACGGCAAGCGGCAAGAGTTGGTTGGAGCTTGGGAACAGTATGACGGAAGGCCGTCCAGCTACAATTGTGCTACATAAGGCTTGTTTATACATGCTAGAACATTATGCATGAGTCAATGGTTGTGGACTGGCAACATTGGCGAAGATCGGGCACTCGAATCCTACCGACGAGCCCTCATTGCCATAACACACTTCTTCCACGCGAAAGTAAAGACCGCTTTGACCTAGACGACGCTGTGTGTCTAGCCCCTGATATAACATTGAAAGAGTCAGTCCATACAGGGGAGGAGATTGTGAGCAAGCTGGCTAGAGGTCGCTTGGATGTGCTTGTGCATGATCCTGGTAATTGCCATACCATGGCTACAATCGGTACAGATTCTGAGATGGGTGCAGCGATGTTTGACGTGAATGTTCGTGTATGTTTACGATTTGTACCCTCTGCTGGTCAAAGCTCGCACCTACAGTACATCTAGGAAAACCAACAAAATGCACTTCCAAGAAAACATACGTTCCATTTTACCTTCATTCAACTTGAGTCATATTTTTCAAACCGGCTCGAGTCTTAGTTCAAGTCTAAAATGAACACTGCGATGCGGTCAAAGGGAAGCTCGCAGGCTACGACAAAGTACTTGACCACACTGCATTCTTATTGAAAGACTCTCTATGAAAGGCATCTGTGATCAGGGCAGGAACTATGCCATCACGCCCTAAGCACCACAAGCCAATCCCTCATGCTCAGAGCCTAGCCAAGAAGTCCCTCGTTATTATGTCCAACACCAAGCATGTATCAGTGCACAATATTCACAAGTGGAAAATTCCCCCTCCAAATAATCAACCACGAACAGAAGTCTAGCATATCATTCCTAACACCCATCAGAACCCCACTGACCAAGTTGTTAGCAAGAACATGCACTCAGATGTCATAATGTAAGCTATTACCATCTTATCGATCTAATAATAAGATTATCCAGCAAAAGCCCGCTCAACCAACTATACACCAGGTTCTCCAGCTTGAGAGATAGACACCCCCGGCGATAATAAGAACAAAATAGCTGAAGGTGCTGTATCCCACCACATGGGAAGAAGAGCGAGCTCAAAGTACGCAGCGTGACAGACATATTCTGCGTTGGCACAGCTGGTGTTATCTGCGAAGCCCACACCGCTATCCACGCGGCTCAGGGCGGTTTTTAAGACTTTTGATACTTTCTGGCGTAGGTGCGGAATATTGCTCCGTGTAGGGAAATGGGGGAGGCATCAGGTTAAGGAAGTGGGGAAGGTGGGGATTATGGTTACTACGATTTGAGACTTTGCATGTACAGGGGATAGTCTGTATTTAATGAGACGACTTTAAGGACTTCTGGGATTACTACCTGATTTCTCCCAATAATCTTCAAACAAGAAGTCTCCAACAAACATCAACATATGAATATCCGCAAGAACAAACTTCGCTTCCCAGTCACAAATCAATCTTATCTACAGCCAATTCCCGCAAATCTCAGATAACCTTAACAAACCCAATTTCCACCAACTTCTCAATATCAAGATTCATATTCGCAACCTTGCTACCCGTATTACTTCTCAACCAGAGGAACATAGCCAGCGCAATTCTGCGAGGCCAGGCCGCAGGACTTGTCGGATCCGCGATCCGCATCTGTTCCTTGCCCACAATGTTAACAACCAGATCATGATAAGCCGCCTCCAAATGGGCCAGACTTTCGCGAGTGACTGCTTGCTGGACACGAGGATCCTCGGGCGTAAGAGTGGCGGCCGTGTGGCTGGTTGGGCTGAGAGACGACGATGCAGATTCATCGGAGCTTTCATCGCGAGCAAGACCACCGGTTTCAACACCCTCGCGCATGATGAAGTTGCGGAGGTTTTCATAGATTGTTGGTCCGAGATCGCTTCCCAAGATGTTGTCTCTGTAGCCGTGACGAACGGTAACGCGGTACATGTGTTGTAGAGCCATACCTGGGCCAGCAAGAGGAAAGCAGCGGGAGACTGAGAACCTATCCTCGGGAGCTACAGTTGGGCAGGAGAGTGGTCGACTATGGAAGAAAACAGTCACAGCCGGTGCGGCCTGGAACTTCTGCAAGAAGTGAATAAAGACAACTGGGGTGCCATTCGGACTGCCAGTCTTGTCAAAGAAGATGCCTAGGCCACGAACACGAGATACTGGTCCTCCGCCTAAGGCTGGTGTAAGACGCAGAATGGGTGTTGATGCTTCCTTTTCTTGCTCGACGGGACGCTCGGTTAGGAGATGCGAAGGTGGAACGCGGTCCTCAGCTTCAGCTCGCCACTGGTTCTCTTTGCCATAGCGCCACAGAATGAAGATACTTGACAAGATCAGGGCCAGGCCCAGTGTGAACCAAGCTCCGTTTGGTACTTTGGTTAGGGCAGAGGTTAGGTAAAGACCATCCAGGGTGCCAAAAAATAGGAAACCAGCCATGACAAGTAGAATTGGTAGTCGCCAAATTACCAAAGCTACCAGAGAGACCATGCAGGTTGTAATGAACGTCACAAGAATGACGCAGACACCATAGGCTTCTCCAAGTCTGGTAGTCTATGAGTATAAAGTTAGTCTGGAGTGATAACAAATCGTGCTCAGGTGACCCGACTTACATTGCTGTACGCAGCAGTTACACAGACTGTTCCAATCATAAGAAGCCAATTCGCCCATGGGATGTAAATTTGGTTATGGAAGATCTTAGACGTATGCTTTACTTTAATCTGTGGGAAGTATGACAACTTGATGATTTGCGACAAAAGCTACCAGATGATAAGCTTTGTCTCAGCGTGGATATCGCAAGATTTGTTGTTCCTTACCTGGAAAGTAGCTGTGATCATGGTCTGACTGGCAACGATTGCTGCCAATATGGCGATCACCAAGCTTGGGTAGAACATCCCTGGTGGAACGGAGTTGAAAAAGGGGTTGGAATAGGAACCCTTGTTCGAGCTGATGTATGCCGCTTGGCCGATGTACTAACTATGTATAAGCCAAAGGTCTGTTGAAGCATCGGATATGGTGAGACAAACCGCTAATAAAAGACAGGGATAGGCGATACACAACCAAGACATCTGGATAGCACTGTAAAATGCTTAGCCGTAGTGCAAGGTCTCAAACCGTGCAGGAAGCTTACCGTCGCGTAAAAGCGCCAAGATCGGCAAACAATGCTTCGACACCAGTAAAAGCTAGGAGAATGCCTCCAAGAGACTTCCATCCATCGGTTTTGTTTCGTACAAAAAAATCGATAGCGTAGGAAGGACTGAATGCTTTTAGTACAGAATGATCAAAGTGAGCAAGATTCTAGCAAAGTCAGCCAGAATATCCAAGTATAGAACTGGCGACTTACATAAATGCCGAAAGCAAGATTGAACACAAGCCAAATGATGACGATTGGGGCGAACGAGCTGCCGATTTTGGATGTGCCAAGGGGCTGTATCAAGAAAAGACATATAAGAATACCACAAGACGCCCCAATTATAGTCGACGAGGTGATATTCGGCACAACGACTTCCAATCTAAGAACAAGTTAGTCATTAGACCATATCTGTGAACTATAGAACGTGATTGTTCAGATGCCAAAGACGCCGTGTAACATTTGCTTCATGTATCTTTGTGATGGTGTTGAATAACAGAAACAGCAAACACCTACCCTTGAATAGCACCTAGGACTGACTGAGCGGGTGTGAGGACGCCATCTTTATGCTCGTCAATATTCCATCCATTCTACTTTCACGAGAATCTGGAACAGCATACCTGACATTATCAGAGACACTCCCAGGACACCGATGAGCTTGAGGAGAAATTTCATCGCACGACTACGTTCCATGATGTTCCTCGCAGCTTTGCTGCCAGTCTTGAGTTCAGATGTCCGGACTCTTTCCATCCTAATCGATCGTTCTTCTCTTGGGTCTCGGCTAGCGATGTTTGCCTGGACCAAAGCTCAGTCGGATGCAACGTCAAAGACAGAACAGAGTACCCACATAACGGGACAGTAACGAGTAGACAGCAAAGGTTCCACCTTCACCCTCATCATCGGCCCTCAGGACTATAAGAATATATTTCACAGTAACTATAAGTGTCAGGGTCCAGATGATGAGAGACAGAGCGCCGATGAGATCCTGGTGGCTGGGTTCTGAGGTGAAGGTGGACGAGTAGACATAGAGCGGACTTGTGCCGATGTCACCGTAGATAACACCGATTGACTGATAGGCTAGCCTGGATAAGTTTTTAGAGCGGTATTCCTGCCCGTCCTATATCTGTATAACATACCATAGTAGGTATCTGCCGTGGAAATTCTGACGAAGAATTAGTTGCTTTATTAGCCTGAACGAGAGCGCAATTGACCTACTTGTCGCTTCTTAATGTCTCTCTCATCCTTTTCATCTTCTTTGAGTTCCCTCTCTGACACATTATAGTGCTTCAAAGAATTGGATCGGCGATGCGCATAGGCATCTGACGGGGTGCGCCCGAGAGCCTCATCCGCAATTTGAACACGATTGCGAGTGATAGCTTCCTCGGGCGCTCGAAGGTCTTTTCCCGTGTCCGGAGACATGGGAGGCAGTAAATTCATAGCTTATGTGTTGGTCTTTTTGCTAAAGAGTAGAAGATGCGAAATTTTTGGAGAGCAATTGTAGACAGGCGGGAAAAGAAAGAACAAAGGAAGACAAACCGTCGGACGGGTGGTGGGGACCTTATAGCTGAAGACCGGGGTCCAGGTCCAGGTCCAGGTCCAGCCTACGTGTTGCCGGACAGGGACCGTCATGGCTTCTGTGGCGGCCATCTTATTCTTGTTTATCGCTCATTGATCCAGTCACGATGATAAGCTGACTGCGCCCCGTCAAGGCTATCACTTATCAAGGATGAATGCCGGTTGCAACCAGCCCTGCGCCCAATCCAGCAAGCCTAGGCTAATGCAATAGGCAGTTTCCCTGGGACGGGCTGGCACGAGAGAAGGGTGGGGTCAGACGGGAATTTGACTTGCCCAAATAAATCCCGCAGGCTTCGCTTGCCTGCGCGTCCCCCACGCCACCAGATCTGCCTTTAGACGTGTTGATCGAATGACTTAACATAACAGGCACAGTGATTGACATGGACCTGACAACTGCCGGTCTCAAGATGATGGTAGATAGTCATGAATAGGAATGTGGAATGATTTCTGAAGGGGAAGGTGACTGCGACCGGTACGTCGTGGCATTTTATGCCGCTAATGCGACAAAGCTTAATCGGGCGGGAAGACTAACGTTAGCCGGCGATGGCGGCCCGTTGCGATTACTTTGGGGGCTCTTTAGCGCTGACTACCGCCAATTAGCGCCAGGACGACCAGAAAGGAGGCTATAACGACTACAAAGGAGGCTCCCTTCATTTCCAAACGACTCCAAAGGAGGCTGTTCTCAATCACAGGGACAAGTCCAATCACGCAACCCTCCCTCCCACTTCAATGGTCCGAGCGTCTTTACCGAGCATGCACCGCCTGCATGCTCCGTCTGACCTATGATAACCGACTGTAGGCGACTTCTTCCAGCACCACACCACCACCCCCGAGATCGCGGATTCCCACTGGATCTTTGTATTTTCAGGCACTGCGCGAGCGTCTCGATGTGGCAACGACACCAAGCCTTCGTTGTCCAGAGCAAATCGTCACAATGCCATTGCACTGGAAAGATAGAGCCATCCCTAGCGGCGAGTTGAATATCTTGGCAAATCAATTCATAAACTCGGTGGACTGATTCATCGGTACACGAATACTCAAGCCTTGCCGCCCCCACTGCCGGGAATCGACGATCTTCATCCAGTTCCTCGACCTTGTCAGGAACCGGATCCGCTCCTCCGTGCTTACGTCTACTGCATGTAAATACCACTTGCTGACTACTATCGGTGTAGTATTGAAAAGTGGAACACGGGGCCGCAAGTATTGGCGTGGAAGATCGGTGTGACGTGTCCCATTGTTTGATCCTACACGGATAGTTTCTAAGAGTAGGCAAAAGCTTGATAACTTTAAACACGAGAGCCTAAGGTAAGGTCTCTGAAACATTATTTTATCATCTGCGTTTGCATGTAGAATTATTGTGGGCCCATCGCTTCAGCCCTAGATGTTCGTTAAACTAGCCACCCAACTCCCAATAAAATTCAACTCAGAGTCCTGGCAAACCGCCGTTGTCAAAACGCTTGTTTCACCAAAATTTGCCTTTACGTTTCCTCATTCATTCCTGCACTATCTTACCAGCTTGGATCACCAGTACGCTTGCTTTCAGATGACTTGTGATCATAGCCTCAGCAAGATTGCCTAGACTTTGTGCCACCTCATCTCCTGTCGAAATGTGATGACCGGAAATGGCAGTGCGCGTCTTCTGGTGCCTACCGACAACGACTAGATCTCCGGCGCTTTCTGAAGAGAGGCCAACTTCAGCTCTAGCTTGCTCTACGCTATCGCGCAGCGGCTGCGTAGTTTCAATAGAACTGAACAGGACCCGATCTCGTAGATTAGCAGGAAGAGAGTCGGCCATGGCTGTGAAGAAGGCCTGGTCCTGGCTACTGATCATCTCTTGTGAACTCGTGGTGACAAGCTTTCCGCGATCTTTATTCCCATTATTGATGTGTTCCTTTATTTCATCGGCTGGTTGGATGGCCAGATCAGTACTTTTCACATGGACAATAGTCGCTGTCACGTTAGGGTTCCTCGCCAGCCTCAGCACGAAACGCAAAGCCACATGATCATCGAGGCCACCAATAAAAGGTAAGAATATATGGTGGCTTTGGTCCACCAGTGGAGCTGTCGCAAGTATAGGCTGGCTTCTTATACTAAAATTTGTTGGCGTCCGATGTAGAGCTTGCATGTCTGCCTTTGGCAGCGCACCAAAACCGTTGTTGATCAAGATTGCCGCATTGCAAGTAATCGTGTCCAAAAATTTTGTGACAAATTGGTTATAGGAGCTGTTGCTGAAGGCGCTTTGGGATACATCCATCATGTTCGCTGTGACCTCCTCGGAGAAGCTGCCAGTCTCGCTCCATGGGAGTAAAATCATATCAGAATTCCGCTCAGATGCTCGGTCGTTCAGTATCTCATAATAAGATCCCTCGGGAACAAGCTGTATCTCGCCAGAAACAGCAACATTGTTCAGTTGGCCGAAAGTGTGGAATGCATTTACCACAGGGTCTCTGGTAGACAGGTCGTCAAGTTCCGAATCTTTCATCACCGAGGACAGACGTTCGGTGAGTTCAAGCATGCGCAGACCGTGGACTTCGAGAGGCCTCGCCACCGGACGATGACCGTACGCTTCTGCGCCCTTTACTTTCTTGCTAGGATGGACCGCATTAGATCCCGATGTGCTCGCTTTCTCTCCACCAAGCAAAGCTATAAAAGTGAACACACTGGGCAGACTGTCCAAGCGAAGGCTGACGAGGAGCCTCTTGATTTCACTTTGGTCCTTTTCTGTTGTAGAACCAGTTTCGCCCTCCGATGAATCCGTTGGTGCTAAGTGATTGCCATCCCACTCGATTTCCCCTCGCTTCCACGCTGCTAGCTTCTTCTGATACCAGGGTGGGAACAGTGCTGATGTCAGAGGTGTTGTGGCAAAGGTTGTGACCAGAGCCATCACGACAAAGATAGTGAAGGTCCGCTGACTGAGGATCTTGGCGTTATATCCGATGTTCTGCGACAGTTAGATGGATGCTGATTGATACATAGGTTCGGATAATTACCAGCACGATCAGCTCAACCAAGCCCTTGCAGCTCATCATAATACCGATTGTGAAACTTTCCCGCCACACCAGCTTATTCATCCTAGCCGCCAGAGTTCCTCCAGCCACTTTCCCGATAAAGGCCACGGCGATGACACCAACCACGTAGGCCCAGGTAATACCATTGTCAAGAAGGCCGATATTCGTGCTCAAGCCGGAGAGTGCGAAATAGAGAGGGAGGAAGAAGACGGCGACGAGATCTTCAATTTTCTCTGTGAGCTTTATGGCGAATCCCCCCTGGTGAGGACATATTAGACCCATCAGGAAGGCCCCAAAGATGGGATGGATTCCAATAATGCCTGTAAAGAAGGCCGAGCCAAAAGTCATGAGAACAGTCAAGGCCACAACTGATTGAGTCGGGCCATTGTGTAGGCTTCCCGTGCGTTTCAGAATCCAGATAAAGGCGGGCCGGATGGCGTAAACGAGCAATAGCACATAGGCGACAGCGGTCAATAGGACGTACAATGCTGTTATGCCAGAGCCAGCATTAACAAGCGCGACGCATAACGCTAGAAGGACCCATCCAACAACATCATTTCCGACCCCTGCCGAGAGCACCACGATGCCAACCTGGGTTTGTAGTAACTTGAGCTCGGTCAATATCCTGCAGAGTACTGGGAAAGCCTACGTAGTATTAGCGGTTGATGTGTGATATAGGTGTAGGGTAGGTCACCTACAGTAATAGCCATAGCAACACCAACGAACAGTGCATATGTTCCAAATGTGATTGGCACCAAGCCGGGATCCTTGTGGAACTGGTGGTAGAGACCATATGCAATGCCCCAACCCAATCCAAAAGGTATAGCCATGCCCGCAGCGCCGACACTCAGGGCAATTCGCCAATTCGACACGAGAAGCCGTAGGTCTACCTCAAGCCCCACGAGGAAGAGGAAGAGGATCAGGCCTACATTGGCGGCCATTGAGAGTGCAGGCATAGAAGCGGTAGGGAAAATAGCATCTGTAAAACCGGGGATGCGTCCAAACACCGAAGGACCCAGCAATATTCCGCCAATGACCTCTGCAATAACTCTTGGCTGCCTAATCTTGGAGAGGGGAAAGTGGAGAAGACGGCAGAAGATGATGATGATGCCAGCCTGTAGTGAATCACAGTCAGTCAATGGCCCAGTGGAAAGAAAGTGGGGAGGGTTCGGGTTTAGCATACCTGTATGATAAAGGTTATGATTGGATTGCTGGCATTGTACTTAGATGGGTTCATGCCATCAAGGATGCCTCCTTGGTCCGGCGCTCTGACAGTCATGGTGATGGTGTTCGACGACTGCTACTCGAAGATGACAGATGCTGTAGTGTTTGGTAAGGATCGAAGAGGAGGAAGGGCGGTTGGAGGGTTGCGAAACTGGGGATTGAAGATGGCTGCGAGCGATTGCAAGGCTTGGCCCCCGTCGGTGTGTCAGGTGTGGGGACGGCGGCCGAGAAGGTAGAGCTAAGGATTCTATCAGGCTGTCACATGCATATGTTGGTGATGTGCGCTGTCAGGTGATCCTATTCATTGATTCACGAAGCAGTAGCAGCCAAGAGGAGGTTGGGAGAACAAAGGTCCACTTCCACTCCACTTCCAGGCAACCAGCTGTTGCCCTCCACCACAATCCGCTTGCATCGCGAACCGCATCCTTCTTAGGATTTAAGTGGGTCCAAGCCAACAAAGAGTAAGATACTTCTATCAGTAAGGTAAGAGTCGACGAGAAGGCGCGGCGCCATTGGCAGGTTCTAGACCACATCGCCTGCAGTCAGCAGCAACAATAACAGCATCCGATTGGCTGACACCCTTGAATACCATACGAAGTAGTATCTACTAAAGTAGTATGGATGTCTTATCGATAGCAGGGATTTGTGCTGATGCAGAGCGGGAGCACACAAGCAACATTACTGATCCTACAGCTCGTACGCTGGGGTGGATGACAGACAGAAGGGTTAGCCGAGCTTTCCCCGGCCTGCACATTGATTTCTATAGTAATGCTTAGTACTTCTACTTCTCATGACAGGATAGCTACTTTGCATGCAGCTTACACCCTGTATATAATTCAAATCGTTTACATTCGACTACTGGTGATCTTTTCCATAGGTAGGTTGGTTGATTCCGGCACTACGACTTCTATCAATATGACTAATCGACACCATCATTGATTCCCTTCAGACGTGCTAAGCAACTAAGCCCCTAGCGGTGTAGCTGTGCTGACTCCGCAACTGGGGACTTACCGGGGTTGCTTGGCACGTCTGAGAGACTAAGGCAAATTGATTGCACCATTAGGTACCTAAGGTACCTCTACTTAGTAGAAGCATTAGGGGTAGCCAGGGAGCCTGAAAGGTATCCACGACATAAAGTAGCGGCTTCATCGTCCAGGTTGGTCCCACTATGTTTGTTCATGTACAGGACCCTAACGATGGGAGTTTCAGGCAATTTTGGATAGTAATTCGAAAGCAGGGACCCTTCCACGGCCAGTGTGGTCTCTTGTGAGTTCATGCCTGATCCTCGTTCTCTCACGAGCTGATAGTAAGCTTGACTTAGCATTATTGGGTAACCCAACCAGGAAGTAGGTGAACTTTAGCATTCCCGTGTGGAATGAAATGCAATCTGAAAAGCTTTAAAAGGCATGTTCACTATTGCTGGCACGCAATGTCTGTACAGCACCAACTCGCTCTGGCATCCGGAAACTATTAAGGTGTATGCCAGGAGAAGAAAGGGGTACTTACCTAAAGCCTTCAAGTCTGTTCAGTCCAAAGATAGATCTTGAGCCAAGGTACAGGGTCAATTCGCTATACATTCTTATAAGAGATGGTTGACTGAAGAATGAGCACCCAATTTTCCTAGCTTTTAAGTAAAGTCTGTGACATGACTAACTAAATCTCTGTTGAAGAGATGTTGGATACACCCAGAAACTGGAATCTGGGAGCTTCTGTTGAAGAAGTGCTTGTTCCAGGTATGAATTACGTCATGACAGTAAAGACTGTGGGTTCAGGCCTAGGACCTGTACATGCTCGCTGCAAATTGAAATATCCCAACATTGAAGACGCCGTGGCGGATTTTCGAAGACCTTTCCAAGCATGGTAACTATTATCCGACCAGTCAGAAGAAGTCTCACGCACCACAGCACTCTGATACCCAAGCACATCGTGCCTTGATCAAGGCTTTTCCGAGCCAAAGGGGCCCTGGGAGCCTCTTCAGGGCCGTATACCTAAAGCATGGACAAAGTCGCGCGATTACGACAAAGCCCGGATCCCCAAACCAAACAACCCCTATGCCGCAATTACCAGTCTGGCGTAGGGGCATAGAGGCTTTTAGCAAGGCCATCCGGGCCATGCTTGTAGTTTACGGCCCTGAAAAGGCTCCTAGGGCCCCTTTGGCGAGGCTAGACAAAGTAGGTCACGTTAACTCGTATAGTGTTCTTGTACCATGAATGGGGGAGAGGGATACTTTACTGAGTTTCCGATCCATCCCAATTACTCATTTAGGTACCAAACCCAGGGTAAGCATCACATTCTTCACCGCGTAGAGGTTTTTGCCGCTGTCTAACCAGACTGCACCAATGATAGCTTCCAAGGTAGCTGTCATGACTCTGGTAGGAACAAGAGAGCCCTGCGATCTGTTGCGAGACACGTATTTGTCAAGGCCATGCTGCCTAGCAACCCTATCAAGATTGGTATTAACCGGGACCGTTTGTAGGAGATCGCTACCGGTTTCTAAGCCTCGTTAGCCTTGATTTTACCATGAATTCGACGCTTTACGGACCTCTCGACCCGGTACCTGCGTACCACTCCTCCAGAAGTGCAACCTTGAGTATCGCATCGCCAACTAACGCCAACCGCATATTGCCGTCTGCGAAGGTACGCGTTCCCACAGATCTAATCCCATTACCAGTAGCCTGTAGAGCTTCCCAAAGAATCAGGGGTTCAGCGAAATTGTAGAGTATGGCGGCTTCGACACCCTGAACTGCATTGGTCATATCCATCGTGGCTGGGGAGACTGTTGCCTAAAATATGGCAACAAGAATGCTTATCGTCTGAAAACCTTGTGCAGCCTTTGAAAGCGGATATATCAACGGGTGTGATTGATGAGAAATGTTCTCATGGATGTATGTGATTATGAGAAGAAGAGTGGGTCAGGAAGGTTTAGGCAGCAAGCGATGGCGGGGAGCTTGTCCTGTGAAAAGTGAAATTACTGATAGGACAGCCACGGCTCTACGACAAGCAATGTCTAGAGGATAGGAACATCGCTTTCTATGTGCACAAAGAATAACTACATCAGCTACCACCATCGCATACGAATCGCTCTAAAATACGAGCAGGTCTTCTAGCCAACAGGTCCCTACAAGGCCCAGCCTGAATCACCTCGCAGAATTATGATGCCATGTTTTCACCTGGAGATACTCGAGCCTGAGGAGAGACAGGAACAGCATCAGTAAATGCTAAGTCAGGACACGATTGTACATCATGGAAGCCTAGAAAATCAAGGCTTTCATATTGCAACGATACACTCCTGTAGCTCGGCCATACCTAGGCACTACAATTGATCAAGACCCTGCTGACCTCCGGCGCTTCTTCGTCGGCATCGCAGGCCCATCTTCCTCCTCATTCCCGTCAAACATGACAAACCCCTCCGATTCTAACATCTTCTCTAGTCTTCTTGATTTTGACACCAAATCCAAAGTATCCATTACATCCTTCACCTTCTTCAGACCGCTGTCCAGATAGACGGCTCCCAGGATAGCCTCGACTGTATCAGCAATACCCTTACCACCCACATTCCCGTACATTAATCTCTCGAGTCCAATCTCAAGTCCGATTTTCTTCAAATTAGCGTTACTACCTATAGCTGAGGCGATATTGCTGAAATTTCCTAGACTTCACATCAGCTGGGAAAGTCTGTCGCCTTTGGTGATATGAAATCTTGCCTTTGCTCGTTTTTCCCGGGTACCAATTCTCAGCTAATGCAAGTCGAATTGCAGCATCCCCGACAATGGCGAGCCGCTTATTACCATCTGGTATGACAAAGGTAGGGGGGCCCTGCAAAGCTTCCCAGAGCAGCTCCCGATTATGGAAGCGGTATTGAACAAGCGTCTCTACAGCGTGGATTCTGAGAGCTTTTTCACTCAGGGCCATGTCGTTACAAGCGCTCGTAAGATCCGGGGGAACAGTAGACTTGGGCACGCGGCGTGAAGTTGGGCAAGTGAGGCGATGCGACAGGCAAGTGACTATAACACTTTCGGAGCGGAGATCGAAAGCTGGAGACTGATTATGACGTTAAATCAACCACTGTGATGACCAAAGTATTATTTCGTACCTTCGTAGATGACTGCAGATTTGTAGTTGCAAAGGATGCGGAAGGTGGGGTTCTATTTATTGAATTGGAAGCAACAGCTGACTTCGTTACCCCATCGCAACCACGGGTCACTAAACTAACATTCGCATCTCAGTAATATTCTAGAACCGTGGTACAGCGTGATACTAAGCTTACTTACCTCCGAGGAATTCTGCATGGCAAAGCTCGGACCCCAAGTGAGCGCGAAGAGAGGAGCATTATGTGAATACCGTCCAAGTGACACCCTCTTCTACAACAAATGAAGCTTTCGCAGCTCCATCCAAGGTCACTGGGAACTCCATGATCTTTGTAACCAGTACGCAACACGAAGAGTTGTTTGTCCTGCGCTGAAAACGGTTGTGGGAACAAAGAAAACCCAGGTACCAATGCGTAGAGAGCAGAAAGAGGCGAGCCACAAACTACCGCATTAAATCTAGTCTGAGGAATGAGAATGCAACCAGATACAGCTCGGTGCTTATGATGGAAATCGAGAACACGTCCTTGAGCGGAGATATGTGGCAGATATTAGCTTACAGATCTAAGAGCTCGGTTCGCCGACGGTCATGAACGGCTATACGCTCTTGCGGGCCTCATAATGACTGATAAAAGATTGAGATACAAGCATGAATGACATTAAAATCCACCCTAAGGAAGGCACGATGCATACTTTCTAAACATTTAGCATTACAAGTACAATCAAACCAAGCAGAGCCCTTAAACAATAACCATAACACTGAAAGAGTGTCAAAAATAGACTAATCAACGTACAATCCTGATCTCATCCCAAACTCGCTGTACTAAACAGATATTATAGTCTTTTCCAAATTCTCAAATCACTACCAAATGTCACCATCCGTCGAGGGTACTGCTTTCCTTTAGCGCACTGCTTGCTTTGGGAGCACTGCTTGCCCCAACAAAGCTTGCTCTCTTTTGGAGCTCAACCTTCCGCAGGTGCAGCGGGAGCGCTTCCTCCCTCAGATGTGCCGCCTGCCACAGTGCTGCTGCCTGCTCCAGGCAGTGTTGCAACGCTTGACTTGCCTCCCTTTTGAGCTCGAGGCATCATGTAGACGAAGGACGCATCGAGATCTGGGGCTGCATGAACTTTGAGCAGTGGATCGGCAACCGGCATGGGTACCGTGACGCTCACGAAGAGGGCGAACGTGGCGATGAGGGAGAAGGTGGTGGTTCGAACCATGTTGACGTGGTAATACTGATCTCGGTGGGTTTGGAGACGTTTGGGAATACACGGGTCTTGTTGATCTTGATGTGCAAGTCCTTGAGCTTGAAAGCGTGGGTGCTGAACCCGGTAAAAGGAGGATGCTTGGTTCGAGGGTCCCTAATCCGGAATTTGCTTGATAAGAACGTGTATGAGCTTGGAGGTACTAGAACTTGAAGAACAATGGGATTGTCTTGAATCTTGGTGATTGTCAGAGCCTTGGGTTCTATGTTGTTGAGCTTCTATCCGTGTGAGATCTCCCACTTTATATCTGCTGTTGAACCTCACGTAAGGCATGCTTGATGACATTAGTGCTGCTGTTGCTGAGTTTTGTGACCGCCCATTGTCTCATCTCCATGCCCCTCTCATCAACACTCGGGTCTCAACACAATATTGATACTCTATCACCACCTGAATAACGTGGTGGCTCCTCATTGTCTCCAATGAAGATATTAATCTGTCGAGTACCACCGAGACTTGAAACCAGAACGGTTCATATGTTCATCTGTAACCTTTCCACGCCTTGCCCCTGCCTCTGCCTTGTACGAAAATCCGCAACAGCGTTGGATTCAGGCATCGTAATACGATTTGATATAGACCGGGACGGGTGCATAGCATCACGTATACAGCTATAGTTGCGCTGCAATGTGGCAGGTGCAGTTACTTTCGCAGAATGCGGCGGGCTCAGTTACCGGCAGCTCGCGGATCCTGAGGACCGTGGGATTCTCCTCGCCAGTTTCAGCATGAGACAACAAATACGTGAAGCTGACTTGTCTGTAGTTAGAGAAGGTAGGATTTATACTCCAAGACCGTGTTACTGCTCGCGGAAAAGGTATGTAGATGCTGGGCCCCCAGCAAAGGACCCATGTATGCCATGAAACGGAGGCTTGGTTACATGGCCTATCTAGGATGAGTTCACACAAAGTTGACTCTATTAGGTATTTCGAACTTGGTGATGCGTCGCCTTGCATCAAACCTCGTATGGTCGAGTACGTCGGACTTTCGAAACCGGCGTCTCCGAAGGATTGCTGTAGCGAGTCAAAAATCCTACACACATTGCTGAATAGAATCCCGGTTTCTCGGATTGTGAAGGATGAGGGCCACTGACATACCCTTGTGATGCCTACCGAGGTTGTGGTTGTATCGGGCTAGGCAACGAATACCGAGACGCGAAGACGCGGGGGCGGAATCATGCGGTAATAAGCCATGGAGGGTAGGATGCAGAGGACCGATGCGTAGCAGTGCTACCAACAGGATCTTAAGTTATGACAAATCTAATAGACCTTCTATACTGTAAGGCACCACCGTCCATAAATAAGTGTGGTAAGCGTAATAGAGCGCTGTGCCTGTGAAGTGCGGCACGGCTCGCCTGTCGGGTACTCGTGATAAGCAGGGTCAATAGATCCTAGGATCCTTCAACATGACCAGAAATCGCGAGATGGGGCCGTGAGAAGACTTCGCTGCTCGCGAGAACAAGCTGTAGTGGTGGGAAGGGCCAAACGGGGAGTTTCAGCCACGATTTTCGAATCAAGGCCTCGTCTACCGGAAGCTTCATTCGTGTGACGTCGGATTTGGGACTGTTTGCTCACGTAAGCCTAGCCAGAAACATTTCTCTTAATACCAGCTCCCTGGGTCTGTTCTATGGCGGCCTTTCATGGTCATTGAGGATAAACTTGCATTCTTATCTATGCACCAGAATTCAAATCAGCTAACGGCATCTTTTAAATACCATTCGCTTCAGCCGCCAGCTTCTTCTTGTCCTCCCGCTCCACCTCCAAGACAGCCTCAAGCGGGATGGTTTTCCAATCATGGCTTTTGGTAGAGAATCGCCTCAGATACTCTTTCTTCGGGAACACATGCATATGCAAATGTCCCACAGAGTTGTCTGGATGAGCATGAAATGCACACTCGAAGTCCTCGGCCGTGAGACTCCTAAAATCCTCAGCAAGCGAGACGAAATCTTTTTGTAGCGCCGGCAGAAGCTTGTTATAAGCATCAAGAGCTTTATCTTTGAGCTTCTTGTTTTGATCATCAAAAGCTGACTGTGTTCGTCGGATTAATTTGGGGGTGCCTTGTTCGAACTTCCAGAAATTGACGAAGTGGCGCTTCATTTCTTTCAACCGTTCACAGTCGTTTTCTGTAGCCTCCGGGTCTACCACGTTGAAGATACGTTTCCGGGAGATGACCAGTGTGTGACCAAATCCTTGGCCCTCCGGAGTGTTGATGCCCGGCTGGTTCTTAGAATCATACCATTGCGGGTATTGGCGACTGTCGTAACTGTGTAGATTACCAATAATATACGAGTCTGGTGATTCACTGAGTATCATAGACTTTTTGTTGTGGATCTCAAATTCCTATGAGAAACATGGGTAAGATGACAGCAATAGTCTGGTACACGAAGCTACTTACTGAAAACCATGTATCAGCTTTTGCAAATTTCTCTAGCTTTTGCCCATAATCCGGTTTTTCGGGGTCTTTTTCTCCAAGATCCTTGCCAATCATACTTGCTGGGATCAAGCCCGAAGCCCTGTGGAGCACATGCGTATCAGTCAAACGGAGCTTCTTTTACGACCCGGAGATTTCCTATTCCTTCGCTACAGTGTCTGACTATCGCGAGGCATCACGATAGCGGGGGAGGAGGGAGACACTCACAACTTCTTGTAGTCAAGGTCGTTGTTCTTCTGTTTCCACTGTGTGAGCTCCTCCATGGCTTGAGGATCGCTTCTGAATGCATCACGCCTCTTGCGATACAAATCTTTCCGATCCTGAAAGGTTCTATCCTCCTCACCCATAGCGACCCTTAAGGCGTATGAGATGGCGCACAGTACTAGAACTACAAAACCAATGAGTGCAAGGCCCATGTTATTTCCCCGATACTCAAAGGGCGGCCCCCAACTCCTGGGATAAAGCGACCAAGCAAGGATGGGGCAGGAAAGAAGCAAGAAGGACAAGTCGACAGCTGACGGATAAGGTGTTAGAAAGTTTAGGAAGTCTGCGAGGGTATGCTGCAGAGGCTGTGTTGAAGCGTTTGTGTTACAGTTTGACATAATGGCCGATTCCAGGCTCCCATTGCTTTCGGCCGTAATGAGCTTTCGCGCGTAACGAATGAAGGCCGCCTTTAACACTTTTCTATGACGTGAACAGTATTCACTTTCGAGAAATGTGGATCTCCTTTCTTTGGTGTAATGTGTGGTCGACCTGTTCCCTGTCACATCACGCCGTTTGCGGTGTGCACCAGAGCAAGCCTTACGATAAGCATGGGAGTTCTCGTGGTATGTGGCAAGATGTACCGAGTCTCCTTTAAAATCCACCCGCATTCATCCAGAAACGTTGCGCGATTGTTGACAAGGCCTTCTAAGATGCTATATACTATTCTTCATGGAAAAGGCTGTAGGTGGTGATGATTTCTATCGCAAAACGAGTCAGAGGATGTTGAGGCGGGGTGTCGTTATCGTGGGGCTGGGAACGATCCCTTGGCCCAAATAAGGCTGAACTATGCCGCCCTGTAATCGTACAGTTGTACAGCCACAATGAACCCGGCGCTAATGAGCTCCTCTACAGTCGGTGTGCAATGCGAAAAAGAAGCGCAGGAACGCCCTTAACTTCACCTTGCAGCCTGAGAATGGTAGAAATGGTGTCTCGCAAAGCATCTGAATCGTGGCCCACAGCCTCTACTTCCTATGTTATGTTATGTTACAAATGACTATCATCCTCTGCATGCCTCAATGTTGAGATGTTAGAGCCCTTCATCTAACGTACACCATACATTGCAAGCTTGTCACATGACCATAGTATGAAGATGATCAAGATCTCTGATACCTAATCCTTTCGCTCAAAACCGCTCACAGGGACCCCATCACAAGCGCCATAACACAAACTCCCTCAGGCCCCCTGAGCAGCACACCGACTACTCGTCCATGGCATCCTCCTCACTCTCCGCCTCACTCTCCTCAGCATCTTCCACGTCAAAGTCGCCATCTGCGTCGGCATCGCCGTCTGCATCTACATCGGCATCTACCACTGCCTCTTCCTCGTCTTCACCATCAGCATCCTCCATTACATCATCACCATCGCCATCTTTCTCGTCATCCCGCAGCTCCATTTCGTTTGCTAGCTCAGTTTTATCGCCGTCCTTTTCCGTTCCTTCGTCATCCCCATCGTCCGAAGAAACTGCGACATCTTTGGGTGTCGAGACATCATCGTCCACCGGGCCACCCAACCTGGTCCTCCGTGCAATTGCAGGTTTTTCTCCACCTTTTCCCGGGTCAGGCTTCCCCTTTCCCTTCCCTTGCCCTGTGCCGCTCCGTCGTATACTAGGCGTCGTGTTGGGAGTATTGGCGCCATTGACTCCAGATCTCCTTGGGCCACCTCTCCATCCACCACGACGGCGAGCTGCAGTTCCTGGGATTGGTGGGAAGACTTCGTAACGTATCGGGGGGACTGAAGGCGTGATCTGCGAGCTCAGCGTATTGGTTATACCATTTGGCCTAGGCGGCAAATCCGAGGGGGGTTTGACAGGTGTGGAGAAAGACGTTTGACGAATCGTAGGGGTGCTTCCTTCAAGCTGTGCTACAGCCGGGTCGATGTCGTCCATGTCTTGAGAGTCAGAATGCTTCGAAGAATCACTGGCATTTCCGTTGATGTTCGACTGAGTAACCTCACCGTCGACAATTGCACTCTCACTGGCTTTACCGGCCAACTCCTTCGCTTCCAAAGCGCTCGCTTTGGTGGCTTGTTGGACCCCTTCCTCTGGCATAGCCTTCTTGTCTTCAGCTTCGTCCTCTCTTGGCGCAACAGTTGGTAGAGGTGGAGCAGTCTCGTAGTGTGCACGGTTACTCCTGCCCATGATGTATGGTGTCCATACCAAGGCCTGTGGATTGATAGTCACATACCTTTTGGCTTCCCATTCTTCGATACATTGCTCGAAGTAGTCGTAATCCAATCGCAGTGCATACGTCTTAGTGACTGGATCTCGGACAAGCGCTCGTAAGCCTTCAAGAGCAGCAATTATGTCATCTGCCGTCATTCCAGTCCTGTCGGAGAGTTCTAGAATGCTCAGCGGTCCTTTCTGTTCAAGCAGTTCATATGATAACACGAGTCGCCAGTAGTTTCGGTAGGATACTAGACCCATGTCCGAGAGTGGCTTCTCTGGCGAACCAGTTTTGCCTTCGACTTTTGTGAGCAGGTAAGAGAAACTGATGAGAAGGTTCCCATAACCTTTTCGCTGGTGGGTAGGGAGGGTAAGGATGCATGAAACATTGTTTTGGCTGCTCGGTCGCTTCTCCTTTGAGAAATAACCAACAAAGTGACAACCGAATTCATCGTATTCGGTCATGACATAGAACAAGAAGGGCTCGACGTCGTAGTACAACGTTTTGGATCCTAGAAAGAGTTTGGCGAGGAGACAGAGATTCTGGCAGTACACTGGATTCTTGCGGCCATCGACCTCAAAGACGGATATCGATCCATCTCGGTATATCTCATCTCCTGGTGGATGCTTTGCAGGACATTTGAGCTTATGCCGCCATGCAACAAAGTCGGAGTTCATATACTTGAGACAGAATTCGCAGATGTAGAGTACGCGATTTCGGCTGTACTCTTCCGGGTAAGGCGCTGCGTACCAAGTCTCGATCTCGTAGCCACCAAAATTGACACACTTGATCTTGCTTGGTGGACCTGCTAATTTCTGCGTTCGAGCTTTACTTTCACCTTCGGCTTCTGAGTTTGCGACCTTTAGTTTCCAGTCTTCTTCCGCTTTTGTTCGAGCTTCGTTGAAGCGCGCTCGATCGGCTTGCAGAGGGAGTGTCTTTGAAGTGTCGGCATCAGCTTCTGACAACACCCCGCCATACGGTTTCGACTTCAACTCGTCATTCTCACGCTCATGGAACGCATAGAATGGAGTGGCATAGTGTCCAGAGAAAGAAGGCACAGGACGTTCACGGTCACGCTGAACATCAGCCGTGGACTCTCGAGGCCGTGGGCGCTTCTTCTTGGGCTTTGGCTTAGGTAGGGTGGCAAGCTTAGCCGGCTCTAAACGAATGGATAAGATTACGCTCGTTGAGCTTTTCTCGATTATTGTCGCAAAGCCATGGTCCGACAGATCAGATTTCCGCTTCTTCGCAGACCGTGATGGCCTTGATTTACGAGTTGAAGTGCTTCCTGCCTCGACATCTGCCTCATTGGCTTCAGCGATGTCATCATCAGGGCCACGAGGGAGAATGCCTGCTGCCTTCAGCTCAGCAGCCAAAGTGCTATGAGCGCTGTCCTTTCTTGGTCGCTTTTTGGGTTCTTCTTGTTGTTCGGATGAAGCTTTCCTTTTGCGCAATGAGCGTGAACCATCCAGTGGATCATCATCAAGAATGAGATTGTTGAAAACTGAATGGGAGCCTGGCCGCGATCCTCCACGCGGTGCGGGCAGTAAGTCTCTTGTGAATTTTGTCGCTGAAGATCTTCTACGCGAGACTGTTTCTTCTGGGGTGGAAGGTTCAAGAGCATTTTCGACGCAATCAGGACATCGCCATTTGGTAGCATCTAAAGAAGAATAGATAAATCAATTCTATATTTTCTTACCAAATAAGCGTGGTGTTGGAAGACAGGAACATACCGTCATTGGATTTTAGGGAACGATTATCTCGGGCACATTGGCGATGGGCTGCAAGTCGCTCGGTTAGCTCTTATTGGAGTTTCACGGATGCCGGGTGATCAACATAAGCTTGTCTGCCCGGCATCAAATTTCTTTCACTTACAATTATCTCCGCAAACAGCACAAGACATATATTCCTCAAAATCTTCGCTTGGATCATGTTCTTCATCTTGTTCACAAAATCTGTAAAAACATTAGTTTGTCCTTTTTATTAATTTCACTACTTTCTTGGGTTTCCAACTCACATGCAATTGTTGCGAGTGGCTACCACAGATGCATTATCAGCCGTCTCGCTCCCGCCTTCCTGCCATGGCTCCGCTGTAACAGATTCCGCCTCGCTAGAGCTCTTGTCTGAATCCTCTTCTTCTTCAGCAGCACTGCTTTCTTCTGCATCTGACGCAGGCTCAGCGACTTCCTCGTCGCTCTCCACAGTCTTGACACTTTTCCTGGTTCTTACGGCACGCACTGTGGGATCGTCATCATCATCATTGTCCTCTTCACTCTCCGCCTCCACTTCAGCCTCCGACCCATCGGCCTCATCGTCCTGTTCGTCCACTTGTTCCTCTGCTGGTGAGTCTACTGCTGCCGCTTCCTCCTCCTCAACTTCCTCGCCCTCAGCGTCCATGTCGTCACTGCTCTCCATTGTGTAGGCAGTATTCTGTGCCCGGGCATCCAGCGGTCCTGCCACCGCAGCCATTGTGATTACAGCGGTTGCCGCCAGCTTGGCTGTGGCTTGACTGCGTTACCACAGTCTCATATCATATACAGCGCCTGTAGATACTATCGCAGTGATGTAGGGGACCCGTGTGGGTGGGTCTGATCCAGGTTGTAGCTTGTGGGAATACTCGGGGGCCTGTAAGAAGGCTGTTGTCTTCTAAGGTTGGCGTGACCGTAACGGAGATGTTTTTGAGTCTTCTCAGCTCGACGGCGACACCGGAGAATATGCTGGAGCTGTCTGAGATTGTTGTGTAACGCTTGGTGTCGTCTGTGATTGTGGTGCTAGCAAAGGCTTCGTCGCGCAAATTCTCCACGACAGCTCGCACTTTGGGTCACTTTCGCGATTCAAGTTGGTTGGACACCATTTGCGACGCGTGAACGAAGCTCGGAATAGCTATAGAGATGATGGTAGATCAGGAATAGTCACTGCGCTGCCGCCCCTGTTGCAAGATGAGGTTCCAGCAAGGCGGAAGGTCTGCTGACTAATAATTTTCAACCTCAACCTCTACCCAAATGCGACCCACTTTATGACCTACTTGGAAAACGCCAAACACTTCCCTCACCTTCCCATGCAGTGATCCAGTTGTGAGCCTTGAAGGACCGTAAGGGGCTCATCAAGTGATCAAGCTCTCTCAGAGGCCTCTGACAGCATGGGTGTCCCATTTGAAGCTCTAATTCCCTATGCGATCATGCTCGGCGTGCGCCTCAGTCTCCCCAACTCTACACGGAGATACTGATTCCATCACTAGATGTTCGGCATCACTGGAGCGGGTCTTTCGAAAATAAGACACATGCAGAATGGAGGAAAGAGAGCAAGACATTCGCTAGATCAGTGGGATAGACAGAGTGCGTCGCTCGATCGGTAGCTTGAGGAGGCAACAGCAACTGACGCACAGGACAGTGATGGACCGAGACAGAAGATTGACTGGATATCTACGAGGGCAGACGGACAATGTTAAAGCACCACCAGGTTTCGAGCTGAACAACCCCTGGAGGGTGAGCATCCTGGTCTTCCTACAGAGCATGTGCTACAGTCCCGACTAACAGGATTCAGACGGAGACACGCATTTACTAGCTTTTGCTACTTATACCGCAGTACCATCTAAAATCATTAGCCCATTAATCGTCAAACGCACAACTCCGTGATCATGCCCCGGATCCCCGCCCTCTCATCATCCCCGAGCTTAATACCAAAATATTCTTCTAGGGCTTGCACTCTATCTTCCTCAGTCTTACATGCCTTCAGATCTTCGGTCCTTCCCTTGATCCTCCTCTTCAAATCCCCACCCACCAACATCAGCGTTCCCACAATCTCCCCCTCCTCCAAAATCATCTTAACAACCACAATCTTATAGGTGAACCAACTTGTTCTACTCTGACTCGTCTGGAAATTCATGGTCTCATAATCCTGAGGCAGGAATTCCAGCTCGGTAAAACAGTACATTGGCAGCCACGGCGATTGTGCATCGATTCTATGCTGGTATATCCATAGTTTTTGGCTGCGATTAGTGTTCTCTGGAATATTGTCATACACAAGGCGCACATTTGCTGGTGCAATATTTTTAACATGGGGATGCTCAGAGTCGAGCGGAAGTGGCTGCGTTGGGCCATTGCCACCAAAGCCCACGTCTACCATGTACTTATTGCCGTCAGCAAGAGTGACGATGTTGACCATATGTGACCTGCTCCTATCAATATATATATTACAGCCGAGAGAGAAAGGCAATAGTACCAGCCAAAGTAACCCTCGGCTGGCGTACCACTCGCCGCTACAGAGACCCGTGCCCCGGCACTATGTAGAGAAAAACCGAGCATACGCAGCACGGTGCCGAAGAAACAATTGTTTTCCATACAATAGCCTCCACGGTTGTCTTTCTCGACAATCTTGGTGTACAAATGTTCCGGGTCTAATGAAATAGTATGGTGGTTAGAGTAGTGCAGCTGCAAATTCTCGAATGGCACAGCCGCTAACTGGTGCCTTTGCAGCCGCGTAAGGAGATCTAAGGCATCTTTGGGGTTTTTGTAGAACGACTGATATTGATGATAGCTTTGAGGCAAAGAGATATGCGAGAAATACTTTTGTATTTGCTCTGCAGAGTAGCACGGTCTCTCAGAGGTGGAGACTCTATACATGATTTCAGCAACGGAATGCTGTATTTAGACAATTTGGGGGAGGCGGCGAATTGCAAGATGAAGCACGAAACCAGAGGTAGTATAATGGGAGAGTTGAACCAGACAAGACATTGTCCAGGACTGGGGGAGACATTTTACAACAGGATTTCCGGGATCATGACGTGGCGCTCGAGGAACTACCAGCGTTTCTCCTACATGATGGATTCGCCTGCAGCCTTCAGTGACATGTTTAAAGACTAAACTTGAAGCAATATACTATCTCTATTCAATCTCTTGGGAATCGAGGATCCGCCGGCATCAAGTATGTAGCTCAGCATCCTACTTACCAGACGAACAGTTTTCACTAAGCCTAATCTACATGAGTGTGCACTGAACTATTCTTCTTCATCTCCATCATCTTCATCCTCATCCTCTTCTCCCTCACCCTCCGCAATGATTCTCGCCCGCTTAGCTCTTTCCTCTTCTTCCGCGGCTTGATATTGAATATCTCTAAGCTGCTTGACTCTATCGGCTGGGCTGGGAAGCCTGTTGATCTGGTCTGCAATCTGACCTCTGCCGATCAAGGTAGCAACAATACTTGCTCCCACAATGAATGTCAAGACAAATCTATACGTCGAGTACCAATGTGGCGCCCAACCGTTGACCACAGCGTTCGCATCTGCGAAATATAAAAAGGTGAAAGCACAGAATTGCGAGATCAAAGCGTATTCGACCGGGAACAAAATAGTTGGCCATGCGACTGCGGGAGCAACGACCCCGTAGGCGTAACGTCGGTATCCGTGCTCCCCTCCGTATTTCGCCCATTCTAAGCCCCAGTGGATAGCACCGAGGAATGAGAGAATCTAGGTAAATCAGTTTCGAGCGATAGTATGGATTGTGAGCTAAGTGCTTACCACCGCGCCGTAGCCAATTTGCAAAGGCTCGATAATATGTAAGAGGGCTTCCGCGGTCGGTTGGGAGAAGAAGAAATTCGACCCATCAGCGCCGACATGGTTAATATCGAAAGCAAGATAGACAGTGCTGAGAGAGGTTGCAAGGTACGGCAAGACGCCTGCCAGGCCAATGACGAGCGCTTCTCTGGGAACCTCTTTGAGGGCAAAGGTCTCCTTGATAGTGATCTGCGGGCGGCAGAATCAGTATGGCTCCCAAGCATGTGTAGGAAAGACTCACAAAATCCGCCTTAACGCCAGCCAACATGTCCTCGTCTTTTTCTTCCTCTTCTACCCCTTTTTCGTGGAATACTTCATGAACGCTAGAGGTATCAGAGACCTCTTCAGGGACCGCTACAAGCTTCCGTTGCCCAACCTCCTTCTCGCGTTCATAGTTAGGGTGGTCATAGGGTCCCGCATAACGTTGCAAAGAAGTGCTGAGGGGCTGGCGAAGTACCAATGCAAGCCCAGACGGCTTCTGAGGGACTAGATTGCGCTGAACAAGAGGTCTCAGTCTTGAAACGCCGGTGAGAGTAGATGTTCTTCGACTGATGGGTGAAGATACATAGCGGAAGGACGACCGGGTAAGGGAGGCAGCAGACCCTGATCGAAGCATGGCGCCAATGGAGCTCAGAGTAAGTTGAGCCAGCCACCACACCGCGCTATGCCGGAAAATACCAAGCAATGGCTTGTCGGATTCGTAGCAGTCTGTGGTTGAAAATGAGCGTGCAGAAGTCGTGAAGTCGCTCACTCTTACGGCTCGCTTGCCCAAGCTCTAGGCCGGCGCCAAGCTTTCTGCTTGAGGTTAGCTGTACGTCATAAGAGAAGCGTTTACCAAGGGCTATTTACCTGCAAGAACACGCTTTCCCTTGCTCTATCGCTCTGAAATTCACAGAGGGAGCTAAAGCATACCTTACACAAGCAACCAAGGGTGCTAAGTAGGAGTGAGTAGCCCAGAGGCCAACAGCATCTAGGATCAGAAGCCAAGACCGAAGGACCTTGGGTAAAGAATCAAGTTTTGGCCACTGACTCTCTGCGGTCCCAGCTGCATAGACTGTGATTGCGGCATCTTTCGCCCCTCCAGAAGTATAGCCACTCTCGAGGTCTCGGAGATCTCGTCAGGTTATTGAAAAGCATTGTGAACGTCACCGTCACTTTGCTTCGCCGCCTCCAACATGATACCTCGAGGTAACGCCTGAGAACCTACAACCGAATCGGCTACCTATACCTTCTATACCTTCCCGTGTCTACTGAGCAAAGCAATCTCCCTTGTCCCCCGGCCAGGGTGAAGGGCTTCCGTTGGCAAGATGCTCGAAGGTCTTGTTGCGAACCTGCTCAACAGGTTCTTGGGCATGTACGTCAAGAACTTTGACCCGAAACAACTTAACATTGGAATATGGAACGGGGATGTCAAGCTTCACAATCTGGAGTTGCGAAAAGAAGCTCTCGATCAGCTTCACCTCCCTGTCAATGTTGTCGAAGGCCATCTAGGCCAGCTGACCATGTCGATCCCATGGACCAATCTAAGGGGCAAACCTGTGAGGGTCAGCATCGAGGACGTTTTCCTTCTCGCAGCCCCAAAAGAAGATGCAGACTACAATGAAGAAGAGGAAGCAGAACGGGCGAACGCTGTTAAGTTGGAGAAGCTGGAGAATGCCGAACTGCTGAAATCGAGGAACACGGAAGGCATGAGCCAGGAAGAGCAGCAGAAAAGCCAAAGCTTCACAGAAAGTGTGACTACGGCGATTGTCGATAACCTCCAAGTTAGCGTCAAGAATATTCACATTCGCTATGAGGATTCTATCGCTACGCCAGGCCACCCGTTTGCACTGGGACTGACGTTACAAGAGTTCAGTGCCGTAAGTACAGACCAAAACTGGAGGCCGAGTTACATACAATCTACGTCTGGCACAACCAATAAGTTGGCTGTGTTGAATGCTCTGGCTTTCTACTGGAATACAGATGCCGAATTGTTTGGCAGTGGCAAGGGAGAAGAAGTTGGCGCAGAAGCCCAAGGCCAAAACCACGATGGAATGATTGAAAATTTCCGCAGGGCTATGGAGGAGAACGACAATCATCAGTACATGTTAAAGCCAGTTAGTGGGCGAGCCGCTATTGAGATAGACAAAACAGGCAAGATCGAGAAGCCGAAAATAAAAGCACGCCTGCTATTCAACGAGCTTGGCTTTGTGATCGATGACGAGCAATATCGAGATGCTTTGATGATGGTTGATCTCTTTCATTATTTCATCCGGCATCAAGAATACAAGAAACTACAACCTAAAAGTGCCCCGAAGGAGGATCCCAAGGCCTGGCTGTCATTCGCATTCCGATCTGTATACACAAAAATTCAGGAACGGAACCGGCGAAATACGTGGGACTACATCAAGGAGAGGCGAGATGACCGCATCCGCTACATTGAGCTTTTCAAGAAAAAGAAGAAGGATGAGAAACTGAGTTCTACTGAAACTGAAGAACTGACTAAACTCGAGAGAAAGCTCAGCTACGAAGACCTTCGTTTTTGGCGCTCTCTTGCTCGGAATCAGCTTCGTAAAGAGAACGCTGGCGTCAAGAAGCCACCTCCAAAACAAACTTGGAGTCAATGGGCGTTTGGGACAGGCAAGAAAACGGAAGATGAACACACGGATGACGATTCAGCCATGACCGAAGAGCAGCGCAAAGAACTTTATGCTGCCATCGACTGGGATGAGAAAAAGGCTATCGCTGAAAGCGTTGATCTACCTCGCGAGAGTGTCAAGCTTCAAATTGAGTCCTCCTTGCGATCAGGAAGCTTTACCCTGAAACGCGATCCGCATGGCAAAGCCAACGAGATTCTCAGCTTGATGTTTGACAATTTCCAAGCCAAGGCACTTCAGCGTCCGGACTCTTTCTTGGCGGATATCAGTCTTGGGGGAATGCGTATCAATGATGGCACAACAGAAGGCAGTCTATTCCCTCAGATAGTGAATTTCAAGGACCCTACCGCCGGAAGTGTGAAGGGCTCAATCGAGGATATAGCCGCCGAGGACGCCAACCCTGATCAGCAAAAGGAAAAGGCCAAAGCTACCGAGGATGCATTATTCCATCTCATCTTTGAGCAAAATCCACTTGATGGAAGCGCAGATTCTGCTTTGACTATGAAGATTAAGAGCATTGAGGTCATCTACAACCCACAATTCATTGTAGCAGTGGCAAATTTCTTCAAACCCCCTGAAAGACACATGGAATCCATTGGGGCTCTTCTGGAAACTGCGGGCGCAACAGTAGAGGGCATTCGGCAGCAGACAAGAGCCGGCCTCGAGTTTGCACTCGAAGAACATAAGACTCTGAACGCCAATTTGGACATCCAAGCCCCCTTAATTATCATACCTGAGAGCATTACCAAGGAGAGTGCCTTGTGTCTGATCATCGATGCGGGACATGTCAGTCTTAAGAGCGATCTTGTCGATAAAGAGACAATGCAGGATATTCAAGCAAAACAGAAGAAGCAATACAGCGAGGAAGACTTTCGACAACTTGAGGGGCTAATGTATGACAAGTTTCTGCTAAAACTCGATTCAACCCAAGTCTTAATTGGACCGGGCATTGAAGCTACGAAAGACCAGCTGGACGCTACCGATGATCCCAAGAGTCTACACATAATCGATCGCATCAATATGGACTTTACTCTTGAAACTTCAATTATACCTAAAGCATCGGATCTCACAAAGACACGTATCTCAGGCCATCTCCCTGTTCTGCATGCTTCCATCTCTGATAAGAAGTACAAAGACATGATGAAGCTCATAGACATAGCCATCCCCAAATTCGATAGTGATGAGCCCCTCGATGGTAGGACGAACGCGCCTACAAAGGCCACTACCACCCAGTCCACGGATAAGTCTAGAGCACAAGATGTGATGGATAGACAACGTTCTAAGTCCGTTTCGGGGAACCAGCAAGAGCTGGAGCTTGAGGATGAGTCTGATGACGAGAGCGACAAAATTTCAGTGAGCACCAAAAAGGGGCCCGAGAGCGAAGAAGTGAACCTCCATCAACGGAATTTCGAATTCAGGTTTACGGTCGACAAATTACAAGGCTCTCTCTACAGGTCTGACCCTGATCATGTCAAGCCAGACCAGCTCTTGGTTGAGCTTGTAGCTGAACATTTCCACCTTGACTTCTACTTGAGGCCGTATGATATGGTTGCAGAGGTGCTGTTGAAATCGCTGAACGTAGACGACCACATTGACGAGGACCCCAGCCCAGAATTCAAGAAAATTATCTCAAGCCGTGGCTTTGGCGTTGACGAGGAAAAAGATCTGTTCAATCTGAAATTCGTCAAGGTCAATGATGGCTCTCCAGAACTGGACTCTACATATGAAGGCATTGCAACCCATCTTGACGTCTCCATATCAACGATAAACTTGGTAGTGACGCGAAGGACTCTTTTGACGTTACTAGACTTTGTACTTATCACCTTCACAAGTCCTGCTGAATCGGACTCACCCCCAAAGGCGATTGAGGACTCGGATGCCTCAGATCGCAAGAAGACTCAAGAATCTACTACACAGCCAACGCCCGGGTCTGACAAAATTCGTATCAAGGTTGATCTTGAAAGTGTTGCGTTAATTTTGAACAATGACGGGATACGCCTGGCCACGCTGACACTGAGCACGGCCAATGTTGGTCTCTTCATCAGCGGAGGCTCTATGCGTGTTGGAGCGAGGCTTGGAAACCTTTCTTTGGTAGACGATATCAATCAAGGCGCGGCTATAGATTCACCTCTTCGTCAGTTGGTCGCAATACAAGGCCAGGAGCTTGCCGACTTCAAATATGAGACGTTCGATTCAAAGAGTCGTGACTATCCCGGATATGACACGCAAATCTTCCTCAGGTCAGGCTCCATTAAGGTTAATTTCCTTGAAGAGCCTTTCCGAAAGATAATAAACTTCCTGGTCAAGTTTGGCAAAATGCAAGCTATCTTCAACGCCGCTAGAGAGGCCGCAGCAAACCGTGCTAGCCAGATGCAAGAAAGCACAAGCAAGATGCACTTCGATGTGTTGATCAAGACTCCAATTGTCGTTTTCCCTCGAGTAATGGTGTCAGATAGGCCTCGTGATCTCTTGACTGCTTATCTCGGTGAGATATATGCAAGCAATGAGTTCGTCAATTTTGGTTCGATAGAAGGGAACAAAATATCCGCTGGTATCAGGAATGTCCGTTTGACTTCTGAGTTCCACTACGATAATGATCAGTCTGAAGAGCTCGAGATGATTGACAAGGTGGACCTCGACTTCAATGTGACTACAACCGAGCATCACACAGACTCGAGGCGTCCGGATCTTGAGGTGGGGGGCAAAATGTCTCCGATCAACCTTCGTGTAGCTCAAACCGAATTGAAGTTTCTCATGGAGCTATCCCAGACGATACCCAGTGCTTTTGCCGCTGATGCGGATGATCAGACTGATGAGCAGGTCCTGAACGAGCTCCCCAAATCGACGACGGAGCCAGCACGGAAGCTCACCGAGCGGTCTACGGAAGAAGAGCCACAACCCAAGCCGATTAGCCATCAAGCCCCTGAGTTGGAGTCGAACCCTGAAGTTTGGACAAAACTTGACCTTGTTTTCGATGCCCCTACGATCGCTTTGGAGCTGATCCTAGCCAAGGAGAATCAGCCTGTAGGAGACCTCGAAGCTGCCAGTCTCTCCAAGTTTGCCTTGAATGACACCAAGGTAAAACTCCGGATGAAAACAGACGATTCACTTGAATCAGAACTACTCATCAATTCCTTCACAATTAAAGACAGTCGAAAACGGGAAACAAACAAATTTAGAAAGATCATGTCGTTGATCAATGACGACGTTAAGCAACAATTCATGGCTAGTGTAACCATCTCCGGTGGGAAGGATAGGCACATGATTGCGATGCTTACAATCGACAGCCCGCGGGTCATCATGGCCATAGATTATCTATTGGCAGTGCAGGCTTTCGCCAATAGCGCATTCCCATCAGGGGAGCACATGGAGATTGAAGATGCCTCGCAGGAAGCTCTCCTGGGAAATGACACCGACAGCGGTGTCAGCACGCCAGTCGATCGAATGTCTGAGGACGTCACGAGAAAGACCGAGGTTGAGCCTGCTTCGGAAAGCTCAATGAGCATGTCATTTCGTGTCAACATTGTTGATGCGCAGGTTATTCTGATTGCAAATCCCACAATTTCCAATTCGGAAGCTATTGTACTAGGCACTAAGCAAGTCCTTGTATCTCAACAAAATGCTTTTACGCTCCAGATCACGAAGGTTGGCATGTTCCTGTGCCGCATGGACAAATTTGAAACAAGCCGATTGCGGATTCTCGATGACTTTTCCATAGCCATGTCCATGGATAGCCGCTCCCAGGGCAAGAAATCCTCGCTGACCAGTATATCTATTGAGATTGAACCTCTAGTCTTGCGGCTTTCTCTTCGTGACATCCTCCTTGCGCTTCAGATTGTAAATAAAGCATCAGAGATGTCAAATAACATCAGCGGTGACAAGAAGGAAGACACAGAACCAGAGAAGATCAAAGAGATTACTGGCACTGCAGCTAGTTCAACTAAGCGCAAATCCATAGCTGGCAAGCCAGCATCAACTGCAGCCAAGCGCACTACCAAGTCGGTCCAGGCAAGCAAATCTACAGAGAAGTCTTCGAAGCCTCCCCAGAGCTCAATCGTAATGAAGAGGGAGGAAATGAATGCTACAATAGATGGTATTCGAGTCATTCTCATTAGTGACCTTCATGAGCTACCTCTACTAGATTGGAGCGTGAAAAAATTCAATGTTGATGTTCGAGATTGGTCAAGCTCGATGACTGGTGATACTAACTTCGACACCTACATCAATGTCTACAACTTCTCTAAATCTGCTTGGGAGCCTTTGATCGAGCCTTGGCAGCTTGGCTTCCACATCAACAGGAACACAAATCCCGAGTGTCTTTCGATCGAAGTCTATTCGCATAAGACTATGGAGCTTACGGTAACATCCGCAACTATTGCTCTTGCTTCCAAGTCGGCCCAATTCTTATCCACAGATGAGGATGTCCTGTCTAAGCCACGAGGCGCGGATGCTCCTTACAGAATTCGCAACTACACTGGTTTCGATCTCAGTGTTTGGGCTGCTGCGCGCGAAGAAGATTCAGGGTCCGCCGCAAAGGTCAGTGACGGGGAAGAAACTCAGTGGCGCTTTGATGATCCCACGACGATGCGTGAGAATCTATCACCTGATGGCAACGCTGGCATAGTTGGTCTTAAAATCGAGGGTAGCGGCTTCGATAGCATTGAGCGCATTGGCGTTAACCGTGAAGGAGAGACCCTGTACAATCTCAAACCGAGGAAAGATAATATCTTACATCGTCTTCTGGTTGAAGTCAAACTTGGGAGTGACAATGTCAAATATATTACCTTCCGTTCACCTCTTCTCGTGGAAAACAACACTCAAATACCCGTAGAGGTTGGAGTCTTCAGTCCGGAAGAAGGGCATTTGCTCAAGATTGAGAAGATTGCCCCAGGCGAAGCGCGGCCAGCACCAGTCGGGGCGGCCTTCATGCATTCTCTTGTCGTCAGACCTGATCAAGGTTTTGGCTACTCCTGGTCGAATGAACGTCTGTTCTGGAAAGATCTTCTGAAACGGCACACAAGAACAATAACATGCAGAAGCGAGAACAATGACCAGTCTCCGCCGTTTTACTTCCAGATGAACGCTTCCTACGATAAGAATGATCCCATGACCAAAGTGTATCCTTATATGAGAATCAAGCTTCATGCACCTGTCGAGCTGCAAAATCTCCTGCCATATGATTTCAAGTACCGTATCTACGACAAGAATACCAAGAAAGATTGGACCAACTTCCTAAGGAAAGGTGGTGTCAGTCCAGTGCATGTGGTGGAGTTGTCGCATCTACTGCTTCTGAGCGTTGATATGCAGGATACTGTCTTCAAGCAGAGCGAATTTGCGGTGATTAACTCCAATACACAAGAAGATTTCCGTCGAGAGAATACTCTTGCCGTAAAAGATTCCCAAGGCATCCAACTGAACCTGAAGCTTCATTACTTCAACGTGCCTGACAGTGGCGGGGCATTCAAGGTCTCGGTCTATAGTCCTTACCTTGTGCTCAATAAAACGGGCCTAGAAATCAGCATACAGAGCAAGTCTATGTTCTCTTCGGCCAAGTCAGCTGCCGGTCAAGGTGTGCGTATGGATTCGGACCGGGGTACGCGGAAGGCACTTCCGTATATGTTCTCTTACCCTAATGATGACCGCAAAAATCGTGCGAACATCAAAGTCGGAGAATCGACGTGGAGTAAGCCGCAGAGTCTCGATGCTATTGGCAGTGCATTTGACGTAGTACTCCCTTCGGCGAACGCGAAGTCTGAATTGCACGTTGGCATTTCTGTAGCAGAGGGTGAGGGCAAATACAATCTGACTAAGGTTGTTACCGTTGCACCTCGGTTTGTGTTGAAGAACAAATTAATGGAGCAGATCAATGTTCGCGAACCAGGTTCTTCCAATGTCATGAAGATGAAGCATGGTGAGCTGCTGCCAATTCATTTTCTTCGACAGGCGCCGGAGAAGCAGTTGTGTCTCTGCTTCGATGGGGTCAACAACCAGTGGTCTTCACCGTTCAATATTGCCAACGTAGGCACGGTCCATGTTAAACTCGCAAAAGCTGGCCAGAGGCAGCAACTCATCCGTGTGGAAGTGATCATGGAAGCAGCGACGATCTTCCTTCATATCAGTATTGAGAACAAGCACTGGCCCTTTTCAATGCAGAATGAGAGCGATCTCGAGTTCATGTTTTATCAGACAAACCCCAACCTCGAGGAAGACGAAGAAGACAGGGGTACGGGGTTCAAACCCATCCGTTACCGTTTACCTGCTAAGAGCATCATGCCATACGCTTGGGACTATCCTGCAGCTAAGAATAAGGAGATCTTTGTCACTTGTGGTGGTGACAAGAATCGACGACGTGTGAAGCTTGCTGAGATTGGCAATCTTGTGCCATGGAAAGTTCCAATCCAGGGCAAGCAAGCGAGGATTATAAATCTGAACATCGTTGCTGAAGGTCCCACGCAGACACTCGTTCTCTCCAAATATAGACCGTCTCAGAGTATGTACCAGCAGAAGTCCGGATCAGCTCAAGCGTCACAGCAAACTGGCTTCGAAGTCAAAGACCTGGAGTCCGATGTCACATTCAAAGCCCAGCTTCGTCTCGCCGGCGTCGGTGTTTCACTAGTCAACACCCAGTTGAAGGAGTTGTTATACCTGACACTGCGTGAGATCGAACTCAAATACGGTGATTCCGCATTGTATCAGACCTTGAATTCTACCATTAAATGGATTCAGATAGACAACCAACTTTATGGCGGGATCTTCCCAATCCTTTTCTATCCGAGCGTAGTACCAAAGACTGGGAAGGAGATGGAGGCACATCCAATATTCCATGCGATGGTGACTCGGGTCAAAGATGACTCATATGGTGTCATGTACATCAAATACTTCACGCTTCTATTCCAGCAGATGACACTTGAGCTTGATGAAGACTTCATATTCACAATGCTGGACTTTGCCAAGGTTCCCGGCGCCTCCTGGTCTGAGCCAGTCGAAGGCAAACTTTGCGACGAAAATCTTGATATACCCGAACCCCATCAAGAAGAACAAGGACAAGATATCTACTTTGAACTTTTGCACCTCCAACCCATGCAATTAGACTTGTCCTTTGTTCGCACAGAGCGCATCAATGCTGAAGACACCGCTACCTCCTCGAATCCCTTGATGTTTTTCGTAAATATTATGACTATGTCCGTTGGTAACGTCAACGATGCACCTTTGAGATTTAATGCACTCATGTTGGAGAATGCACGCATATCAATTCCCGCGTTAATGGCCAATGTTCAAGCTCATTACACGCAGGAATCTATTCGACAGATGCACATTATCCTTGGCTCAGCAGACTTCCTGGGCAATCCTGTTGGTCTTTTTAACAACGTTAGCTCTGGGGTTGCCGACATATTCTACGAGCCTTACCAAGGACTAGTCATGACCGACAGGCCACAAGAACTTGGAATTGGTATTGCAAAGGGGGCTTCGAGTTTTGTTAAGAAATCTGTGTTTGGATTCTCCGACAGCATGGCCAAGTTCACAGGCAGTATGTCTAAAGGCCTTGCAGCTGCAACGTTGGACAAAGAATACCAAGATCAGCGAAGGATGTCAAAGGCACGGAATCGACCCAAGCACGCCTTGTATGGTGTCACATCTGGTGGCAACGCTTTCGCTACCAGTCTCGCCAGCGGCATTGGTGGCCTGGCACGCCACCCCATTCAAGGCGCGGAGAAAGAAGGTGTACAGGGTTTTGTGAAGGGGGTTGGCAAAGGCTTCTTGGGCTTGGCAACCAAGCCAGCCATTGGGGCTTTCGATCTTGCTTCAAGTAAGTGCTTTATCCGCATATTTTAAACAGAGTTTTGCTGACCACCCTTAAGACATGGCTGAAGGTGTTCGTAACACTACCACCGTTTTTGATCAAGAAGGTCTCGATCGAGTTCGATTGACCCGTTTCATTGGCATGGACGGGATAGTCCGTCCTTACGCCCAACGGGAAGCTCTCGGCCAATTCTGGCTAAAGACGCTCGACGATGGTAAATTCTTTCATGAGGACTACATCGCACATCTAGAGCTCCAAGGCAAAGATCTCATGGTCATGCTCACCTATAATCGTATCATGCTTGTGAAGACTAAGAAACTGAAGACCGAGTGGGACATCAAGCTGAACGATATCCAGACCATCAGCAAAGAAAGGACAGGCATGAACGTGACGTTGAAAGGCGGGACAAATGGGCCATTCATTCCCGTGAGTGAGGAGAGTTCCAGGAATTGGCTTTACAAACAGATTGCTATTGCGGTCAACGCATTTAATGATAAGTATAATGCGAAGGGATAATGGCGTAATGAATGACGGTTATGTGTACGATTAGCGAGCGTCCATATTCGTTGGCACCGCTGGCGAGCATTTGCTTGATCCTTTAGCATGGTCTCACTACAGGTCACTGTACATATACAGAAATCCAAATTGAGCATAGGCTTAGGGACATTCACTTAAGCCTTAGAACGAACATCGCACTTGGCCTTACCGTCATCTATTTAGATCACAACTTAGAAACCTCTTATAAGATAGGTCGGCACATTGACCATATCAGCCTTTGCTCCATTAAATTTTCATTAGCCTATGTAGTCAAACTATGGTCATACCATAATTGGACATGCTAAGCAAACTTCTCCTCTACAATAACTTCAGATGTCCTGTGACCTTATCAATTACACTCTTCGGTCCCGGCCCCACACCCAGTACCGTCGCACTCCCACTTGCTATCTGTGTCCGCCCTGCATCATGAATGACCTGCGCGCACAGTCCCAAACTAATAGCCTGTGCTTGTAACATCTGCATGTCTTCCTCAGACGGAACTTGTAGCGCTATCTTCGCTTGGCCGAGTTGTTCCCAGCGCTTGAGAAGAGGGGAGGTAGGGGCGTGAGAGAGAAAATACTTATAGCAGGCCAGGGTCGCATGGGAACATTGTGCCGCTATCTTGCCTGGAGGGAAATAATTAGCTTGTTATTAAGCTAGGTGAAACAGTCGACGGGCTTGGGAGAAGTATTCGTACCTTTGCCCATTCCCAAGTCCGTCCTAACGACCAAAACAAGCTTGCACTCCTCCCTGTTGCCTTCAAAGGTCTTCAACTCCCCCTCCTGCTCCTGCCCAAGCTCCTCATCTTCGCTCTCTTCGTCCTCCGTATCCTTGACTCTTTTTTTTCCATTGCTCCTCAAATGCGTCATGAGCTCTTCATCTGAGCTATCCGGGTGTATTGTGACATCGTAACTGTTGGGCCAGCTTTTCTTGCTGCTGGATTTGCTTTTTGGCGAGGAAAAGAGCCCCAGTGACGAGGCTTGGCCGATGAAGTAGCCTATTGAGACAGCCAATATGGCAGTTGCGACGACATAGGAGGTTGTGGAAGGCGGTAGGCGGTCTGGGGTGGAGGTCATCTGATCAGAAGTGCTTGCTCGGGACCATCTGGTGTTCGATGGCAAGTTGAGAACCGTAACCTCATATCGTGCCGGCAATTTATCTGTAGTAGCGCGCGTTAGTGCCAAATTCGGTGGCCCGCACACCAAAAATTGCACATGTCGACCATTACCATAGAGCTCAACCATAACCGCATAAAGTCCTTCCAAATTAGGCAATATTAATGCTCCATATATAAGCATGCTTTTGCCCCCTTAATCGCATATATTGGCTATCGCTGTAGCCTATACACTGCAGCTCACATTTTCGACATTTTTTGGTAGGTCTTGGCATTTCTTTGCCGAGGCATACTCAAAAAATCGCATCTTTCAACTGTTCTAATAGAGCTCCACTATCCACCATCTATTTGACCCCAAATCAAGCAGAATTGAAGCTATACATCTGAATATCTATTTGCCCCTATCTCTATCCTGCCAGCAGCTCTCGTTATTACTCTACAGCTCTATAGTTATTAAAGTACCTCCGAACCTACCCCTAGTACTTAGTATATATATCATAAGTCTTCTACTACTCCCTATATTATTATACAAAGCTAATTGACTGCCTAGCGATGTTGATTGATATTAGAATCGGCTAGCTTATCAGAAAGAGGAGGTACCATATCAGCAGTAGGGTTACAGGCAAATACGAAGGACCACTATCAGGGAGGAAACAGGGGTAAAAGGATATCTAAGCGTATAGCTTCAATCCCGTCCAGTTTGATATCAAATAGATGGTGGATGATAGGGTGCTACATATATAGTTACGGGGGCAGGTATTCTAGTAGTAAGGGGGCTACAGGGCAACAAGGAGGTCCCCTACTAGGGGGGAAGCGGGGGCAAAAGGATGGATGTCTGTATAGCTTCAACTTTGCGCGATTTGGGGTTAAATGGATGGATGATGGTTGAGTTCTATATAAATAGTCAATTTGTATATTTTTTGGTGTGCGGGCCACCGAATTTGGCACTAACGCGCGCTACTACAGATAAATTGCCGGCACGATACTCTAAGGTATTTTGATAGGGCTGACGGATTTGTTCCGCCGACAACATTTTGCAGACATCAATTGTACCAGCGCCACCAAGAATCGACTTAGACTATTAAATACTAAACCGCAAATACGAACGGACGGTGATGGTTAGCGTTCAAAGAGGAAGACCTATTGGTAGTGGAAAGAGAGAAGAGGACAGTACCTTCTAGGCCGAAGATGTGAGGCCCGCTGCTTCGAAGTTCCAATGCTTCTATCAGCAATGGCAACAGGGATTAATTGTGACAATCTCATCGCTTGGTACAAAGGATGATGAGCCTTGTCATTCTGTACTACATGGATCATAGTCTTCTCACGAGGAAGCGGGCTTGTATAGGTTTTTGGTGTTGAATTCAATGAGAAGCGTGAACCCTCAAAACTTGATCACAAATCCTGATGCCAATGGCTACTGCCCAGTAAAGCTCCGAAAACCGCAATTCTCAGATTCGAAATGACTAGCTCTACCTGAAACAAACTTGCACCATCCATGTGCCTGAGCTTCTCGCCAGCACCAAGCATCTCTCATTGTCGACTGGAAAACGCCGTACCATTCGTGATCACAATCTCACACAGAACACCGGGATCCTTGTCCACATATATATTGTCAGAGACATGACCTTTTCAGTGAGGCCCACTTGCTGCGCCATTCAGCGTGATTTCGAATGTAGTGAATGTTAAAGCATCCAGAGTAAAAGCCGCCGTCCCACTTGCCTCACCCGTAGCCGTATCATCTACGGTAGCATGTGTCGTACCATGTGCTGTATTCGTCGCCAGAGCCGTTGATGTTCCATTGGCCGCGCCGTTCATATGCCCAAGCTCGACGGCTCCATCAAGGCTGGTAAGTCCTTCCCATCTGCGTCTGGCACGTCTTCCGCGATTTGATAGCCATTGTCGCCAAGGTGGTTGCCATTGTTGCCACGGTGGTTGCCATTGATCTTCCTCCAGCCTACGCTTGATCTTGATCCAAAAGGTAATTATAGAAAGTCCTATAACAAAGCCAATAAAGACAGCGCCACCGATATAAAGGACTCTATCCCCGGTACTCATGTTCACAAATGGGTGGAAAGACCTGGAATAGGGGTGCATGGTCCTGACAGTGATGGATTGGGCTGAGGTTGACGGGTCCATTCGCAGGTCAATTGTTGATATCGGAGGATGGTCGAGAGGAGACACTGTCACCAGAAACTGTAGACAGAAGACGTGTGCGGTGTATAGCTGAAGGCTGCAAAATCTATATTGGTTTAAAAAAAGAAGGAATGTTCAATAGAATCTATGCGGAACGATGCAAAGTATTGATGGGCAAAGATATTGTTATTCGCAGATATTGTTTTGTTTGGAATTTGATGAGAAGGTCGTAAGCGCTGAAAGACCAAGGAAGGATCGAACCATAGGTATGCGGTAAGTGCAAAGTGCTGCAACTTCTGCCAGCTGAAGCGGAAGGAGCTGTTAAGTGGACGAAGTCGATACTCAATCACGGCTGCTATGGGGCCAAATCGAGGTTGCAATGTCATACATAACATGTGGATTGTCAACGTCGATATCGTGTACCAGATACATAGTTCGCCCGTCCATTCCTTTTATCTCACTCAAATGCCAGCGTTCTCTAAAAGGTTAGTGTCAGAATCTCTTAGAGAGATGATCCCGACTTCTGATTCTGCTTGCAATATCAAGAAGCCGTCAATGGCTCAATAGTAGTCGTCCTAAACTATCACTACTCTCATACACCAGAACTTTATTTGCGATACTGGACTTTCTACCAGATTCCGGCACTGACTTCAGCGTCTTGCAACTTTGCTGCCCATGGTTCCAATCCGAGTCCCCGTTGAATGTGTCTTTCTCCTCCTTGACTCCAGATGTTCAACATAGCAACTTTCCATGTACAGAGTACATTGAATGGTCAGGGAAAAGTTGATGCACCGAATCCTCTAAGGACTTCGAAACTGTCGCAATGCTAGGGACCAGTTCTATGGATAAACACTGCATTGCCTGTCTTCCTAGATCTATGGAAGGTGCTCTCTATATACATAAGGTCTTGCAGCGCAATGGCTATCAGAATAGGGGTAGAAGGTGCTAGAATAGTTAACATAGACTAGACAAGGATAAATAGAGGAACTAGCTAAGCGAGCGATAGGAATAGGAATAGTAATATTATAATATACCCCCCTAGCTTAAGTAGTATTCTAATTAGGCTAAAATAATAAGCTTAGATATATCTACTATATTAAGTAATTAAATAAAGTTTTAGTATTTTTAATTAGTTAGCGTTTTAATAAAGTTATTTATAGATATTTTTATAGTAGAAATTTATATAGTAGTAATTCTTTTTTCTTAAACTTCTTATTATAGTTAATAACTATAGATATTAATATATCTTAGATATATTAATAATCTTAAAGTCTTATTTTATATAAACTCTAATATTTATTAATTATTATAATTAATAACTATTTCTTATTTAATATTAAAATAGATATTTTTAAAAAATCTCTTCTATTATAAAATTTACTTAGTAGTTTTAAATAATATTAATAGCTTTATCTTAATAAATAATATAATAATAATAGCTTATTTAAATATCTTCTAATTAATTAAATTATTAAATAATTAAATAAAGTATTTAAATAAGAATTTATAGATTTTTAAATTATTTATAAATATAATATTTAAACTTAATAGAAAAATAGAATTACTTTTTATCTAAGAAAATTTAATAGCTAGATATTTTATATAATAAAGATAAGAAAGAACTTAATTAGCTACTTATAAATATATAGATAAAGGATTAATAAGAAACTATACTAATTTAGTAGTAGTAAAGAAAATATCTAGTTTAGTAGTAGTAGTTATAAAGATAAATAATCTAATATATTATTAGTAAGTAAAAACCTAATCCTTAGTAATAATATTATTATACTAGACTAGCTTATTTAATAAAAGTAGTATCTTATAATAAGTTATAATAATACTATACTTTTTAATAATTTTCTTAATATAGAAATCTTAATATAAATAGAGCTTATTCTTAATCTAGATAATATAGATACTTAGAAATTAACTAAGATTACTAAGACTATAAATCTTATATTTTATAAGTAATAAAGCTTTAAATTCTAAGAACTTTATTTTATTCTTAGTATAGTAGAGTATAATAAAATTATTAATATAAAAGAAAAAGATAAGCTAGTTATTAGTAAAAAAATAGTCTATTTTTAATATAAAATAAAGTCTAAGATCTAATAATATTAATATTACCTCTTATAACTATAAAAGTAAAGATTATTTAAGTTTATATAAAGCTCTAAATAAAAGAAAATATAGATCTTTAAGATTTAATAGTATTTTAATACCTTTAAGATATTTAATAAAGACTTCTTTATCTATAGTATTATTAATAAAGATATTTATTATATTATATTATTTAGTCTCAAGTTTAAAGTTAGTAGTAATAATTATAAGTACTTAAAAGATATAAATAGCTAGTATAGTAATAGTAGTATCTTACTCTATCTTCTATAGATCTCCTTAGATATATAGTCTTACCTTATATAAGTTTATTAGATAGCTAGTATTATTAAATTTATACTTAAATATTTATATAAGAGATAGGATAAGTTTTCTAGTAAGTCTAGTAGAAGTCTTAAAGATATATCTAGAATATAGATATTTATATTCCTTATTAGTAGCTTAAATAAACTAAGTATTATAAGGGTATTTTAATATACTCTTCTAATTCTTTAATTCCTCTAGAAGATTATTATAATATTATATATTTTTTAATTTTAAAAAGAAATTAATAATAAAAGTAAAATAATAGTTAAAATAGTAGTTAATATTATTAAGGGTAATAGTATAAGTATACTATTTATTTCTTATCCTAGTAAGGAATATAAAGATATTATTAAGGCTAGTAGTAATATTAATAGTATAGAGTACTAGTACTTTTATAGAATAATATTCCTATTATCTTTCTCTAATTCTTTCTTTAGTATCTTTTTTAATATCTTCTTTAACTATTTCTTTAAAGAGTTTATTTTATAGTAATAGTAATAATACTAAGATAAATTTACTCGCGTTAGAAGGTAGTAGTAATATATATATCTATATCTAAGTAGTTATAGTCTTATTTAACTATTTATTAGTAGATAAAAATAATATTATTATTAGAAAAGGTATAAGAATCTTAATTTCCTATTTATTCTAATTATAAGTAATTAGAAAATTTAAGATATCTTATAAAAATTTAAATAGTATAGTAGAGATTATATTCCTAGACTAATTAAGTAATATTAATATTATCTAGTTAATAATATATCTTCTTATTAAATATAATATTCTATATATATAGAATATTCTTCTTAAAAGGGACTTAAATACGATAAATATTCCTAGAACTATATTCTACTAAGTATTCTAGATATATACGCGATTAAAGCTTTTAAAGCTTTAGTATATTATAGTTAAGTAAATATACTCTATAGCTATATATCTTTATATAGGAGATACCTAGCTTCTTACTATATAAGAACTTAATATTATAAACTAAATAGAACTTAAATAGAACTATATCTAGTTATAATGAAATTATAGCTATAAAGAGAAACTAGCTATACTATCTATAGCTACTATTTACTATAGTATTAGTACTAGGCTTAATAGAGCTTAGTATATAATTAAATTAAGTATAAGCTAGCTATATTATATTAGACCCCTAATACTTAAAGGGAATAATACCTATTTTAAAGATTAGAGTATAGTTAAGAATATAAATAACTATAGATATTATTTCTAGCTATAAATTATATAATAATTTTAAAACTATTTATATATAATATACTTTAATAATAATTACCCCCCTAGAGTACTTATTTTTATTATTTTAAGCTAGGGTATAGAGAGTAATATACTTTAAAATAATTCTCTTTTTAATATAGATATCTTTAAAGATCTTTTCTAGAGCCTACTTATTATTAGTATATATAAAAGAGATTAGTATACTATAATAATACTTAGTAAGATAGACTATATAATAAAAAAATTTTATAGCTTTAAATTTAAGTAAGTATATTTAAATTTAGTAGTAACTAGTAATTATATAAATAAAATAACTAATATAATAATAGTTATTAAAGGTAATATCTATATAAATAAGATTATAAGTAATATATTATAGTAAATATATTATTAGTATCTTAGAAGAATTACTTCTTAAAATAACTTAATATACTTTAAATAGTTAATATATCTTATAGCTCTAGAACTTATCTTAAGTATATAGTAATATTAGCTTAAGTCTATTAATAGTAGATAGTAGTTATATAATAACCTTAGTATCTATATAGCCTATAATATTATATAGATAGCCTAGTAAGATTTTAAATATTTTTAGTTAAGTTAAGATAAAAATAGAAAAAGTTATCTCTAGAATTTTAGTAGTATTTTATATATAAATTTATAGAGAAGAAGATAGAGGAATATTATCTACTTTTTATAAGTAAATTTCTAAATTTTCTAAAAAAGTAGTTTTTAATATAATAATTATTATATATACTATTAATATTATTAGAGAATTATTATATTTAATAATCTAATATCTATTATAAAATTATAGTAAGTAGAAGTAATCTTATTATTTACTATCTTCTATATATAAAGTATTCTTCCTAGTATTTTAATAAATATCTATATATTTTACTTAACTAAATAAGATTAAATTAGTAAAGAATCCTAGTATAAGAATAATATAATTAAGAGTTATTATCTTAGTTTAATTAATAGATAAGCTAATAGTAATATTTATAATATTATATATTTTAATTAAATAGATTATAGATTTAAATATAAAATAATTATTAGATATAATAGTATAAGTCTTTTTAAAGTAACTTAAATTATTATAAATATAGATATTAAAGCTAGAGTTTAATATCTAATAATTAAAGATCTTATAGTTAATAACCTTATTAATAGAATAGCTTAAAGGAATAATATTAGTAGTATTATCTTTATACTAGATTATTATAAATATTTAATTAACCTAGAGTTAAGTTAAATACTTAGTAGATAAGAATATTAATTTTTCTTTTTCTTTAATATTTTTCTATTTTTATTTTTATCTTTTAATATTACTTTTAAGCTTTAAATTCTTTAATATCTTCTTAATCTTTTTTAAAATCTCTATATTAGGCTTTTATCTAGATAGTTAGATATCTTTTATAAGATAATAGTAGTAGATAAAGAGATATATTTTTTTATAGATATATTCTCTTAATATAGGTAAAGTTAGTAATTAGTTATAAGACTTAGAAGGCCTAGAGTTTAGTATATACCCTTATAATATAGTAGTAGATATTAGAGAAGATTTAAAAGATTCTAGATTATTTTATAAGACCTATTAATATATCTTAATAATATTTATAAATTTAGGATTTAATAGATTATTAAGCTATTTATTTTATAGAGAATAAAGTACTATTAATATCTAATATAGATTAATTTATTTAAGACTTTTTATAAAGTAAGTTAATATTAATTCTAACTTAATATTAGTATATTCTAGTATAGAAAGCTTAGTATAAACTCTTTCCTATTTTTAAAGCTATTTTTTATTATTTTTTATTTTTATTAGTTTAATATATAGAATTCTATATTATTAGTTAACTTCTATAAATTTATTATTAGAGTTTAGAGTAATTATTTTTTATAGAGTTTTAAGAGCTTAGTAAGAATTACTCTTATTAAAGATATATAATATATAGTTTAATAAGATAGAATTTTATATAGAGTAGAGTATTATACTAAAAGCTTTTTTTTTTATTATATACTATCTTCTTTTCTTTATATATTTATAGTAGGTCTTAATAAGTAATATTCTTTATTATATTTATCTTACTAAGAATAATAGCCCTAAGTAGAAGGATTAATATTAAATAAGTTAGTTTATTCTTTTATAAAGAATTTATATAGTCTTAAATCTTTATTTATTATACGTTAGCTTTAATAATTATAAGTTACTTATATTAATATAAGGTATCTATAAGGATAATCGCGTTTCCTATAGTTATTAGTAGGTCTATTTTATTACTTAATAAACGTTTAGAATAAATTATTAGTTTAGAATAAATAAGGCTAGAAAAATTAATATAGCGATTAGTTACTTAGTAAGTAATTAAGTAAACTAATAAGTATAAATTTAAGCTTATAACTATTATAATACTAGGGACTAGTTCTATAGATAAATACTATATTGCCTATCTTTCTAGATCTATAGAAGGTGCTCTCTATATATATAAGGTCTTGCAGCGCAATAGCCATCGGAATAGGGGCAGAAGGTACTAGAATGGTTAATATGGACTAGACAAGGATAAATGGAGGAACTAGCTAAGCGAGCGATAGGAATAGGAATAGCAATATTGCAACAGAAACACCGACCGCTAGCGTCATGCGAAGTACCTAGATTCGACCTAGGCTACGACATTTGTATGTAAGATCATGATGCTCCTCCTAGGAGCTTCAAGTCCGCCAATAAACCAAACCATTTCAGCATAAAACGTCTGGACGGTCAAAGAAATCTTCTCTTATCGAATGGTCAAGAGACGTCCGCACAAACCACTAAGTGAATGATAAGTGTGTGGACAATATGGTTCTTTTGGCGCACTGGCCGAGTTCGCTCGGAACGTTCCCATGGCAGTCCTTATTCTACCGGATTCGGCCCAATTGAAGCAGGATTTTGGTGGTTGATATTCTTGTAGGGACCTTTTGTGGCATTTTCATTTGGAGCGCTGTCGAAATCAATACTGCCGTTATAAGCGCGTGTCTCCCAACGATACGTCCAGTGCTGCAACTAGGCGTTACCGTCTTCCACAAGCTTCTTTCGTCGAGCAAATCTTCCTGGAGCCTAGCTCTTGACGCCACCAGTTCTAACGTGCTTGAACGAAAGGAGGGGAATGTCCTTCATCGTGTGCCTGACTCATCTCAAGGATCCAATGTCCCTTCGAAGCCAGCAAAAGGCAAACATGTCAACACTATATATTTCCAGGTTAATCTAGAGGGTGGTGATCTAGCTGTCAAAGACGAAGTTATGTGAGAGGTGTAACATGGTAAGGCATACAATACTGCGGCAATTTTTGCTATGGCTTGTTGGGCGAAGTTATCTAATGAAACAAAGGCTTGAATGCCAACTGCAATGGTAAATCTGAAGTCCGGAATCTGTCGATTTAGTGTGGTTGGAAGCAATAATAGGCTTTTTGGGTACATTACGGAATGACTTGCGGAAGTGAGACGCGACTTGATAAATGCTGTAATCTCGCATTAGACCAGAGGAGCCGTCCAATCGGTATCCAATCATGATCTGCTGCCACTGTCAAATCCACAACTTTCTCTTTTGGTTTTGTCGATCATGGGGCCTTTGGTTTAATAAGAAATCGGCTTCCCGCTTCCACGCGTGCTGCTCAAATTTCTTCATTAATTCAAGGTATCGTTGCTTAGATTGTATTAATTGGCCTTCAGGTACCTAGAGGGTACCCCGCTTTCACTCGAGCGAGCCAACTCAAGGCCTTGGACGTCTTCATTGCTATCGAAAGAGACAAGATGTTCGAAACGGCCAAAGGTATGATCCAGAGTCGCCTTGGCAAAGTAGTTTGGACAATTGCTGCGATATCCATAACATTGGCTCGACTGCCTTTCTGGCTTGTATACTACTCACCCCAGAACCTCCGTCAGCATCCAAAGTGGACATATCTCCAGGCTATCATGCATCGCGTGTTACGAATTTTGCTCTACCACTCAGCACTCATGGAAGTGCAACTGCCGCTTCTGTGGGAGCCAGAAATCCAGAAAGACCGCTTTGCAAATATCGAACCAGCAAGGAAGGACATCTATCAGGGCGTACTTGCGGACAGTAACATTAAACCAGCTACGACTGGAGGCTGGTGGTTCCCAAGCCCCTACAGCGCCAAGGTCGATGAAGAGATGAGAATCGTGCTCTACTTCCACGGCGGGGCCTTCGTAGTAGGCGAAGGCCGGGCAGATGCACGTTTCGCAGCGACAACACTTGCAGTGAATCTGAAAGCAAAAGTCTTCTCGCTATCGTACAGGCTGTCCAGTACCCCGACTTGCCAGTTCCCTGCCGCGCTCCAAGACGCAGTGACCGCCTATCAGTATCTCGTCGATCTCAGAACCGACGCTAAGCAAATCATTATTGCTGGCGATTCCGCTGGCGGCAATCTCGCCATCGCCCTTTTGCGGTATATCGAAGACAACAAGGGCATTCTCCCAACTCCATTGGCCGCAGTGATCTGCAGTCCTTGGCTAGATCTTGCTTCTGCCCTTGAGACGACGAATGTGGACCAGCACGCAAGTAATGTCACAGACTATTTGGTAGGAAATTTTACAGTCTGGGGAGCGAAGGCATATGCACCGGCGCCGATGCGTGTAGACAATCCATACATATCGCCTCTCAATCATCCATTCTTCACGCACGCACAACTGTGGATCTGTGTTGGCGGCTTGGAGATTTTGTGTGCTGATGGAGTACGGTTTGCTGAAAACATGAAGAAGGTGAAGGGAAACAAAGTGGAAGTCCACATCGAGCCTTACGCTTCCCATGCGTTTCTGTATGTTGGCAACCTGACGGGATTCGAGTCAGAAGCAAAGCATGCGATCAAATCTGCCAATGAGTGGATTTTGGAAACCCATGTCTAGCATCATGTGGGGTTCAAACAAGGTCAACAAGATGCTATGGACAGAAGCTTTCCTTATCTTAGGCAATTGCGTGCTGTAGTGTTTAGGTGTAGGTCGTCTATAATGAACCATAGTGGAGACTCTGGGTTTGAATAAGCGGTAGAGGCTCTGCTAAATTATGGTGCTGAAGAAGAGAATGATACGGGGAGTCATGGTGCGCGCTAATTATACTGGATAACCCTAACCCTGCCCAAAGATCCGGCCCCGAAGTTGTAGGCCCGGTCTCATTTAGGGGAGATCTGATCTGACCCTATTATGGCGGACGATAATTGACATTACTGAGCGTTAGTCTGCTTTAGAAGGGACGGAGTTATGCCTTGTACATACCTTCAGTTTGATTTGCGATATGTTTGAGAATCATGGGTCCGGGGGTTAGGGGGGGATCTGGTGCTATGGCCCCTGGGGAATACATGAGATTGGGAGTTCTGAGCAGATACAGGGAGGTGGTGATGAAGGCGAGTTTCCAATGAGGGATACTTGACCCATGATGAGCATTTGTGATGGGGGTGGGGGCTAGGGAAGTGGTGGTTTGGTGGTGATAGAATAGAGTGGAAGAGAGTTGGGGGCGTGGGATGGAGAGAAAGGGAGGGTTGAAAGGGTGAGAACTTCATTTATCAATATTGCGCTAGAAAAGGGCCTGTTGTTATTTTGGATGAAAGTCCACAACGCAATGGAAGGGGGGGTGACCACTTGTATCTCGAAGACTATGTTAAGAAATACTCGTTATAGCTTGATCGTCCGAGGGTTCATAGGAGAATGGCGGGATTCCATGCGTAAGGATTTTGTTCAAAGGGCGGGAAATTGATCATTGGCAAAGCGCTTCTAGTAACGTCATGTCAGTGCCTTGTGCCCAGCGAGCACCAAGGTTGCCATTTCAGGTTAAAGTGACTATTGGGAGGTGCCATATGGACCATGCTGTGGCATCAATTGGGCGGATTCATAAGTCGGATTGCCCTTTCTCTTGCGACTGATGAGAATAGAAGGCGGGCGGAGGGAGGATTGGGAAGAATGAGCGGTAATGGCTAGATATCATCAACTGAAATTGAATTGTATGCAAAGTCAGGTGGCTGCAAAGGAATGTAAACAGATCGCACGTTATGATCCTGGATCTCGAGCAGCGCTGAGCCGATCATTTCTTGCACTAATGATCCTGCTGCAGCTTTGTACCATGGCCACATGCCATTCTGTCCCTTCATGTAGCGACGTGGCGCTGTCTCCCCTCCCACACCTACTCCTAGGACGACATCATGGCTGTCTCATTGAGGCATATCCGGTTCGTGGTAGAATCTTTTCAGAATCTTCTCCGCCTCCTTATATTCCACCTTGACCTTTTTCAGTGTATCCCTAATCAACTGAAGACACCTTTGGCGATCTGTAACATCGTGTGTTCCATTCTCGTCTTTCATCGCGCCAAAGTGTTGAATCTTCTCGCACGAGTCTTTGACCTTGGTCAGCCCGAGGGTCGCGGAGGAGCCTTTTAAGAAGTGGCCCAGAGAGGATAGTGTGGGTAGATCGCTTGTATCTCTGCAACGAACAAGAGGTCAGCTGTAAGGGAGAGAATGCGTGATGCCCAGGGCGTCAATCTAAGGGCTGGATTAGACTTTGGTAGAGCTAAGACTCACAATGCAGCGTCCATCTTTGTGAATGTTACTTCTGCCTGATCAAAGAAGCCATAAACAATGCTTCTAGAAAATTCCCTCTCTTCCTCGTCATCGTCCATTTCTAGTATCTGCTCAAAGGTGGTCGGATCGATTGCATCCCCACAATCAGGGAGGTCTGGGGATCCGTCAGACTACCAGTGGAATGTCAGCCAGTAATTCGACCATGATGCCTATGCCATAGTAGTTGAGTGGAAGCGAGAGATACCTCGGCATTCTCCGAGCGAGCCGCCATCTTGCCAAACCGCTATCCAAGTTGTACGAGGGCGAGAGCGAGTGTGATGAGTTTATCGACCTATCGAATGATGGTTACGCCGGGTATAAATTGATCTGTAGGTGCATGTGCTGGAGGCAGGTGGTATTGTGTATCTCACATGCGAAAGCCGGCAAAGGCCTTGAGCACGGCGTATGCGTGATGCGAATGTAGCGGAGGTGGAGGTGTAGTAGGGAAGGATCTCACGGGGGCAGGAGGGTAGGTGTCGAGTCTGTTGAAAGGTCAGCACGGAGAGCTTCTAATAAAGGCAAACGGACGAGGCCTTACAGGAAGAGCAAAGGGTTCTGGTGAGTCTAGCAAAGAATCTTCCAGCAACAGTGATGCATACACAAGCTATAGGGAGGGACGAATACGGTGAGTATTTGGGGGCGCGGATAGCAGTAGAACTAGGATTAGCAAGCACAGTTGAGCAATTGCAGTAGCTGAATCGGCCTTGCATAGAAGAGCCGAAATGTATTTATTCTGTAGGATTAGGACTAAGAGGGCTATTGCAGTCTGCAGGGAGCTTGGCCGTAGATATAGCCCTAGCGGTAGTGGGTAGGTAGAGGGTCCATAGGGAATTTAGCGGAGGAGGAGGTTTGGGGGGGAAGGGAAAGAAGGGACAAAGGAATGTTGGAGTAGTCAGTAGCTCTAGGTAGAATAAGCACCAAATGACCGCGGTTGAGGCAATCGGCGAGAGGAGACTAAGAGTTCAAGCGTGAGGTGGTCTGGTCGTGCATTGGCAGAGGCTACTATGTGACTACTCGGTAGGTACTTCGTTTACTTCGTCTCCTCCCAGGCATGAGATCATAAGCTCCGGAGGATGAAGGAGGAGAATTGCTCATTGGCTGGCTACAACAACCCTACAACACTACCATCATTAGGCCCGTGTATGGCTTCCGGATCTACAAACAGCAATCATCACATAGGTACTGGTGTAGCTCTACCTAGTTCTACTGAAGCATAGCTTGTGCAATTGAAGCAATCCGAGTCGAGGCCATGTGGGAAGAATGGAAGTGAGCAATAAAGTAGTTATACTCGCTGAAGATCATTGTACTCGAAGGGATATGTACCTCCCTACCTACGTAGATATTTTCCGAATTGCTGCGTTCGATAGGATTATTGTTTACTGATTATTCGGGCCTTCTGTCAGGGACGACCAGATCCTGCGTGTGCTTTATCTAAGATACATGTGCGAGCAAGTTGCTCACTAATGAATGGCTTAATGTTGTTGTTGTCGTTGTCCGAGATGGTCTCTATCCATCAGCAGCACGCATACAATATACAAAATACTTCTAGGCGGAGAGAAATGAATTAAAGTGTGCGTAATAATTCCCTTCGTTTTGTCTACTACGTAGTTTCTGCCTACGGACGTCACGTATGACGCCGACGTGCGTCCCAAGCACGAAGATCCCCGCCCCGGATGAGCCTTATCTTTAAATTCGACTGCGGTCTAGAACAACAACAGCATCATTCCGCCCTCCCCAACCCATCTCATTGCCCGTCAGTCGGTGAGATGATGCACAACACCGCAGTCGTATCATAGTGGTATCATAGGTCAAACAGTCAATCGCCTGCTGCACCCTGCACCCTTCTGACCTTCGGTCCTTCCTCATCCGAGCCGTGCATCGACACCATCGACCATTTTCAGCTCGTCAGAAGGGTCAATGGCTTGATGGTCAGGCTCGGCCTCGTGTGTGAACGGTACTAAAGAACTAGTAAGCGTGGTGCGCTGCTGCAGGGCCACGTCGATCATCTGGGAGCCTTTCTTGCAGCGATATCTCACTAACTTTCGCCAGTGCATCAGACGGAGCCGGCCAGCAGAACATGGATAGCTGGATAGCGCGACAATTGGTCCCTGTCGACCACCGTCCAATCCTGCTAACGCATACCCGACAACACCTAAGCCAAACCCAGCGTCCCAGGTGCACCAGCCGATCATCCGAGAAGCACAACAGCAACGTCCCTTACCTATACCAGACAAGCCTTCCCATGTGGATACCCGGTACTGCCGATCATCCCGAATCAATCTTACTTCTACTTTAGTATGTGGATAACCGTTGTACGGTGTACGTCCATGGTGTACCCGGTTGGTGGCATATCGAGCCATTCCCCATCTGTGCCAGGCCTGGTCCCCGAGAGATCATGTGGATACCCGTAGTTGACAGGTGATGTCGGTATCCTGTCCATACCTTCCGACCTTAGTAGCATGCGGAGCCCGACGCAGGACAACGTACTGATCCGCTTTGGAGAACCATCGAAGCGCGTGTATTACAATGAGAAGATGTGCTGAGGATGGTTATAGGCTCCAAATGTACTGAAGTAAGAACCAAGACTGTTGCAATGCCGACATAACCTTCTCTAGTAAGTGGGGCTCTGTGACAAGGCATCAGTTGGTGAACAATGATTGTTTCTTAAGGACCGGTGCGAGCTCCGCAACAGTGGGGTGTCGCCTGTATTCTGGTTGTGTCAATGCGGCCGTAAATGAAGCTAGCAATATGTTGCGTGCTCGGGATGACGATGGTCCAGGTGTTCTCAAGCCAATGCTCGTGAGATTTGCACAGAGATTTCCTATCTGGGCAAGCCCCGAATCAGCAATACTTTTTCGGCGATGCAGATTTCTAGTCCATGAGGCTGTCATCGGCCACCTTCGACTGGTACTGGGACCGATTCTAGGCTCGAACGTTGGGGTTTGCCTTTGTCCTACTCAAGCGTTGGTCCTGCTGGCGAGCTTTGGCTGTATCAGTTCTTCCTCGATCAATCAATTCAACGTCTCGTGGATACAAAGCACACGGCTGGAATGAAGAGAAGAGATTCAATAAATACATAATCTGCATCCACAGTTCAAAAACCAAGACAACTACAGATTTCCACTCACGAACACCACCAAAACAGCAGCATAGGCAGCGGTTGCCGCCATAATCTCCACATTCCTGGCATCGCTCACAAGCGCAACAACGCCAGAGAATAAAGTCGAGAAGACGATTATCAATCCTATGCGGATGTTTGTAGAATGCTCATTATAAAGAATGACAATGGACAAAATAGGCAGAATAGACGACAAGATAATAGCGATAAATCTCGTTGTCTTGCGGACACGGTCGTCTGAAAAGAAACCGAAGCCTCTTTGGTTCATTTCCTGTTTTTCTTTACTAGATAAGAAGAGCCAACCAAGCTTTTCTGCAAGAAAGCGTGAGAAAGCTTCTCGATAAGGCTCCGGTGCGAGACTGATCATGTCCCGGAAATTCTTCGTGTCAAGATACTCTAGGTCAGTCTCTGAGATGCTAGTCCGTAAATCGTTATCCCATTCTAATTCTCTGCGCATCAAGTTGTGGTTATATTTGGACGGTTTCTCGAGTGAGTGTAGCCAGGCTTCAGCTTGAAGCGCTTCGTCTAGTACGAGGTAAGGACTATATCTCAGCTTAAATCTTGTTGCAAGAACCTACTGTATTCTTTCAATACCCTCCTTATTTTTAGCACTACACTCCAAGAGTCGCGCGGATCCTGGCTCTCTTGTACGTTTGCAACGGCGGTCTTGCTCTCTTGGAACGAAACACCAGCGTCACGCATTTTCCGCCAGCTGCGAGAAATCGCCCAAATATCATTATCAACCTCTTCACCAGTACCCTGTGCGTCGAGTCGTTGAAGCTGTACCTCTAGGTCTGCTAGTTCCGACTGAAGGTAAAGTATGTTGCGAGTATTTAGAACCGCAAATTTTCTGTAAGTACTGAAGGATGCATCGCGCGCAATATGTGACGAGTATCGGTGGAAGCCTGTAGGTTCCATGGCAGGATTACTGGCTTTTTATATGGATTTACGACTGAGAGTACGGAGCTGGACTCTATTGGCAGCAATAACAAAAGCCGCACTTGAAGTGATTCGCCAAAATCGCTACCCCACTAAATCACCCTGGGATGGTAAGCTGACAATGCAGGCATTGCCGATGGTAGTCAGCAGCTACAACAAGTCTAGCCGAACTTGAAAGATCGCTACTCCGCCACCCAGACTTGTAAGCTGATACCGGCATACCCGGACAATGCTAGCTATTCACCACCATTACCACAACAGAACGGTAGATCTAGGACGTGCTCAATATCTGATATATCACAAGGAGTGCCAGTGACCTCAGCGAAACATCCACACGGTAGACAAGGCACATGGCTGCCTGCATGGCTGCCTATGGTGCCAGAGGCTCCTCCCGTGTGCGCATTGCTGATACAAGCAAATCCCCTTATTCTTCATCAGGATTAGATGTTAAAAACCACTACACGCATACCAAGCTACCGCTGGGAAACGACAGTGGTCCTACAAGCAAGCTACAAGCCCGTTGGGAAGAAATGAACCGCCGCGAGAAGATGGATCAGGAATTCGCTACCATCCATCCACGAACAGATCACCAAGTGAAGGAGCTCAACGAAAAGAAGTCGAGAGAAGAGCACAGAAGGGTGCAATGGGACCTGAACCACAAAAGCCAAAGCAGAGCGACTGCTGCAGGTCACAGCACGGTTGCTCCCAAAATAAGCGCAAAGCCGACAGCACCCGGAACCCCAGACATCCACAGTTCTAAAAGCAGACGTGGCCTCGCTAAAGTTCAGGAACTTGTCACCAAACCGTGGACATAAAGTGGGCGAGGAGAAGAATGGGAAGGAGGATGGAAAGAAGAAGAATAGGTAGAGGAAGGAGGAGAGGGAGAAGGAGAGGAAAAGGAGAGCAAGAGGAGAGGGAAAGGGGAGGGAGGAACATAGCACGGAACGAATACATACCTCATCTCTACTCCACCGAAGCGACTTATACCTAACGCCTACATACCCAGAGACTATCGCATAAGAATTAATTCCCAAAAGCGCATATCCCAGCATCGAACCAGCAATAATAAGCAGTCTCCATCATGGTTATATTCACTCCTCGCACAAATCTTTCCAATTAGCAGAACAACAGCGCAGTGAATCACTCTGTCTTCATTTTTCTATGTCTTTGCCTCCCTTTTCTTATCTTCAATAGATTATGACAAGGGCACCCGGTTGGGATGACACTGGAGTTAGGAAAGACAGAAAGTCCGAATGTCCGTTTCAATGCCCTTGTGGAAGACGTATCTGGGGTAAGAAGTAGAGAAAGCTTATATAGTACGGTGAAAGATTCCACAACAAACTTCACTAAAATGAAATCAATATGGAAGAGGGGAAGTTGCACTTCAGCAAGACTTAGGTGTTCTCTATTCCATCCATCCATCCAATCTAAGAGTTTTTTTTATGTTACACTTTCCCTCCCGCTAGATGCAACGACAGGCAGAATAGTAGGTTTTTTTCAGAAGAAGAACAGGATTCAGTGAATAACGAACGGCTCGCTGCAAATATTGAGAAGACGAGTTATTTAGCTGGTGACTTTATGGATAGCCTGGGCGAGACGTTTTACGTTGGCGGTTGTGATTCCAGCTACGGATATTCTACCGTCTTTGGTTGCGTAGACGGAATGCTATAGAATTGCGTCAGCGTGATGGTTGTACCCAAGTAGAAGTGGAAGTATGATAACGTACCTCCTTGGCCAATTGATCCATTTGCTCGGGCTTCAGTCCCGTGTATGCGAACATACCAATCTAATGTGCATTTCAGTTTAAAGATCTCGACATGAATACATGCAAGATTGATCATACCTGCGACGTGATATGGCTCCAGTCATGCTTGCTACCTAGAGCCTCCAGATTCTCCTTAAGTAGTGCCCGCATTTTTATAATCCGCTCAGCCATCCCCTTGACCTCTCCGAGCCATTGTTCATTGAGCTCGGGGTTGTGCAGGATCTCCGACGCGATGCGAGCACCGTGGACGGGAGGATTCGAGTACAGAGGCCGGACGAGGATCTTGATCTGCGAATCCACGCGCTTCTTCTCGTCTGCTGATTCGCAGCAGATGGAGAAGGCGCCAACGCGCTCACCGTAGAGACCCTGGACGTCGTTAGTTACCAGCTTGGGGGAAGAGAAGTGCTATGGCTAGTGTACCATGTTCTTGGCAAAACTCTGAGCAAGACAGAATTGATGGCCCTCGGATTGGAAATGTCGGACTGCAAAGGCATCTTTCTTGGTATCGCCGGTAGCAAAGCCTTGGTATGCCATATCGAAAAATGGGTAGTGGTTCTTCTCCTTTACTACGTCGCTGATTTGCCTCCATTGTGCTTCTGAAGGGTCAATGCCGGTAGGGTTGTGTGCACAAGCGTGCAAAAGAATGATACTGCCTTCGGGTGCATTCTTCAGATCTTCCACCATACCATCAAAGTCTAGTCCAATGGTATCCTTGTTGTAGTATCTGTATTTAACAACCTCAAGCCCGGAATCTTTGAAAACGGCGTTGTGGTTTGCCCAGCTAGGTGTAGGGATGAAGATCTTCTTGCTAGGGTAGTATCGTGCGAGGAATTCGCCTCCTATTCGTAGAGCACCGGTACCAGAGATGGACTGGGTGATGGCAATGCGGTCGTTGGCAATGGCGTCAGAGCCGGAGCCGTATGCAAGGACTGCGGCAGCTTTGGTGAATGATGGGACACCTGTGATACCAGCATATTCTTTATCGAGATCCGATTCGATGATCTTCTTCTCAGCTGTCCTCACAGAAGGGAGGACGTATGGCTTGCCGTTGTCGTCACCTAGAACAATTTTAGTAATGTATGAAGAAGCCACTTGATGCTACCCACGGTAAGCTCCTACTCCTAGATTGATCTTTTCTGGGAAGCTGTCCGCTTTGAAAGCTTCGGTAATACCTGTAAAGCATATCAGAATCCGAGTCTGAAGTCCTAGAAGCAAAACATACCTAAGATGGCCTTGGTAACAGTGACGCATCAGTATTGCTACTTGCCAACGCCCATATAGCTTATACTTACATCCTAGAAGCCTGTCAGCCGTAGTCAATTGCGCAATGGGTCCATAGACGTACTGGAGGACCTTGTTGGACATTAGCCCACACGGAAACTGATCTTGTAGCTAGGGACTTAGGCAGTGAGCCGCGTAGGGCAGCGTGACGTGTAGCTATCCGACAAGTAGAGAGCATGATGAGCGAGCTAGAAGTAATAGTAGTGAAGAAATAGGAGTATTAAAGTACAGTGGGGAAAAAAATGCGCAACTGTTAGATATCAACGGCAAAAAAATAGCTCCAACATGACAGGGGTCTGCAGTCACGCTAATTCCGGAAACTAAAGGCGGGAGGACTAACCGCATATAATTTTCCCTTCCTAATTAAATGCTTGGCTTAAAAGAGCACAATCTTTCATCCTCACACACGCATATACTGCTGCTCTAAATCTGATGACAATTCTACCTATTCAACATCGGCGCAAAAGAGTGTATTGTACTGTATCGCGTAAAGAACTACATACAGCCAGGCTGCCTTGTTCCGTTACTGTTCGCCCAGTCAACAGATAGTCGCCCACGGGGGCTCTAAAGGCCTCTGGCCTTTTGCCCAACCTTGAGAGCCTCCGATAAACCCCCAGACCCTCTCCTATACCTCCAACATGCATTTCGCACTTCCTCCCCGAAAAACATCACAACCTCCTCCTTACGCAAGAGCATCTCGGTCCTCTCCTATACGACGGAAACAGCTCCAAGTTGGTGGACTCCTAGCATGCGCTGCGCTGGTGCTGATATGGCTGTCTACATACATTTTTTCGACTTCGTCAGAGCATATACCCTCAGGAACACCGGAAGTTGTCATTGTAACGGTGCTGGATGAAGCGACGATGAGCCAGGACTACAGGGATAGGATAATTGAAAATAGGAAATACTATGCTCGAAAGCAAGGTATGTACAATGAGAGGGGTACTGGAATGCTTGGTTCTAACGAGTCTGAAAAGGCTACGCGACTTTCTTCCCTGAAGTAGCAGACTACGAGATTGGCACCTCACCACGAAGCTGGGCGATAGTGCCAGCCCTCCGACATGCCATGACTAAATTTCCCAAATCAACCTTCTTCTTCCTCCTCTCACCGCATAGCCTAATAATGAATCCATCAATAAATCTCAAATCCCACGTCCTGGACGCAAAGCGCCTCGAGTCATTGATGCTTAGGGACAAACCAGTTGTCCCACCAGATAGCGTCATACGGACATTCTCGCATCTCAAGGGCGATAAGGTCGATTTGATACTTACGCAAGATAACGAAGGGCTTGCGCAGGGTAGCTTCCTATTACGGCGCGGAGAATGGGCAAAGTTCTTCCTGGACACCTGGTTCGACCCACTCTACCGAAGCTACAACTTCCAGAAGGCGGAGGGGCATGCGTTGGTATATCATACAAATTCTCACCATTCTTTTGTATGTCGGCACTAACAGGTCTCCCACAGGAACACATCGTCCAATGGCATCCCACCATCCTCACAAAACTCGCCCTCGTGCCCCAACATCTCATCAATTCCTACGGCGTTGACATCGCCAGCCGCGGCGGCAAAGAAGTAATGCACAAAGAGGGCGAATTTGTTGTCCGACTCGTCGGTTGCGAGCTAGACTCAGCCCGATATTGCGAAAAAGAGTTTGATCAATACTACCAACAGTGGAAGGCGTTGCAAAACAAGGGAAGTATATGAAGTCCATTTGCTCTTTTTATCCACGGGCAAATACATAGCCCGGGTTATTTTAGGAGCGAGATTCCAGGCGTTAAATTTGTACCATACCAACTCTTTTTCTTCTTAGGGAGCATTGGCGGGCTTTGTTATATAGACTACTTACTTTATGATGGGTTATCTAGATGAGGGGAGAACAGCCCCCTTATTGATGGATGATGGGATATGTTTCAAATTGATATATACGATGCTGATTGCTTCATGTATGATTCTACAAAGAAATTCATGCTCCCAAGCAACGCTCGCTTTGAATGGTGGAAATGCAATCTTCTTTCTCTCCTTCCTTCGGAATCATCAATTTAGGTCATCTGGCGTCATTCCGGATCATGTCTATTATTGAGATCGTGGAAACAAAAGAGCAATTCATAATCTTCATGGAGAGACCGTCATATCGTTTGCTAAGACCCAACAGTTGAAGCTGGACAGCGAGCTGGCTGGCCGTGTGTTGGCCTGCATTCACTACAAACAATGAGTGTGGAGACAATCATGTACAACGACAGACTTTCAACCTCCGGGTGGGCATGCTAGTATCCAGATTATTTCGAGTTGTGGTGGGCGCAATATTGGTGACTTATCCGACTGATATGGATGGGTCAATCGTCCTTTTGTGGGTCCTTTCTCCGTTGGCACCGATTTCGATCGCAACGGCTTCCTTCCGAAATCTGTGACTTAGCAATCACCGAAAAAGAACTGGGATCAAGGTATTTCGAAGTTTACGGTTTCCGGTTCTGGTGGTTTCTTTCTTGCTCGAGATTCATACTGCCCCCGACCTCAAGCTGGCGAAAACACTTTGCATCGCAGGTGTCACGTCCTTTGCCTGGGGCACGCTTGTTGTATTCGGGTCTAGCATAAAGATATATCTCACCATAAGCCTCGTCGGATCGGTGATGACATGAATGCCGTTTCTCCCAGGCTTCCGTCCCGCGAATTCGCACCCAAGCATAACGCGATGCTTGGAAAGGGAACTATGGTTCCAGCCCGAGCCCGCAGATCCCCAGGGATAAGTTCCAGACCTCGCATAACCCAATGACGTAGTGGGTTCGTCGGCTGTATAGATGCCGCTTCCTTGGGAAGCACCATTTAGCCCGAGTGGGGTGTTGCTAAGGACCCTGAGGCCCTGACACAGAATGGCGTGTAAGCGGTCGAGCGATGTACCGTGAAAAAGGACACCGCCAGGTGAGTAAAGGGTCGTCATATGGGCAGCGAAAGCCATCTCTAGCTCTGGTGCAGCGTTAGCTAAGAGAAATTGATGTGGCCCGAAACCTGGTATTCGAAACTGGTCAACCGCTGGAGTGAGGAACCCACGATTGGCATTACAGGCCCATATGAGCACCTGGCTCAACTGGTCTGGCATGGGTGAATACCCTGTCAGAGCTTTGTTCAATCGAAATGAGTTCCCATAAACGTTGATGCAAGAGGAAAGGTGTTTTTTGAGTGCATCCACAGTGGGAAGTTGGCACAACAGACTGGCAACCAGTGTAGCATCATTGACAGGGCAATAGGGGAGGAGATCCATCCTACCACTTACGGCCGCGGCACTAACCAAAGTCAATAAGAGATCTGCCAGGGTTGGATCTTGCCAGATGATGTCTGCCAGAACAATTCCACAATCAGCACCCGAAAACGTTGTTCGACAACTGTCCTTCTGGCATGTTGTAGACCGTCGCAAATATGCTACTCCACATCCACAGACGATACAACTCCGTGACATGTCAGGAATTGATGTGCTTATGAAGGAGTATATATCCTCCAAAGAGCCAATCTCCTGAGGCAGACGTCGCGCCAAGATACGCGACAGTTGATATACGCCACGACTCGGTTGGCCGTGACAAAAGTGTTGCTGCGATGCCAAGTCACCTCGGGATACGTTCCACGGAGTATGCTTCCTGATACCACCAAAGTCTGCTCCAGCAAGATGGACACAGAACTTGGTGGGTATGCCTTTTGAGCTAAACTCTAGACGGACAAAAAAACTTTCAACTTCTCCTGCAGCTATAGCCTGTTTCTGCAGCGTGCTGAGGTTCGTTATGGGGAATCGTAATTCGACCTCGTTTTCGCCAACTCTTTCGACCATATCAACAATTGTCATGGGAAGCGCTGCAAGCATGTCATCGAAGCCTGAAGATACTTCTATATGAAGCTTTGCGAGTAATCTTGACACACTATTAGGATCCACTGCGCAGAGAGATAGCCTTAGGTTCTCTAAACGCCGGGCCTCGGTGAGCAATTGTTCAAACTCCCCCGCAAAGTAATTCGCAGCCACATTTGATATATTGCGGCAATCCCTACTCGGGAGCGTCCGTCTATGACTAAACCAACCACCCAACCAATCAACATTTGATATATCTGGACTTCGAGCGCCGCCGGCTTCTACATGAACGCCACAGTGGGTAGCCAAGATTATGAGTGCTTTGCGGTCCGCAGCAGACAAATCTGGACTCTGCAGCGAGCCACTCAGGTATATTTCAGCAAATTGCATGAATTCTTCTTGACAAGCTTCCAGTATGTGAATGCAGACTTCGATACCCTTCGAGGTCGTTCTGGAAATTGTGTCTAGCTCTCCTTCAATCACTCCTGCATTGCTACCAGAAACATCTAGATCCGCTATTACGAGATCCATGATCTTCCGTCGATGGATTCCTTGAACCCCTTTAATCCATATCAATATCTGCTCAAGCTTCTCATTCGTTGATGCGTCGTGGCCTCTCAAAAGGCACGGCAATGCAGAATTGTGTTCGAGGCTTTCAAGGGTAGCGAGATAGGGGCGAAGTCTTTGTGCCCATGCATGTAGTTCCCGCTTGAGTAGCGTTGGCGAATACCATTCCATCTCATCCTCAAATAAGGACTGGATGAATTGAAGCCACTGAAACCATCGTTCTATTGTCAGAGTCTGCATTGCTTGAGAGAAGATTTGTTCATCTTGGCTATTAATCTTGTTGTACAATATCATACTCCAAGAATTCCTAAGCTCAGGCGTGGCTTTTGTCACCAAAAACCGGGAAAAGTCAAAGAGCGAGTTCACCCATCCTTTATGGCCTTTGAAGATAGCTAAGACTGCGGAAACAATATCCTTATCGAGTCCTACGATCTGGGATATTCGTTGACAGCTGACTTGCTTCTTAGTGCCGGGGCATAGTGCAATTTGCAGTGCGAGATCCCGACGATCTCCATCTGTATTCTGCTGAAACAATCTCATTAGAGCTTTGACTAGCTCTATCGACTCTGAGTCAATGTCAAATTGTGGAAACAGCAAGGATCTGCAGTATGCGTCAATCTGGCTGATTAAGGAGAGGCCATTCCGAGGTAACGCATTCTGAATATAAATACGTAGTGCTCCTAGGCTGTTCATTAGTTCCAAGCTACAAGTTATGAGGAAGTGGATATAGTGCCTGAGAGAAAGGTCAAGCTTAGGCCACAGCCAAGAAGTGCACGGAAAGCCTTTGGCAAAAGTGATGAGATCAACTTCTGTCCCATCCCAAGGCTTGTTGCGTTCCAGCCGTTTGTAGAGCTCAGATTTCTTCTTCAGCACATACTGCGTGGTGCAGGTTACTATGTATGGTGCCAGAGACTCGCGCAAGCTTCTGGTGCGGTCGTTGTCTAGAGCAAGCCACACCTCCTTGGAGGCTTGAAGCACGGTGGATTCATTGTGGGCTTCCGTATAGATCTGTAAGATTGGACGAATGAGGGTTTGAGGCAGGCAATCAACGCCTTCAAGGACTTGAACCAGGTCATGGCGTATAGTCTTGCCTGTGCAGAGATGTGCCAGCAATGTGATGTAGTGCGGCCCGCCCTGAGAAGCCGCATCGATTGAGCTTGATAGTCGGTCAAGAATGCTGCGCATTTCATTTGCAACGCCGCTGGTGAGCTCGATGCGAGTACTTCCCCAACTGACTGTTCGAGGAGAAAAGCCTGGTCCTTGGGGAACCAGCCCTTGCGCGATCAGCCCTTCTTTTAAAGACGTTTGCCCATTGTTTGTAAAGTCCGGTCCGTCGATTGCGAGGAGATCCCGCAGAGAATCGCTTCGATTGATTGCCGTCTCCTCCAAGAAGTGTAGACGGTTCATGTTAGGTCTCCAGGCAGCCCAAGTTCGCCACATTGGCAAACAGCTATCAAGCAACCGGAGAGGCCCAAACCCACCAGGCGGGTCAACGGATGCTGCTGAGACCCTTGACAGCCATTCGACAGCCAAAAAAGCGTTCACCCATTGATTCTTGGCCCTTAAAGTCTCGAGGTGTAACGCAAAGCTTTGACAGCTGTTGTGCGCTAGCGCAATGGCAAGGTCTCGTAAAAGGAAGTCGGCAGCCATTCCGCTCGTTAAAAGTGAAACAATGTTGTAAAGCCGCTTCCCATCGGAATTTGAGCCATTAGAATGTTCTATTAGCTCAATGGCCCAATCACGCTCACTTCTGCTGGCTGCTTCTGGCTTCACCTTATTTGCAGCTACGATGGCTTGTAAGGACGGAACGAGACTGGAACCGAAATAGCTGTTGTGGCTAGTGCACAGGCCCTCAGCCAGAAGATTTCTGACGCTGCGTGTGGACATGGCGCTTGCGCATGCTGCAAATGCCAGTTCTGGCTCAGTATGCGTCTTTATCAAGTCCTTGAGATGATCATCGATCTGTTCTTGGGTAAGGCCTCCTCTTCTCTCGATATAGGCTTTAGTGTACTCTTGCAAGTGTGTCCATGGAAAGCTGTCGTCTGTGGGCCGTCGACCACCCACGGTATCATTGACATTACGGCGCCAATCATCTTTGTCACGTCGTTTTTTGAAAAGAGGCATTGGTACTAAGATAGTGAGTGTCCGGGTAAAACTACCGAGGGCGCATGTAGGGAAAAAGAGCTGTGGCCGGGACAAGTACCTGATAGCGCAGGTGCCGGGGCGTGGAGCTTTTGCTTCGCCTATCAGTTGTGGTTGCCTAGATGCATTATACACTGGGTCGACTCATGCCTCCCATCCATGATGAAGCCGTTGAGAAGGGAAATCCTAGCAAGATCATATCAGTAACCCTCATGAAATTCAATTCCGACGGCTCAATATTCACGGTGGAAGATAAAGTCGAGGATGTCGTGAGTACGAAGCTCCCCGCTCTAAATCACCCACGCTGTAATCGGCTGGGAAATCCAGGTTAACCCCACTACTCTCTGGACTAAGAACAAGCGTTGACATCAATGGCACTATCTGGTCTATCTCATTGGGCGATACGGCTGACAGGCCACCGGACCGCTTAACTCCGGCAAGGCTGTAATCTTCCAACTACACGGTGGCCAATGCTTGCTTGCCACGGAGAGGTGACTGCAGCTTCCTCCATTCATTAAATCCCTCGGCTTATTCATCGAAAAGAAGCTAAAATTAGCGTTGAGTGCGGGGAGAACGATGATTGTTCATGGGAAGGCTTTCTGACTTGCTTCCCCCGCCGTTTGAATAGGGCATTCCTTCCTCGTTTTACAATATGTCCCAATTCTCGAGCGTGCCAAATCCAGGACAATGGCCGGCGAAAGGCTTTGGGGTTGCATTTCGCTCCAACACCAAAAGCAGTAGCGCTGCTAACGCCCCCTCCATAATCACCGACAATCAGCATCGAAATTACGCAGACCCCGATATGGAGCTCATTAGCGAATTGATCGAGCATATCAGCCAAAACCCATCGGCAGTAGAGGCCCGTGGAATATTGATGCAACAGTATAACGCGTGCGGATGGTTTTCAGGTGCTAAGGAGCAGGTGGAGGAAATTCTGAAACTCGATCCATTTAACTGGGAAGCAAATGCATGGTTGGATGCCGATCTAGAAGCGAATGCTGGGAGGGTAGAAGCCAATGCAATGGGTGGAAACCATAAACAAATGAATGGAAAAGTACCTATGGGAAAGATTAGAACGAGCTGGAAGCCAAGAGTCTTGCCAATATCGTCTCCGTCTTCGGCATTGCGCGATCTGGAGGAAGGATACACTGACCTTTTAAAGAGGGCCAAAATTCTTCATTGGCAGTCTAAGCTGTGGCATGGTCTAAAGAATATAAATTCAGAGGGTTCAGAGACGCATGCCTTGGACATAGCTACTTTGGCGCAGGGCAAGGTGAGTCACGTCTTGAGGACGGAACCTGTGCCAAGTGTCAAAGATGTCGCAAAAGCAATGACGACAGAGAGTGAAAAAGGGGGCAGAAGCGGATTCGATATTGCCTATGAGGACCTTGAGGGAGTCGTCAACAAGCTGTCCAGTGAATTAGGAGAACCCAGAAAATTGCTAGACGAGAATTACGATACACTTCGTGACGCACTAATCAAGCGCGCGAGTTCCTTAAAGGCCTTGGTTCCAGAAGATGTGAAGATGCTTGCGGATAGAGCACTGATGCATGCTGAGCACGAACTTCTCCATCGATCTTACGTCAATACTGAGACAATGTTTGGCGATGCAATATCTGATATACAAAGGGAAAATTTTTGGGTTAGTGAGGACGGCTATGCTTGGGACATGGATGAATTGGCACAAGCAATTACGAGTAACGGCGGTGTCATGAGGAATCCACTCAGTAAGGTGATGTTCACGCCAGCCGACGTACGCGATATCGTGCACCATCCGCTAGGGAAACAACTTGCAGCGTTGCAGATAGACCAGAAAAAGTTGAAACGGGGTTTGAGACCTACGACGATCGACGAAATTGCCAAGTTGGCAAAAGTGCTTTTGGAAGATATGACGGTGGATCAGGTCCCAAGCCGTCGTGCGATAGACGAATTTGCAGCGTACCTTGCTACGTTGCCTAGGACTGAGCAGCAGGCCATCGATAGCTTGAAGGTGCCAGCAAGAGATAGCCACACAGGGAATGGATATGATTGGACGATTGGTGAAGCTGTGAGGGATGCAAAAGGGAATCGAGTTTGCAGCCACAAGACAGGCGATTTCCTAAATCAGGCAGCCAACTATTTGAAGAAGTAGAAAGGAACGAGCATTGAATGCCCCTAAGCAAACCTGCCAAATAAATGCCTTCTTGGTAGAAATATAGACGAGTCATGACAATATAACTTACTATATCAGTTAATTATACTACTCTATAAACAGAGAAACTCCTCTATCATATATTCAAGTAAATCTAGATACATTTCTATGGCAAAGATTCTCCTGCCACGCTTAACGCACAGCCAAATGCGTTTTCCTTTCCTTTGCTCTTAAGCTAGCTGACAGTAAACTTTAATAACCGTCGACCTACCTTAATGAATTTATCTGAAGTCTTGTAACAATGGATTGTGTTGTAATATCGCTATTCCTTTTCCTCTTTTTTCTTAGCTTCTATCCTCGCTTAGCGACCTCCACTAACATGGGCCCATTTCTATATAATGTCAATGTTCTAGCGCATTCCACCCCTATTAAGCCTCTGATTGCCTATAGCGCTTTATATTATAGTAGCTACCTTTTATAGATCTTAAAACCATAGGCTATATAGTGTTTACCATTATATCCCTTATATTATGAGTTAGTTCCGTAGTATAACTAATTAGGACGGAAGTAACGCGTGAGTAGTATTAAGTAAGTCCTAAAGTTAATAAACGTTATGAATAGGCCATGTTTACTCTAATCACTATTAAACGAACTAAATAGGGAATACTTAATATATTTACCTTAGGGCTTAGCCTTAGGATAAGTGAATATATAAGGAAGAGTTCTCCTAGATAAATTAAACTTTCTTCTTTATATTTAACTTATATAATTAAGAGAAGTTTATAGTATTAGAATATAACTTCTTAGAGGAAGAATAAACTAAAGGATTAAGAGTTATATAGAGGTATAATTAATAGTATAAGGTTTAGAATATTTAATATCTATAAATATAAAATATATTAAATATATTTAGGGAGATTAGAATATTTATATAATAGGGGGGTTTAACTCCTTTTAATAGAATACTTAGGAGAATATATAAGTAAGTATATAAATAGATTTAAAATTAAGTTAAATATTTATTAACTATAAACTCCTCTCTATTATATAAGTTAAATATATAGAAGAAAACCTATCTATAAGGGAGGAAGCCCTTTCTTATATATTTATTTTGAGGCTTGCCGGGCTGACATGGATGCGTATACCTCTACCGCAGTATTAGGGTCTTTCTATTCAAGAACATGTAGCACCATCTGGTCTAAAGTCTTGATGTTACAGCAGAAAGGCTCCTTGCCTTCCCGCTGCCGTATATTAGTGAATCCTGATATTACGAGACCGGCGCTCGATCTCTTTGAGCTTATATTGTCGAGAAGAAAACTATAAATCTCCCCTGCTCAATAAAGCTAGTCCTGGCAACTCGCTATATTTTCATCGTTGCTTTGAAGAGAAGTTTTCTTGGGGCCCTGGAGTTTAAAAGTGGCGCAGCTGTTTCCTTCGTAAGACGACCTTGATAGGGAGCTGGCCGCTTCCTTTTTCTGGCCCAAGATTCTCTTCCAAGTGTACAGAATGGGGCAAGCATAGTTTGACGGGTTCTTCAAGTGACTTTAATATAGAAAGCTTTATCGCCCTGGATTTTGCGCAAGCTGGTGCACATACCGAACGACTTTGATGACAACTGCTTTACCCTGCAAATCGATCGACGTCTTTTTGGGTATTCTTTACGTGGGATTAATATTATACATAACGAAATGCAACCAATACGAAGAGTCACGACTCTTGCTGCGGTATCGGAAAGCCCGGCAGCTGAAATGCTAGTGGACTGGGTGGGTGATATTTTGAAATGCTGAGGCTTGAGTGACACAACGCTCACGCACCTGATTGCGCTAATGTAACCATTCTATTAGCCGCAAAGGATGATATACAGGTGATAATGTTTGTACCTGGGTTGTTCTTTCACTATGGACTTCTCTACGCAGACGACAATCTGTGGGGTTATTCATTTGTCTCGTCTAGTTCCACGCTAGGTGAATTGAGCCGCAAGAGAAATACCGAGCCTTGATATCAGCTCCGGATTGGATTACGAAGGGGAACATTTTCCTATCACTTCAGCGCGCATCAGTCTCTCAGACAATGTGAAATTTAGAGGCTCGGGGCGCTGTATATACTACTAGGCGTTGACGGGCGACACCGACTAGACCACAACAGAGCACCGTTTGAGTATAAGGACCAGAAGGCCAAACAAACTGTTATTGGGCGATTTGGAAGAGGTGAATCCTGCAAGGGCTGGATAAGTGGCTGAATGTGGCTGCTGAAAATCGCAGTAATGTAGTATAGAGGCCGGATCTACTCATGAAAGAGCTAAGCTTCTTAAGCCTATCTACAGACCACAGCCTGGCGCCAACGCCATTCAGAAGTTCGTCTGGGGCATGCACGTACAGCACCTACGCAAATTTGGAGATGAAAGGCTCTCTTAGCGGTTCTCAGAAGCTACACCTCAAGCCGTCGTCCTCTTTCATATAGTAAACATCCCCAAGACTGCTGACACGCCTCGACACGCGATGGGATGAATTGGCGAAGTCTATTCAAGAAATTACACCCTACGCCAAGCCACAAACCCGGCAACAAGAAGCCGAGATGAGCGACAGGGGATATTTACAGTTGGCCCGCAAAAGAGATAGACTCGTGAGCAGAGAGGTGAATAGGCAACTTAGCTTGGAGGGATATTCCAAGCTGAGTTGATGAGGCGCATATTACCTTCAGGAAGCTCATCTAATTCTGTTTCGACCTTCCGATGGAGTTTAATTATAGCCTGACACTGGAGAGCTAGGCTGTCATGAATGTATTCGTTGAGTAAAAAGGTAAAGTAAGCCTCGGGCATGAGGCGTTGTTCGTAGAAATGAATCGATCGCCCCCAGATATACGTAAATCTCTTATTTTGTTAAGTGGACTTAGAGAATGCTCATAAACGCTGCTTCTGAGGCTTTATGTTTCGCCTCCTTTTTCGTCGTCCCAGATCCCTCAGCAGTGCAATTACCAACATAGACCCTGCAATTAAAAAGTGATGGGGAGGCATTTTCCATACGGGGAGGGTCGTATCGAACGTCAACTTTGGCATCAATGCCATATTGTATCAACCGACTTGTGTATGTCGATAGTTCCTGTATTTGGTTTCGTCGATGATCTGTTGCCAGAACCGTGGGGCTGCAAACACCGGCATTTTGGAGGCTTGCGGTCAGTGGAGCTGCCGGTGGTGCCGATGGATCAGGCGCATAAAGCGCAGAGAAAGCCGGCCGATGAAGAGGCCGTAGAGGCCTTGAAAGCGCGGGCTGAAGTACCGAACGGACAGGTACGCTGCCTGAGTGAGACATGGATTCCACCACTAAAGGCTCGACATTTCTTCCAGTTGGCCGTAGCATAGAGCATGAGAGAGCCTCTTTCTCACTATTGTCTGGATAAGGGTGAGTATAACTCTCCAGGTCGCTGAGCCAGTCCTTGAAAACTTGATATATGCCTTGCTGACTGGCAGTGTGGCGTTGCGTAATCCCAACGTAGGCTTCAAATAGTTCTTGATTCTCTGGTTGGGGATCTAAGTGTAATATCATCTCTGAAAAAGCTGGGTCGAGGAGTCCAAGACGTCGACAGAAGCCTGAGTATGGATATCTGTCCAGTAATTTTCTTTGTGCCTCCTATCCAAGTAGGTTAATTCCCCGGAATTGTAGAGCTGTCTGAGAGAAGCTATGCTTACGGATAGATCGATACCTTTCAGAGTCTGGAACTGACCCGCCATTTTCTCAGCTTGATAGTAGAGCAGTAATTGCCTACCGAACCATTTGTCTTTATAGAAATTCTCCTCTAGTCCCTCAGTCCACTCTGTGTGTATAACGGCCGGAAGGCTGAAAGCATCCGCCCACGTGGTGATGAAGTCATGGGAAGAGCTCATGGTGGGGGTAAGGGTCGGCGCTCGGCGTTGGAAAGATTGTGTGGCTGCTTCAGGAGGCGAAGGACGGTCCTCGAGGTATTCTGATGAACAGAGCGGCTGGCGCTTAGGAGAGACAGAGATTTTGTTTTTTTTCCCCCAATGTCGGCCTAACAGAGGAATGCACAGAGCCATGAAATCCAAAGAATTCCGATAGTATTCAGGCACTCATGTAAGTAATCTAGAAACCGCTTCACCCTGGAATTATATAGATCTTTTCGGTGTCAAGGCTGTGTTGATCTTCTCCAGAGCCTCATGCAAATATAACACACTTTCGTGTCTAGTGCGTATCATTGCGTTAGGGCGAATCTGCGTCTACGCGCTGGCTAATCAATAAGTTCATATTCATCTAGTCCATAAGTCAAGATAAACAAAGTTGCACCTTGGTAATCAAGGCGTTGAAGGCCTCGAAGGCAAATATGCTACACTCTATTATTCTCTAGATGCCCGTTGGCCAACTTCATTGCCTGCGGAAGATAGCAACGTGGCTAGCCATAGGAATGAGGCGGTTGTCTTACCTCGAGGCTATGTTGCGCACTCAACAAAAGGCGGTGTCCCTAGTCGCTCCTTTCTTCTCAAGGCAAGAGATGCATCGTATCGTTTTGGCATAGCTCCTTTTTAGACCCCAAGAATATGGGCGCTGTGCTGAGAATACCTGAGCGTTTGGACGATCTGCAAGATAAGGGCGTGGTCTTGCATCCACATCATGCATGTCAGCCGGACAAGGCTTGAACGACAAAGCGGTCAAAGTTATGGCGCCGGCAGTGGTGATGTGTGCGTGCATTTGGCCAATAACTAGCAAACACTTATAGCGATTATTGGCCGCTGCAAGTGTCCGGGATTACTGCTCTAGTTGAGGCACAAATCATTATCCATTTATAAATGAACTTAGTCCATTTACAAACCGCCTGGTCCATTGCCAAATGGGCTAAATTTACGCCCCGAGAACTGGTGCTGCTTTAAGAAGCTGCATGCCACCAATGTATATTGAAGTATAGAGTACCTATCATTATTGCCAATTGATAAAAGCTGTTGTGGGGGAATGGTGATATTGATGGCGGTATAGATAGGGATGTTGATAGTGATGTTGATGGCGATATTGGTGAAAACATTGATATAGCGATAGCAAGCTTTGGACCAATTGAATCGGTTAGATTTAGGCGGCGATGAGGGTAACCTAGTAAGGTTAGTAATTCCTGCATAGACCAGTTGATTGATAGTAAATGCTCGGTCTATATATTTGGTCAGTCGATTCACCAGTAGACTAAGTCCATTTACAAATGGTCAGAATTTATGTGTCAGCTAGGGCAGATACTGCATCGCACCATCAAGAAGTAGGCATTGCCGCTCGTCGTGTTTCGAGAGAGTACTACTAGCCGGAAGCTTAGGCCGAAAGCTAGCACAGACGCATCGCTACGCCTTGTTATCCAAGGTTCCAGTCATAGTGCTTCTCGACTTTCAGCCTCTTGTGTGGAACCCTGCATAAGGATGTCTCTTCTGGTATGACTGGGACCATTATCCAGGAAACCTTACATTTGACCCCGTTAATGGCGTTTCAACCTCTATCTTCTTCGATTTTTAAAAAGCCTCTGAAGATACTGCCTTCCAGATTTAGAAACGCAAATGCTAATGCTGTGGACTTGAGTTCCCGGAACACAGCTCAGGAGCATAATATTTGCAGTATGTCCATTGACCCCGGAAATGTTGCGTTGAGACAATGGCAACCCAATGATAGGGTCTGCGAGTTCGGTAACACAAATCTATCATCTTGCTTAAGAATACCCTAACCACTATTAATCTATAGATTATCAATTGGGGCGCAACGCCTTCAGGTACTTCCTGACAGATGTCGTCTATGATATCTGCAAGAGTGACAAAACCATCAGCTTCATAGTACGTTCACAGAAAACCGACTGGTGGACGGAATATTTTTCTCGGACAGGACTTAGTACTGATCTCGTATAGGACGCTTTTGATAGCTTGTACGAAAGCTTCAGCTACGAGAAATGCTACAGGCACTTGCTTGCCATGCGGTGGGCAGATGATAAGACTCCTACGGCTCAAGAGCATCAGGTCAACTATCGACCAGTACTATTTCGTCAACTCGGTTCTATTCGACGCCAGAATCAAGGGTCCGGGCTCGACAATCTACGAGGCGCTTTGGCAAAATTCGTGAACGACGATCGAGAGGAACGTGAGCCAAAATTTCTAGTTGACAGTTCTACTCGCCGTTGCCAAACCGGTGGGTTGGTCGACTCTCCTACTAGCTCTTCATCGAGCCCAGCGTCCAGTGTACCGACCACGGTTTCTTCAGCTACAGCAGCATCTCCGGCAACCTCGACTCCCGCAGCAGCATCTCTGTCAATAGTTCACAATGATATTGAAGATGCTGAGGACATGGCTTCATACACAATGCGACTCAAGGAGCTTGGCGATGAGGATAATGAATTTATGGTGTATAAGGAAGAAAGAGTTCGATTCGAACCACCGTTGTGGAGGTGCACTGTGGATTTTCGAGATGTCCGAGGCATAGGAGAAGGGCCCAAGAAACGAACAGCCAAGCACAAGGCATCGAAGGCAGCTTGGCTACAGCTCGGGGAACCAGCACTAGTGTAGATCTCTCAGAGTACTATCCTCTGCTGTAGTTGGGCGCGTAGGACAGAACTCAGGTTGATGGATTAATAGAAGTTGGATTTCATGAATACAAGTATGCATACCAGATTGCAAAGACTTTCCAAGAGATCGCTTCCCTATACTTTGGAAAGATTCCGATACAGTAGCTCCTCGGCTCTAACATGCTATGCCGATCCTATAATATTTTATTGTGAGCCTTACTGTGAGAAACATGGCATTCTCGAAGCCAGCACCGCCCTGACCCGTTTAAGCTTACCTACCTGGACCACCGGGGCTCAGCTTTTGGTTTCATCCATCTTGCACTGGAATGATTACTCTTGGGCATACCGTCTTGATAGCGCATACGACGCGGAAATTGAGTGCTTGAGCACGACTTCGTACCACGAGTACGGTTGTTGACCCTATGTTATACATGTATAGAAGTAAGCTAACCGCGGACACGGTCAAAGCAACATACCCTCCTCGATTCCTCGGCTTGCCCTACTGTACCAATGCGTAGATGATCCAACGGATGCTATGCATGCAGAACTCAAACGACGAGTCATACTTGAAGAAGCTTGTAGCATGGCTGAGCCATGCGAGACTCTGGAGGCGCCCAAGGTGTTCATACAAGACGACGCCCCCGTCATTGATGACGAAGCCTTTGGCAGAGCTTGCGAGAATAAAGTGTCTATGGAGGAGTGTCTACCCAGACTAGAGGATGACCGGCCAAATCATGACAAAAGAATGTCGCAGAGGATATCGAAGCTTACACCATGTATTGGGTACCCCTTGCGGACTTCAGCAGAGACTGGGAGGCGTTAATCCTAGCTGTAGGGAACCTGATCAGGGCCCATAAATTGGCGTCATGTGAACGGATGTGCCAATTATATGATATGAATAATAAAGACGAGATGAGAAGGTTTGAGAACATTGAGAAGCCCATAGACTTAAGTTTATCAGCCAACACCACGGCATATCCTCGTGCAAACTCGAAGGAATGTTCCACCTCAAGGCCAAAACCCCAGCCAACGAAGCCTTGGATTTACAAACAAAGCACGACATGTAAATTAGGCTAGCCTTATCCTTCCCAGCTTCGGTTCCTCTTCTGGCTTCAGGATCTCTAACTCAAACACCTTCCCTCCTTTCCACCAGCACTATCACAATTACCGCTAGCCCCCTAGTCGTCCACGTGGTCCTTCATCCCTTGTACGTCAACGGAGCTCCGGCTATACTCTTAATCGTCAACTATTCCTTCCGCTCAGCGTCCTCGAGACGGATCGATGAACGCTGAATCGAAGGAAAGAATTGGTGGGAGTCGAACGCCCAGAGACATTGACTAGTGTCGACGAACTAGCATCGGTACTTCCGTACTAGCAATAGCACGAGGTATCCGAGAAGATGAACCAACGAGCGCTAGAAGGTCATAAGAAAGTGCTAGGAGTCGATACGTTGAACAGCGTTTATTGCTTTACCTACTTATTTCATACACTCATCTATGATTTACAGAATGGAAGGCTAAGGTAGAGAAGTCTCATGCTCTAGGCTAGAATTTGGATCTCGATTCTGTCTGATAGATTTGTTAAGTCTCGAATATTATTGGCAGTACTAGTGCAAAATTGACATTGTGTAATACCCCTGCGTTCAGAGTGTGAAACAACCTTACGTGTAGCTGCTAGCAGAAGAAGTACAAGCTCAAAAATTAAGGGAATATCTTCATAATACGTCTACAGGAATGAATTATGATACAATAATCGGCGAGGCGGTGAGAGATGCGCAAGGGAATATGGTTTGCACCCATAGGACTGGGGACTCTTTGACTAAAGCTGCTAGGTATTTAAGGAAGTAGATAGGAAGGAGCATTGATTGTTCCTAAGCAAACATACCCACGAAGGGCCTTCTTAGTAGATATGTAGACAAGTCATGGTTTTGCTCGAACCTCATAGCTCAACGAGCTTTGGCAAAGCCTTGGAATATGACGTCCTTAGCAGCCCTCTTGGCCGAGCTCACCTGATAGGAGCTCAGCCACTGAAGGTAGTAATTATTTTGAGATCTGTCGACCGGAAGATTGACACTACAGATTTTCTCGCTAGAGAGAGTGGCTCCTTGACGTCGAGTTGCCAGTGATCTACCGAGTGACGCCTAACAAAAGGGCCTCAGGATCACTTGCACAGACCTCATATATTGAAAGAAAAGGAAAATGCAAGTAAGAAAGAATTTTTCCAATTAATGATGGATGCCCGCCGAAGATTATCCGGCGCTAGTTCTAGCCACTGGGAATTGTACTACTACAATAAGGCACAATACCGTGCAATGAACCGATAATCCGTCGCCTTCTCACTGTGATACTCATTTAATTACTGTAGCTTGCCTCACCACTCTATTCGGTGTATGTCATGGACTCTATCGAGGAAGTCAACCGTGTCCGCGGTTCACTTGGACTGCCTCTTCTGCCCGTTCCCGGCCGAGGCCCCAAATTCAAGCCATCAAGCGATGCTAGCAGCTCATCAGAGGAAGAAGAGCAAGGGAGTACTCTAGAATCAAGGCAAGCACAAGGGTACGACAACTGGAAAAAGCTGCAAAATGAAGCAGATGCTAAAGCACAGCGAGAAGCGAATCTTGAGAAGATCAAGAAAGCTCGAGATGCCGCCAAGAAGTACAGCAAACTAGAAGGCAGAGGCTTAGGCGAAGCTGATGAAGCGGTGGATCTAGACACGAAAACATGGTTGCTACAGCAGGAGAAGCGAAGAAAGAAGCTCGAGAAGGAACGGCTAGCAAAGTTAGAGAAGGAGCTTGCTGAGCGGGAGAATGTGCCTGAGCATACGGCCGGGGATCTCGCTGGCGTTAAGGTTGCACATGAAATAGAGGATTTCGAGGGTGGCGAAGAACAAGTTCTGACCCTCAAGGATACAACGATCGATCAGAATGAAGAGGAAGGCGACGAGCTTGAGAATTTGGACTTGAAAGAGCGGGAGATCTTGAACGAAAAGCTTAGTCTCAAAAAGAGAAAGCCAGTATATGATCCCCATGCGGAGAGCGAAGAGAGTGGTTCTACAATATTAAAACATTACGATGAGACGATCGATGGAAAGAAGCGGAAACGATTCACGTTGGACGGACAGGGTGCATCACTGGAGGAGCGTGAGGCGATGAAACACGCTGTCGGCGAGAGGCTCAAGGCTAAGCCGATAAGCCTTGACATCTTAAAAGAAGACGTGCCAGCATCAGATTATGCAGAGGTCTCGGAAACCAAGATCAAGAAGCCTAAGAAGAAGAAGGCTAGAGCTACCAGGCATAGAGCTATGGATGAAGATGATATAAACCCAGTCGAAACGAACAATGAGACTCAAATACATGGTGATACGATGGACGTTGACATCGGCGATCTTCAACCGCCGGCGAATGTAGACAAACCCCGGGAGTCGACCTCTCTAGTCGATGATGATGATCTCCAGGCATCTCTTGCGATTCAGAGACGGGCTGCGCTAAAAAAAAGAAGACGAACTAAGCCTGAAGACATTGCTCGGCAACTACGAGAAGAGGCAGCTACTCCTGGAGCCGATGAGGAGATCCAGCCAGAAGAAGTTGGTATGGTTATTGACGAGACTACAGAATTTGTTGCGAATCTACAACGATCCCAGGAAGAGGAGAAGAGTCGTGCTCAGTCTGTCAAAGCTCGTGGTACTATACCCTTGAGAAAAGAGACTTTACCCGAGGAGGAAGAAGGCGATATCGACATGGACCGTTCATATAACGATATCGAAGGAGGCGAAGAGCTGGACGCCCGGATCAAGCGTGAAACCTCAACGCCGGTACCAGCTGGCGTTCCTGCCACCGGTTTGGAAGAGGAAGCAACGTTGAATCAAGGCCTAGGCGCAACTCTAGCAATGCTATCGCAACGTGGGCTCATCAAGCAAAACACCGAGCAAGACATCAATGCTCTCCATCGCCAACGTGAACGCTTCCTCACAGAAAAGCAGAAGCGGGAGGCGGCAGTCGAACTGAAGGCCCGTCAACAACGAGAGCGCGACCGAAATACAGGCAAGCTTGATCGGATGTCCCAGCGTGAAAGGGAAGAATATGCCCGTCAGGAAAACAAGATTCGGGATCAGATGGAGTCCAGGCAGATGACTGACATCTTCAACCGCGAATATAAGCCCGATGTACAACTCAAATACGTTGACGAGTTTGGCCGAAGTATGAACCAGAAAGAGGCGTTCAAACATCTAAGCCATCAATTCCATGGGAAGGGCAGTGGAAAGCAAAAGACAGAGAAGCATCTAAAGAAGATTGAGGACGAGAAGAAGAGGGAAGCCATGAGTACATTAGATAGCAGCCAGGCTACAGGCATGAACAACGCTATGGGCGCTACAGCAAAGAAGAATCGGCAGGCTGGTGTACGATTGGCTTAGACGCTTTTCAGTGACTCTACAGAATACCCAGGGCTCAATGCTAGCCTGCGATTGCTGTATCTTATACACAATTACTAGATCTTACAATCACCTCTGCGACCTATGTATAGTCTTCGAAGACCCTCTCTCTTCCTCAATTTCCATACGTCTCCGTTCTCCTCGCTGCATGACTTCATCCGTACGCCCTGATGGTGACATGACATCCTCCCCTGCCCTCGTAGAGCCCTCAACGTCAACGACCCGTCCATTACCCCCATCGGCAGCTTCAAGCTCATCCATAACATCCTCGGCAACTCTCTCCACCTCTTTAACTAACGCCTTTCTATTAATTACCGTCCCGGACTGCTCTTTATCTTCTAAAGGCCCAACTTCCTCTATCCAACCTCCCTCCGGCAACCCCAATTTGACCCTCTCAGCCTTAATTCTGTCCCTTATCTTCGGCGTCCTCATAACCTCCCACCTCAACCTCCACCCTTCAACTCCCAATTCCTTTATTCTCGCCGGCTTGTTCCCAAGTAAATACTCATCCAGTCCTCCCACCTTATCAATCGTCCTCAGCACCCTCGCCTGCACCTTCACCTGCACGAATTTGCCCAGTGCATCACTCCACAGCCGTTTGTTGTGGATATTGGGGTGCCACGTGCGTCTGGTCTTCCCTTTGTTTCTCTCGGAGATGTTGTTGCCGAATTGGATTGTGCTGCCGCCGTAGAGACCGCGGTCTCTGGCTTTGTATTGGAGGGCGGGACCGTAGGGGTATGGGGGCATGCAGGTCCGGAGGCGCGCTATGAAGCTTTTACAGGTGGGGGTTGTGGAGGAGAAAGAACGGAGGAAGGTCAAGGTAGGAGGCTTGGGGATTGCCATTATAGAAATAGTCCAATGGATTCGGTAGGGAGGAGGCAGAAGCTCTCCTTTGGAGCCACTAACAGATATGGACGCTCGCAGCAGCGTACTGGCAGCTGTCAGTGTTCAAGATTTGCTAGCTGCCTTTGAAGATCCGAATGGCATTTCAAGAGTCATGAAGATGTATTGTTGTAAAGATGTAGTCATGTACATATCAAGCTCGAGTGACCGTACAATGGTGTACTATCGTAGCGGTTTCGTACTTTTCTCCGTTCATAAAGCGCGTGTGCATAACAACTGCGCTAGCTGAAAGCGACCATCCGAGGCTCGGGGTTTACAACCCCCGTCCCTCGGTCCATTGTTACTGATCACCAGTTATAAGATACCCGGGCAGGTCGTGCATGCCTCAAACAATTCACCAACATCTCCTGTGCTCGAACACAGCATTCCTATAGTCCTAATCCGCAGTATCATACCTACAACCACGATGTCGAAAGGTGAGCAAATTCCCACCAAGTTCTCTCGTAAATCCCAGCTAATAAACGACACCCATCAGCACAACAGCGTCTCTCCCAGTTCCAATCACACCTCTCCTCCTCCGAAGCCGACATCCCCCGCGGCCGGGAATCCATCCTCGCAAAGTCTCCAGACGATATAGTCATAACCTGTGCTCTCCGCACCCCATTCACCAAAGGCGGCCGTGGCGGTCTCAAAGACGTCCCCGCCGCTGACCTCCTCGTTCATGCCTTCAAATCCCTGCTATCCCGCTCCAAGATTGATCCCGCCCTCGTCGAAGACGTGGCCGTCGGTTCTGTCCTACCGCCCGGTGGTGGCGCTACGGAATTCAGAGCCGCTGCACTTGTGGCGGGGTTCCCGGAGAGTACGGCGGTGAAGAGTTTGAATAGGCAATGCTCGAGTGGGTTGCAGGCTTGTGTTGATATCGCGAATGCTATTCGCGTCGGCATGATTGATGTGGGTGTTGGAGCGGGGGTGGAATCTATGTCTTCGCAGTACGGACCTGGAGCTGTGACGGAGTTCTCGGAGTTGCTGGAATCCCATCCCGAAGCGAAGAACTGTAAAGTGCCGATGGGCGTTTTGAGCGAGAAGATGGCTAAGGACCGCTCGATCTCGAGGAAGGATCAGGATGCTTTTGCTGCATCAAGTTATCAGAAAGCGCTTAGAGCGCAACAGGCTGGAAAATTCGATGAGGAGATTGCGCCATTGACGGGAGTGAAGTTTGTGGATCCGAAGACTGATGAGGAGAGAATTATCAATGTTGATAAAGATGATGGCATCAGGGACGGTATCACGGCTGAGAGCTTGGCGAAGATCAAACCTGCGTTTGCGAAGGATGGGAGTATCCATGCGGGGAACGCGAGTCAGATATCTGATGGGGCGGCAGCGGTGTTGTTGATGAAGCGGAGTACGGCGGAGCGCCTCGGGCAGAAGATTGTGGGGAAATTTGTCGCGAGTAGTGTTGTGGGGGTGAAGCCGCTGCTTATGGGTATTGGACCTTGGAAGGCTATTCCTGTTGCGTTGCAGAAGGCGGGAATTGCGAAGGAAGAAGTGGATGTGTGGGAGATCAATGAGGCGTTTGCTAGCCAGTGTGTGTGGTGTGTAAGGGAGTTGGGGTTGGATGAGGAGAAGGTTTGTTGCCCTCTTAAGTCTTGAAGTGCGATGGGTGTGCTAAGCATTGTTGTTCTTCTAGGTTAATCCGAATGGAGGCGCTATTGCTTTTGGACATCCGTTGGGATGTACAGGGGCGAGACAGGTGGCTACGCTGTTTAATGAGCTGGGGCGTACGGGCAAGAAGATTGGTGTTACAAGTATGTGTGTGGGTACTGGGATGGGTATGGCTGCTGTTTGGGTCAAGGAATGAACACGACTGTGACGAATGTACGATACTCGGGCTCTGTGGAGACGTGGCAACAGGTAGACTAGGTGGGTCATTGTTTCTATTATCGAGCTCTCATAGCGATAGATCTGATTTTGGAGGCAAATTCCTGCGATGCCTCAGCAGGCTGTAGATAGGAATGATCATTATATGAAAAATGAAAGGATTCAAGTGTCCGCTAATTTAATCCATCACAGCTCCATCCCAGTTGCATCGCCGAACATGTATGCCCCAAGCCTGAGCTGATGCCGCTAAAAGTACACTTCATGACACGTTAAGTAACCTGATCGACCAATCCTTTCTGTCACCTCGTCCCCGCAAAGCCGTCCCTTGGATCCTTCTAGCTGAGGTTGAACCCAGCCCCAGCATTCACACTATAGAGCAACCGCTCCCTAAGTACCTTTTCATCCCTGTAGACCGGCAACTTCAACAAGTTCACACACGTGCTTGTACTCGGCAACCTTGTCTGATCATATCCGCTGTCCCTGATACTGAATCTTGGATTCAGGTTGCCGAAGCCCAGTAATGGTGCTCTTGGCGTACTTGTGACGAACTTGAGCACCTTCTTCCTGTCCGCATCGTCCAAGCCCTCCATGACTTTCCAAAACATTTGCACGCAGGGATGTTCCATGCCATCATCGCCAATGGCATAGATGCCGCCATATTGGGTATTGGCTCTTAAGTCTGAGACCGATATTTCGGTGCTTGAGCCGCCTACGAGGGTCTGTAGCTCTGACTGATTGAACATGGTCAGCCATGAGGTAGAGATGATTTCACTTAAGCCACGTAGAAACGCGGAAGTCTGTAGATGCGGCTGGATTTGTAGTCTGTGACGCGCCATGTTCAAAATGTAGACGAGACGGTTTTCGTTGGTCACAGACATAGAGGCACCGTTGGGACAGAGTTCTTTAGTGATGGATTTGGTTTCCGTTGGCGATATACGGATGGTATCGGTGACCTCAAAATTGAGGGAGAAATCCTCCACATTGCCCGTGTAATTCTTTAATTGGAGCTAGGAGGTCGCGTTAGCTAAAACCAAAGGGACACACCCTGAATCAATGATGGATAGCTTACCAAGCCTTGGTACAGACCTTCGTCAAGATCTCGTAAGTCGTTTAGGTTGGCGCGGTAGCCCGACTCTTTTGGTGCTGACCCGGAGCCTCCGAAAAGGGCCCATTTGAGGAGGAAGAAGGGGGCGAAATGTATATCGACGAGAATACCTTCATATAAACATTTACCGATGATCCGACCCAAGAATTCATATCTCCGCAGAAGATCCCTGATGTTCTCGTTCCAGTCGGGAGAGCCTTCTTTGAAACCGACTTGTCGGAGAGCATACTTTCGCTCTTCAACGGAAGTCGGGTTTGGATAAAGCAGGTGCTGATCATTTTCAATAAAGAGTGACTCCAACCCATTGCCGGCGCCGAAGGCTTCATTGGTAATACTGGTAAGGAACTCTTTCGTCACGCCTCCTCCATCAATACCCTCCTCAACTGTATCGAATTTGTCTACGAATCTGATCTGGATCGGTTCTTTGAGCCCTTCACCCAATTCATAAAACTGGTCAAAGGCATCCTCGAATACATGTTCTCTTCGCACTTTGGCGCGGTGTCTGCTGATAGCTGCTGGGGTGGGGGAATTCATCATTGCGAACCTCCACTCGTCAGGATCCGAGGTTCCCCTTCTCCTTATCTGATCTAGGAGGACAAATTGACGGAATATTTGTACGCGGGTCGCAAATGGTATAAAGAATGGCATATTCTGAAGGATTTCCAACCGAGGTGTTACGGACTCTAGATACTTTCTTCGCGACGCCTTCTGCTGTTGACGTCTCAAACGTGCTGCATTGCGGATTTGCTGCGTATGTTGGGTTCCGACAAGATAACGCTCGTCGCCGTCATCATCATCGTCATCGTCTAGTCCATCAACTTTGCTTTCGCCATCAGCTCCGTAGGATTCTTCGATCTTGTGTTTCTCTTCTTCTTCCGCCACAACAGCAGCTATAAAACGATCCATTTCGAAGTACTTTGTCATTAACCAGTGGTCTCGAGGCATGAATTTTCGCCGTGAACTTTCACGCTGTTAGCTGAACAATCCAAATTGAGTTGACTCGGCCATCACATACTCTCGCTCGTATATCATACGAAGCACACCCGTCACCATGCCCTTCACGTAAGCTAGGGTCATGCCACTGACTCCAGCCACGGACATATCCACAGACTTCTCGGGTGGTTCTTCATGACCCTTTTCAGGCTGCGCCGCCCTGCTACCCCCAAAGTACTCAGCGAGGCTAATCTTCGCTTCTGTTTCCTCGATCCCAGCAATCTCGGCGGCATTCCAGTGCATGGAAAAGGCGAGATTCTTGAGAAAGATAGTCAATTGCCTTACTTGCTCGAGCGGTAAAGCGCTTTGTCTAGTGTATGACCACTGACGATTGGACTCTGTAGAACCCGATAAAAATTCTTCGTCATCCATGAATATGAGTACAAACTTATAGAGCTCCAAGAAAAGAAGAATGACGCGCCACTGCTGATCTCTAGATTCTGTGGAGGATGAAGATATCCCGTTGCATTGGTCCTGAACCTTGTCGGGCCTTAGCATGCCCACAGTCGCGTGAGGATCCTTGCTGATTTTGTCAAATATATTAGTCCGACTTGTGGCCAGGTAGAAGAACTTGATCGCTGGCATCTCCACTCCTCCTGTCCGAGCCAGTCTTGACGCTGAGCCCCGATAAAGCCACATACGAATTTCGTCACCACGACGTGGGAAAGCCCTTAGCAGAGTCAAAGCGTAACTTGCGAGAATAGAAGCTTCTTTGTGCGACCTTGTGGCGATGCTGTCGGAAATAGATGTCCCTTCCATATCGGTGAGAAGCCCGCTAACGTTTTTCTGGCTTATGAGAGTTAAGAGCTCCCTGCGAACAAAAGCGGGTAGTGGTTGGACAGGCCGTTCAGCGGGAGCGAGAGTGTTACTGGCAACCTCAGGCTGATAGCCTAGAGCATCTATCCGAACGCTGATGTCATCTGCGAGATATGAGACAAGCCTTGAGACGATATTGACATACTGCACATCAGGCGAGTCTGCAATATTATGCTTCTGGCCATGCGCCCAACGACGAAAATATACAAAGTAAGATAGAAGCCAGAGTAGACCCTCCCGACTTTTCAGATGTAATATGTTCGTCTGTGAAGGTGCGGAAAGAAGCTGATTCAACGTCTTCGCAAGTATGTCGTACTTTGTAGCACGGGCGATATCTTCGAAGCTACCAAACACGGCAGGGAGGTCGGGAACCGTCAGAAATTCGTGTGCGAACCCTTCATATATAGACGCAGCTCTCGATGTATCAGCCTGTAATAAGCCAATAACAGCAGTCTTGATTAAACCCAAGTTTTCTGTTTGATGCCCAAGAGCGAGGTCGGCTAAAGTCTTGAAATATTCGGCAGAGTATGAAGCCAACTGTTTAAGAACCTTCGTGGTGAGGTCGGGAAAGAGAGCTAGAAGGGCGTCGATGATACTGGAGGGTAGCGGATTTTTTCGTTTGGTGTTTAATGTAGCAATGGAAAGTCTCGCTAGTCGCAGGAAAGGCTGGGTCCATACATCCGGCTGACAACTCGATTGCTGCAGCGGCATAGAGCGGAAATATCTGGAAACAAATTGATAGAGGCGCAGCACATCCTGGTCATTGTGTGGAGACGCAAATTGTACTAGTAGCCTGAGTGAGCCCAAGCACTCCTCCTCTGAAACATACGGCGTCCATGAAGACGATGTGTTCCACTTGTTTTCTTCTCCGCCCGCTGGCAATCTCTGGAACTCCCACCCTTCTTTGTGATCCCACTCTTGTCTCCAGCGTGCCCTAGCTTCTTTACGGCCCTTGTGACCTCGCCATGTCTTCTGGATTCGCGTCGCTGCAGGCGGTCGTTCCCTTTCTTGCTGTCTCAATATTCGCTCCTGCTGCGCCTGAGCAAGAGCGTTCTGCGTCGAGGCAAAAGGATTATTGGTACGACCTGACAGGTTCACTTGGCGGCGTGAACGGGCGTTGCCTGTGAAAGACGGAAACATATCTGTGCAACGTGGATTTGGACGGCTTCACTAGCGCTGCAGCAAATTGAAGCTGACGGATCTTTGGCTGTAGAAACACATAGTAGAAGATACTTTTGTAACTCCGAGTTATTGTCAATATAACTATTTGCCACAACAGGTCAGCTTGTTCTCAGCCACTCGACTGTATTCTACGCGATGATATTACCCGGACTTAGCGTTATTATCACCGCTTTGCCAAGAACTGCATCTATTACAAAACCCACTAGCACCGTGATTTGATAAGGTATTTATAAATCTCGAGGCTTGCGGGGCATTGCATGTCTTCTTGGAAGCGTAAAGTATTTCCGTGGACTATCTGGGATAATTGAAAGGGTTTTATATCAAGGCGGTTCTATATCAAGGCGGTTCTAAATCAAGGCGGTTCTATATCAAGGCTTTCTACTTAAGGTCCTTTTTTCTACTCTAGGTACAAGCCTCTGCCAGGGAGCGATGCAATTCTCCAGCTCTGTTGCAACAACTTGAAAGCCAGGAATATGACTTTCGAACTGTCATCCTGCTAACAGAAATTTACTGTTTCTTCTTTGGCCAGGAATGTAGACCAGCCATGTTCATTGAAAAGACTTCCCATAGGGTACGGGAAAGAAAAGGCCAGGCAAATCGCCTTAAGGAGTGTCCATTGGTAGTGGTTCAAGTTGCGCTTGCTTCCGGAACCGGGTGGTTGAAGTATTCGCCAAAGCCGGTGGTCCTGCGTGAGAACCGACAAATTGCAAAACCCAGTCCTTGACCTTCTGAACCTTCGTCATCTGACAATCTCCTACGCCCGCGTCCCGGAAGTCTTTGGCTCTAAAAGCACCCCTCCTGTCATTTTTATCGACGACATTGCGATACAACAAATCCAACGACGTCATCCCTCTCCTCAGGCTCTGGCCATAAACTTTTCCTCTGAACGAGCAGAGAGCAACCTGCCTTGCAAGCACAACGTCCCTTGGTCGCAACTGCAGAGTATCATTACGAAGATGCTTATCTTTTAGTCCAGAGATTCTGCTTTCCTGTGCCGGTGAAAGCCATACATTAATTCCAAATCCGGCACGAGAATCATCCCCGACCAAAATCTCCACAAGTTCGACTTTCCTTCCGCCTCGACGCGTTTTCACCATACGTGGTTGAGATATGGAGATGATTCCTACCACAAGATCGACTGTCATGGTTTGAGGATTGATAGAGTATAGAAAAGCCGCGTTCGGCAAATCTTTCAGATCATTAATGTGGCTGGATATGAGTTTTAACCTGGCCAATTGGTCATCTGTTTCAAGGTCACTGTCGACACTAAGTGGGATAGAGAGCTCTTCAGGTTCCGTGACGAAGGATTCGTCTGCGATGGCCGATGTAGAACCGACAATTCGCGACGAGGGTATATCCTCGTGAAGGGCGAAAGAGTGCTCATAGTACTGTGACAGGATTTCCTCCTTGTTCAGTTCCGAGCCCCAAGATGCTTGGCTCTCATCCGCTTCCAGCCTGGCTGATACGAAAGACAAGTCGCTTGTCGAGAGGAACGACGTTTCGTTATCACCCTCTTCCTGGAGACCGAAGGGTCCGCCGTCCTGATTGAGTTGCGAAAGACCTGTTGGTAAATGCGGCTGCACAAACGGCAGCGACCGCCATGCCGGCGCTACAGTCGCAGCGCTTGCAACAGTCTGACAAGGGTGCTCAGAAGAATCGAAAAAGCATGGCTGTAGGACAGCACACAGCTTGTCTTCTTCCCATGTCAGTGAATTGACTAATGGAGCTCCTGTCAAGAATAACACTCTTCTACAATTCTCGACCATTACAGAGCAGGCTTCAAGCCTCTGACACGCCAATCTGTTCAGCAATGTATTAGAACATTATACATAACACGCTTCTGTAGTCGTTAAACAATAGTGACAAGACGCGTCGAATGCGTCCTGTAACACTCCAAGGTCTCGGTGTGAGTATCAAGTGTAAATGCACGATGATAAGGTAGCGGCGGCCACTAAGGTAAGATTACCAAAAGCGCCGAATCGGACCGCTTCCGCCCGCAGGCAAGCCTACCTAGGTAGACAACCATTCATCATTCCCTCTCCACATTCCACAATAGAATAATATTAATTAGCACGATGTGTCCCATGTTCCCAGCATGCATATAAAACGCACTCGCGTCCCATTCTTTCGCATCTTCTACTCCACATCATTCACTCTCCTCACCCTCATCCTCGCCGCCGCGCTCCTCATCACCCCGGGGGACCAAATATATCAATCCTTCCGATCCGGTCAAGTCTTCCACATATTCATAATCGGCGGCTTTTACCTACTCACGTTCTTAATCTCCATACTAATATATGGAGGAAGATTATACAAGAACAGAGCTAGTTTAGCAGGTATACCAAGAGATGGGGTGCCGGAGGTTGGAGGAAAAGTGGGAAGGGAGGTACAGGCGGGATTAAAGCGCAGTGCTATGATCGCATACGAGTCTCATCCTCGGGACCTACGTGATGACAAAGCGGGAAGAGGCATTGAGAAACAGAGCAGGTTAGGGAGGTCATCTACAGGGAGGCAGTCTCAAGACTCTGCACAGAGCTTCGAGCCTGTCTGGGGTCCAATATCGCATCCAGGATGGTCGTCGCCTTCTTCCCTCGATCTACCAAATCTCCATTATGAAACCGTCATTCTCGAACTTTCCAATCTGATCGAAGCGAAAGCCGTCTCTCTAGCCCCTATAGACCCTTCCTACGATCTCTCAACAGCGCCCCCCTCAGACGAGCCACCCCCACTCGACCCTCTAGCTATCTCGTTACTGGAGAGACCAGCCACAATGGGCCTCCGAGACTACATTACCCACCTCACAACTCTCGAGATGATCTCCCCCGCTTCCGTCGGCACCACCTTCCTCACGCTCTACGAAACCGCCCGCTTCTCAGAGATTCCTTTAACAGAACCCGAGTTCAGAAATCTAATGGCCGTCTTCGCCGAAGTCCTCCGTAATATGAAACCCCTCGATCCTGCGTCAATTGATTCCCTCCACGCCGAGTTCGAAGATGGGATGAGTAGTAGTAGCTCAAGTGTCTCCAGCAAAGCCAGCCTCGCTACCAACGAGACCGTGCAGCGCACACCACAGCCAGATACGTGGCATTCTGCGTCTTCGTCTGCAAGTACGTCTAGCGGTGGGAGTACTCATAACACCACTCACACTGCTCCATCGCGGCCTGTCGCAAGTAGAAATATTTCGAGTGTCTCACGGTTAACGAGGGCGAGTGGACAGAGGGGTATCAAGACACCGAGCCTTGGTTCGCTGAGGAGAGTGAGGACGGGTACGGATAGTACCGGGGCTGGAAGCGTGATTCGATTGGCGGAGGCGGCGGGGCCGTTGGATTTGCCGTATACGATTTATACGGATCACGACGCATAAGGGCTATGAGCGACTCGATGGTCAAGAAACAAAATTTGATATTCAGCGGTTCAGCGAGGCGTTCAGGAAAAGGATATGTGAATATACCCATTTTGGATTCAACGACTAGGACGGAGAGCTATCTCTATTACGGTTACAAATAATTGCATTGTCTCGGTCTTGGCAAACCCTTCTGTCAAAGAACAAGCGTTTTCACTAGAACGCCGCGTCCCCTCTCTAGCTCGACGCAGCCTTGCCGTATATTTGTTCTAGTTAAAGCGTGAAATTCTATGAAGCGCTAACAAGACAATGCATATTGTGCCAATGCAAGGTCAGACTGACCTAGACAACCGTCGGCAACATTCCGCTGTATGACGTAAAAGAGACCAGTGCAGGAGTAGACAGGCATTAGAATATCGAATAACAGCTGCGAAGCATAGGAAATACGCAAGTAACATGTATATATTCATATAGAGCGCGGCGAAAAGCTCAGCGGTCTCGGGTCCGAGTCAGCGTTAATAAAATCTCTTGATCTGATAAGATTAGGCAGCAGTATCATAAAAGCGCCTTAGCCATGGGAGCAGCGACCTTCCTAATACACCTTTCCTCCAGCCAACCACAGCGTCTCCTCATTCGGATTTTAGGCCACAGCAATTGGGACCATTGACGCATATAAGAATATAAGATGGCTGACCCGGCATCTCACCGCAATGTCGGCGTTTTCCATTCAGGCAGAAGTCGACAATGTCCGCGCCACCCCGCGCTACGACATCGGTCTCACCCACCTCACGCTCCTCCAACAATCCTCTCCCAGTCCCACTGAATAGGAAGAAAATGTCTCTTCAATCCGTCTTACAGAAGGGCAAAGCTTTTCTAACTCCTAGACACTCATCTGATTCCATCAATCAAATAAAGAGTTACATCTTCCCCACGGTCGATCCCGCCCTCGACGGTGAAGACTGCGACCATGACTGCGAAACCTGCGAAGTGAAATTGCCCAAAGGTTGGAAAATTGACACTGAAGAGAAATTATACGGACGTATCAATGGCTGGGCAACGCATATGCTTGTCGCCACGGGCAAGACAGATTGGGTTAAGGATGTGGCAGATGAAAAGGGGAGTGTGATGCAGGCGGTGCGGGACTGTGGTGTCGAGCCTAGTAATGGGGTATGTCAATTGAATTGATTTTCCCTGCTCATCTATCTATGTAAAAGTTTACACGCTAACCCATTATTTTACAGAAACTCATGCTCTCAGCCTCCAACATGCCACTCCCAACCAACCACTCCACATCAGATTCGCCCTACAAAGAGCCGACGACTGTCCTCCTCCTCCCCGCCTTCATGTACATTGACAATGTCACCCCCGCCTCTGTCACCAACCTCATAACCCATTATGTAAACCGAGCCCCCACAACCACAACGCCCCTCAAATCCCAAATCCCCTCCGGCTTCCCATCTTCTACCCATGACTTCCCAACCCGTCCCTGCTCCCACAAATACCTCATCTTAATGTGCTCTCAACGCACCCGTGACGCCCGCTGCGGCCAATCCGCCCCACTGCTTAAACGCGAATTCGAACGGCACCTCCGCCCCCTGGGGTTATTTAGAGATGCGCATGATGAGAGGCCTGGGGGGTGCGGGATATACTTTATAAGTCATGTCGGGGGACACAAGTTTAGTGCGAATATAATGGTGTATCGCCGGGGTGACGCTGTCGCTTCAACGGAGGAACCTCAAGTTAACGGCCAGAGTGGAGAGGGAGATGACGAAAAGGGGCTGAAGCAAGATAATCGAACAATGGGCGAGGCAGCACAGTGTATCTGGCTTGCGAGGGTTAGACCGGAGGATTGTGAAGGGATTGTTAAATTTACACTGTTGCAGGGGAAGGTTGTGAAGCCCCAGAGTCAGTTGAGGGGTGGGTTTGATAGGACCAAGGGGCTTGTCAGTTGGTGAACAGTCAGGTTTATGGAGATGCGATGACCATGGTGTAAGGGGAAGGCAAGGGGAGGACATTACCCCAGGCCTGGGAGCACATCAAACACAGTGAAACTCCCTCTTATCTTGACCACACTGACTCTGGCTTGGAGTGGAGGCGGTAAAAGGATAGATAGACTTACGAATCATGGAATGTGTTTCCCATATTTATAGAACGATACATTGAATCAAATTAGAAAGCTGCTCCATTGCGGTCATGATCCAAACATCGAACATCCACAGGAACTGTACTCATTCCAATACTATAATCCATTTTATGGGCCAGAATTTATATCAGCGAGCTCTAGCCAGGGAGAAGAGGCGCTGTGGAAGATAGTGAGGAGGGAGATGCAACAAAAATCATGTATTGGGTGCATATTAATAGTCTTTACTGGAGCCGGGGCAAATAAGTAGTCTCACGACCTCCTCATCCAATCCAATCGGTAAAGTTACATAACACCAGAACATTCAAGACCCTAAAATAAAAGAACTCAGTAGGATCACTACTGAGCCAAGAGGTGAGGTTAGGACCATGACGTTCAAGGGTATAAAAGAAAAATCCTCAGATTGGTAGGTATATGGAGTTATGATGATGGGTTGTGATGTGATGAGCGGAAATGCTGAGGGTTAGATGCTGGGAGATAGCGGATTGTTGAGGTATCTGGGTGATAGTGGCGAGTGAAGGGTCGGAGATTAGAGGGATGGATGGATTTCAGGACTGGTGGGGGGCTGGGGTTGATACGCCGGAGCTTAGGGTGCACGCGGGCTTTTTATTTTTTATTCTTTTCTTCTTATTGTTTTTTTTTTTTTTGTGAGTGAGGATACTAAGATTCAACCAGTTTGTGTACAAGATACAAGGAGTGCCAAATTACAAGCGACGGAAATTTGGACTGCTTGATAAATCAGGGTAGTTGGTAATGATCTGAGTACTGGAGTGAGTATGGTATCTAGGTCAGGTAGATTGGCAAAGCTATAGTATGAGATTTATGAGGGTAATGTTAAAAAGAGAGTTTGTTGTTTTGTTGCGCCTTGAACAAAAGAGGAGGTGGGTGAATTTCGCTGACTTTGATTCTGCATAGAATTAGGATGCGAGTTTCGCAATATGTATAACGGAGCTGTATGCTGGGTGTTGATAGGTTCTGTTACAAGAGCAAGCGTCCGACCGTGAGCCGGCTAAACGCACAGAGTCTGATACGATGACTCTCAACTATTTTTTTCCAAGTTTGTTTGGTGCTTGAGAGAGCAGGCAGTGTCCCGAAGCTACTTAACAGTTTTAATAACTTTTTTTGGTAACCAACGGAGAGAAAGGACGCATCCGTGAAAAGGGAGGACCTTAGGCAGGAAAAGATCTTGTCCGACATTAATCAAGGAACTTCTATATTCTTCAAATTGCCTATCCCTAACGTCGTGCCAGACTGCCCAATAATATTCAAGGCGAAATTCAATGCCACATTATCCCACCTGAGCGTGAATTCTTCCAATCCTACGGCCGTGTTCGCCCATTCACCCCAAGTTGTGTGTGGACCCGCAAAGTACGAGAGAATCACGCGCGTGCCTGGCCCAGGCTGCACATATTCCAGTTGGTTCGGGTTTATTCTCTCGGAAGCATGGTGACGATTGGTGGCATCCCTGTATGCGAAGCCAATCACTTCTTCTAATGCTTGCTTATCCAGGGGGTAGCCGTAGTTGTAGAATGTGACTTGTCGATTGCCCGGGCCAGGGATGCTATAGTTCCAGAAAATTGGTGGAAGGTCACTGAGAATGGTGTTGGCGATTAAGATTTGGTGATTGTGTGAGATCAAGGGGCGGGGAACAACTTACTTGGGTGTAGGGACGGCAGACAGATTTTGCGGTAGCGTTACGTTGGCATTTAGATGATTGGATAGGAGTATTGGAGGTGCTGATGGCGAGGCTGCCAGAGTGGACACAGAGATCTGGAGCACGACGAGAAGATTGGCGGCTTTAGCACTCAACATCGTAAATTGAACACGCACTTTTTAGCATAGTTGAACTAAAGATCTATCAACTCTTTCAGTACTCGAAATCGATGCTCAGCGCATAGCCATGTCGCTATATACGTGCTAAATTTCTCAAAGTTAGCAATGAGCCGACTGCCGCTTACTCCACGTTTCAGCGCATAGAACGATTGGCGACTTAGCTTGTGGTGCGAGGAGTACTTCCCAATTTTAACTGAAAGCTGTCTAATTGGCACATTTGTTCAATGGTTATTGGATCACTGCAGATGAATTAGAAGCTTTTTGGATGTTTTTATCCGCGTCTAAGCAGCACGAAATACTGTACTTAGGGACATAGCGAACACCAGAAGATCGGGAAATGACCGCGCATGGTAATGGCTTGCTCTGCCATAACCCCTTCAACGCCATCATGCAGCATCAAGGAAAAGCACATGTAATTTTGCAAATCTTGCCCTCGGAAAACGCGATTTGCACCTGAACACTATTTCTTTCTCGCTCTCTTCTTCGGGTTTGACTTGGATAACTTCGCGATATGGCTTGGCGAGAGCGAAGATTGAGAATTGGCAGTATTAACCTTCGTACGGCGTCGCTTGTTGACGCCATACTGAGACGCGAGAGTACGAGCTGGGGTGATCTGCGAATGCAGAATCCGTTCGTTCTTAACCTCAAAAGCTGTCATGTCTGATTGAATCCACTCGAAGGTCCGGGGCTTTGTCCATTCGATTGCGTTGCGTATCCCGCGTCGCGCATTCCTCGTCGCGCATTCCTCAACGAATCTCCAGTCGCATCAAAGAGGCTCCAGCATTGTAGCCTTTCTCCAAAGTATTCAACGACGCCAATATCGTTTCGACATGCCCAGTAGCAAGACAATTGGACAGACTCTGCAGTAAGCTCTACCCCAATGACGTGGACTTTGTTGAAGAAGGTCTCTTCATTTCCACATTTTCGTTTTAGCTCAAACAAGTTCGATAACATGACCGCTCCGTTGTGGAGGTTTCGGAGGCTTGCCACTCTCAGAGACCTTCTATCTCCCTTTGCTTCAATGGTAATGGTAAACATGGGCCATGCCACACTCTTAAATCCTGCGATTGGGCTTATGAATGCTTGGAGAGACTTATAAGCGTTTTTGTACCTAGACTTGAAGACTGCGGGTTTCCAACCGATCGTAACATCTGGTTTTGGAGTTGTCAATGTAGGCAGGATTTCAGGCTGGAGGGCTATGTCGCGGCGCCAGAGCTGATCTTTGACGAAGGCCGTATCCTTTTCTAGTCGCAATGAATTGAGGGGCACAAGCTGCGGAAGTATATCCTGCACACTCGTACTTTGCTTGCTCGCCTCCGTAAGCACTGCTCGGAAAGTTTCTGCTTCTCTGTCGTCGGGTCCAGGACTTTCTTTAGGTTGTAACATCGCTATCCATAGTTCATGGAAGTCGGGTGGAGGATTTTCGCCATCAGCAAAGAAAATATCGTGATCTTCTAGTGCATCTCGGTATTCAGGATCGTACGCATTAACCGACGGCCCAGATTGGGCACCTGAAGTAACACTTTCACTGACTCCCGAGACCATATTCGAACACTTCGAACGTTCTTCTGTATTGCGATTAAGCAAACGAATGGCTTCATTCGTCAACAGGACAGGCGATGCTGAAGTCGAAGGCGGTGTTGGTTCAGCTTCAATGGTATTTGGTTGTCCACATTTCCCTCTGGAGCGTTTTCGGATAATAGCCCGATCTTTGCGCGACATACGTGCTTGTTTGCATTTCCTTTCAGGACTTTTTCGGATGTTTAAGCGTCACACCTGGTCTTTTGTACTTCTCTTTAGTTTTTCTTGAACAATTGCCTGATATTTGAGCAACATACCTGCTTTTTTGCGCTTCTCTTTCGTATGTTTTTAAGCAAATGTCTGAGCTTTAAGCGACGTACCTGCTTGTTCGCACTTATCTTTAGATTCTTTTCGGACAAATAAATGGCCTTTGCGTGATATTACATCCGTTACAATTAACAAGAAGCGTTGTTGCTGTGATGCGTGAACTGGAACGAAGCCTGTACTATGTAATAGAGACTCCAGGCGGCTATTCAAAGATATGACAAATTACAGCCAATCAGGGAGCAGAATTTGTCGCCGATGCAACCGTTCAGGTTTTGAGTTAACTGAGCCTGTTTTAAAAATGTCAAGGCAGTCCCAAGATGAAACTAAAGGTTTGAATAGAAGTTGAAACAAACGCTAAACTCATTTCGTGCCTCCGTGAAACAAATGAAGTAATCTTGGGGTATTATTTACCTCCTGTCATTGAATACAGAATGTGAAGAAGTGATCGCAAAGCGGGCACTGAACAATAGGGGCATTTGCCCTCTTGGCTTGTCAATAGCTATTGTCAGGGTGCTCCTTCCGAAAACGATAAGCGAGTATTTGTTTTTAACGTCCAATCCCACCCACATCCTAACCTCACCTCACATCAACACACTTCATTCTTGAGAAAAGACAGCCCCGCTATCATCCGAACAACCAAGACCTCTGCCCCTCTAAGCATCATATGGTCAGAAAGGCATTGTACGCTGTGCTCCCTCTCTTACTGTAGCGGCTGATACTCCCAGCCAAAACGGCAGGACGGCTCCCATCTCCACTCCCCAGGGTTACCGAAGGTCAAAATGCCCCCAGTAAGAGCCTACCTAACAGCAAAGCTGGTAAACGCTCAAACTGCGCGCCTGGATAAATCCTGCGGTATTGACGCCCAGTCTAAGTCGATGTTCGAGGATGATCTGCAGAGCAAACTCTCACTTCTGGACCAGACAGGTAAGACTAACCATACTTCCAGTTGACCCCTAATTTGAAGTGTGCTGATGATTGCAGTCGAGGCTGGGAGGATGAAGAACTCCCTGTCACGAGAAATCGTCGCTCAGAATGAGAGGAACGCCCAGTTTGCGCTTACTTTTCACAAAGATGAAGTCAGTTCCAGCCTCCACTGATTGAATTCACATGCACTGACACCCACCAGCTTCACAGTCTTGCTGACACCGACGGAGCAGCGACGGCTAGTGTACCAGGCTACGGTCACCACTCTGCACTAAAGTCAGATGACGATGCAGATGACGATTCGGATCATGAAGACAATATCTCAATATCCTCAATGGAGGCATGCTGTTCAACGACATCCGAGTACATAGGTAGCGACATCGACAAGCACAGGTTACTGAACGGGTCTCTAGTTCATGGAAAACTTCCTTACAGCCCGGCTATATTGGACTCTCCCATATCACAGATGCCTTTGACAGAGATTTGTCCAATTTGTCAGATCGAGGACTCAGATGAGATTCCAGCTATAACAACCCCATGCTGCGGACGTTTCATTCATGAGATTTGAAACGATGAGGAGGTGGAGAAGACCGGCAAGTGCTGGAGTTGCGAGAAAGAGCAAAATTCTTTATGTTCGTCGCAGGCTTGGACATGTTCAAGAGCTGACGAATACATCGTGCACTTTGCTGTGAACCCTGAGAGGACAAAGGGTAAGTGATCTTATTTTGTATTGTCTGCGGCGTTACTAATTCATCAGTAGAGGATCCTTCATCGCCATCCTGTAGCACAACGCCCGAACAATGTCCATCTCTAGCTTCCTCGGCTTTTGGGGAGACCGAATCTTCGAATCTGGATGCATTCAACGACATCACTCCCTACTCTTACACTCCATGCCATCTAGAGCCTGAAGAAAATAAGGCTTTAGAACATTTAGAGGCACTGAAAGACTACTTCCTTGCGCTCTGGACGGAGGTAGCAGACAGCGTTACCGAGGGGGAGAGGGTCCGAGTCATCCAGGAGGTCGTGACAGGTACCAAAGGTACGTGGATTGTTCCACCTTAAAGTTGAAATGCATCATTTCTGACATTTGGCAATACCAGTGAACTTCCATGGAACCAATCCAATGGTTCCCTCACCAGCAATCGATTTCCAATCACCGGCTGATTTCGAGAGCGTCACTATTCACGAAATTCCATCATGCCAGGAGAGATCTGATGCTTTGAGCCGACTAAGGACCTCGCTAGAGTCGGCAATGGATGCTATGCGGACCCTCGTATGAGGGGACCTTGTATAAGATGTGCCGCAACGTTTTGCTAGAGAATCACGGATTTGCATGAAATGCGAGAATGACACTGGAAGGAGCAGCGAACGCAATGTCCGGTTAGCATTTTACCGCACGATATCTTTTATAGCGGGACTATACAAGCGGATAGGGTCGTGTGATGTGATGATGGAGGAATGCAAACATAGCAGCGCAAACTGGATTTGTATCGCTGAAAGAGCAATGTGTATCGCTGAGAGAACAACGTGTATCGCATATGGACAGAGATAGTGATTCCGTCCGCATAGAGTGTTCTCACTTGTACAATAGATCGTAACTGGAAGGGGGCACCGCTCATGATACTTATGCGTAGAAAGTCCTATCGCACGCCCCCTAGCATTTCCATCTACATGCTTAGTACTTTTATCGCGCACTTTATTTTTGTGTCTCACCCTTTGTTCCTCCATGAAGTCCAAAGAGGTGACGATCTTGATGAAAATAGAATCCCAAGGTAAGGTAGGTATGCTTGATTGCATACCTTATGATGCACGCGGGTCTTGGCACGCTAGCCTAGCGCCTGTCTCTGCTTTAGCTCATCAATCGTGTTCTCGATACTGCAATGCAAAGTCTATCCTTCAGGCTTCGCAGAGCCACCAACTTCTCTTCAAGGTGTCGAGACCCAACACCGGAGGATCTTAGGAGCACTTAATCGACTGCTTGAGCTTGCATTCGTGAGTCCAGCCCCGGCGAGGGCTGACTAGCCGCAGCGATGGGGGTCCCCAAGAATACTCTCTTCCGCTCGGCGGACATGTCCTTGACCCAACTCTACATTGCAAATGAAATTGGCAGGGAGGTTGTGAGTGCCTTGGGTGAGATCGGCGAGGTGCAGTTTCGAGACGTATGTATTATATTGTTTCTTAAGCATGGACTTTCAACGGCAGGCAGCAAGCTCAAGACTCTTTATCTGTGGCAAGCGTCTTAATCTCTTCATTCTTGCCAACATATACCTTCACGGGCTTCACTAATAGAAAGGCTCCTATAGTTGAACTCGGAGACCACAGCTTTCCAACGGACATTTACACAGGAGATTCGGAGGCTCGACAATGTCGAAAGACAGCTCCGTAAGCATGAATCATACATTATACCGGCAGATTTGGAATTGATGGGTTCTAGGCTACTTCCAAACTCAAATCAACAAGGAGTCAATTCCTATGAGGTCGCGACATGAGTTCTCCAACATGCTTGCCGCACCCTCGGCAGCCGAGATCGATGAGTTGGCCGAAAAGAGCGAAAGCCTGGAGCAGCGAATCGCATCGCTCAACGATAGCTACGAGACATTGAGGAAAAGAGAGGTCGAACTTACAGAGTGGCGATGGGTCTTGACAGAAGCGGGGGGCTTCTTCGACAGGGTGAGTACCCTTGGACATTGTCATCCAAGCTTTCGCTTAGGCTGATAGGCCTTCAAGGCTCATGGAGATGTCGACGAGATTCGCCGATCGACGGATGACAACGATGAGGCACCACTGTTACAGGATGTCGAGCAGCAAGCTAGAGGTCAAAATGGAGATGCCTCGGGGCCACAATCGCTTTCGGTCATGAACATCGGCTTCGTAGCTGGGGTCATACCTCGAGGACGAATCGCAGCCTTTGAACGGATCCTTTGGAGGACCCTACGGGGTAATCTGTACATGAACCAATCTGAGATACCGAAGCCAATCATCGACCCCACAGACAACGAGGAGATCCACAAGAATGTTTTCGTCATCTTTGCTCACGGGAAGGAAGTTATTGCTAAGATTCGTAAGATATCAGAGTCGCTGGGGGCGGATTTGTACAGTGTCGATGAGAATAGTGGACTTCGCCGAGAGCAAATCCACGAAGTCAATACCCGGCTGAGCGATTTGGCAAGCGTTCTAAACAACACCAAACGTACCCTGGACGCCGAGCTCACGCAGATCGCTAGGAGCCTGGTGGCGTGGATGATTGTCATAAAGAAGGAGAAGGCTGTATATGAAACATTGAATCGCTGCTCGTACGATCAAGCGCGGAAAACCTTGGTTGCGGAAGCCTGGTGTCCAACGAACTCATTATCCCTAATTAAATCAACATTACAAGACGTCAACGATCGGGCAGGCATGTCCGTACCAACCATTGTCAACCAAATCAAGACCTCAAAAACACCACCTACATACAATGTCAAGAACAAGTTCACAGAGGCTTTCCAGACGATTATCGATGCGTATGGCACTGCCAAGTATACCGAGGTCAATCCAGGTCTGCCAACCATAGTTACCTTTCCGTTCCTTTTTGCCGTCATGTTTGGCGACTTCGGACACGGCATTATCATATTCTGCGCCGCTCTCGCCATGATCTACTTCGAAAACACCATGTCGAAAACAAAATTGAATGAACTCGTCCAAATGGCCTTCTATGGACGATACATCATGCTTATGATGGGTATCTTCTCGATCTACACAGGTCTTATCTACAACGATGTTTTCTCGAAATCTATGACGCTGTTCCCTAGCCAATGGGAATACCCTAAAGATTTCAGGGAAGGAGAAACGGTCGAGGCTCACCTGAATGGTACTTACAGGTATCCATTTGGACTGGACTGGGCCTGGCACGGGTCTGCCAACGATTTACTTTTCTCAAATAGTTTCAAGATGAAACTGAGTATTTTGATGGGCTGGACTCACATGACTTACTCTTTGTGCCTCTCCTACATCAACGCTCGTCACTTCAAATCGCCTATCGACGTGTGGGGCAACTTTGTTCCGGGTATGGTCTTCTTCCAATCGATCTTTGGATACCTGGTCTTTACCATCATTTACAAATGGTGCGTAGACTGGTATGCAATTGACAAGCCACCTCCAGGACTACTGAACATGTTGATCTACATGTTCCTTCAGCCCGGCAAGGTCGATCCGAGTGAGCAGCTCTATCGAGGGCAAGCGGCTGTCCAGGTCATACTTCTACTGATTGCTGTGGTCTGTGTGCCAATCCTGCTGCTCCTAAAGCCGCTGTACTTGCGGTACGAAAACAATAAGGCTCGCGCACTAGGTTATCGAGGCATTGGCGAAACATCGAGATTCAGCGCGCTTGATGGAGACGATGAAGACGGTACAACCTTGAATGGAGCACGAGACAGTATGGGCTCTGACAATGAGGCGAATGCGATGATTACCGAGGACATCGGTAACGAAGAACACGAAGAGTTCGAGTTTTCAGAGATCATGATCCATCAGACGATCCACACCATCGAGTTTTGCCTGAACTGTGTCTCCCACACGGCCTCCTACCTCCGGCTTTGGGCCTTGTCACTTGCGCATCAACAACTTTCTGTCGTCCTTTGGCAGATGACAATTGGTATTGCATTCGGAAGTACAGGTGTACTGGGGGCATTTATGGTTGTGGTCTTCTTCTACGTCTGGTTCTTCCTGACAATTGCTATCCTCTGCGTTATGGAGGGGACAAGCGCTATGTTGCACAGCTTGCGATTACACTGGGTGGAAGCCATGAGCAAGCATTTCATTGGAGATGGGATTCCATTTGAACCCTTCTCTTTCAAACAACTGCTGGAGGATTGGGACGAGGAAGGGTAATGGACTCAGCGTTGTTAAAATGTTTGTAGCTATAGATATAACATATTGTCGTATAAGATTTGTTCTACTTTTGTCATGTTCGTAGAGGCTCCTCACTGGAGGGCGATGTGATGGTTTGAGCTCGTGGGCTTGTCGTGTGGCCCTTGGCACGGACTTTACGGCGCGTGCGATGTGACGTGCGGGTCCAGAACTAAGGAATTCCCCACGGGGAATTCTATACCTCCTGGTCTTTCTACCACGCCAGCTACTATTCACCAATCCTAGGTTTTCAACAGAAAATAGCCATTTTCTTCCGCTAGTGTATGGGGAATGTCAGCCAGAGCTTGACTCCTTACCAAGCTCTCTGCCCGCCCATGCGTCTCTGACGCACCAGAGCTTAGACCACCATTGAGTACCTAATCACCCTTTCATCCTATTTAGAACCCTCTGTTGTCCATCCTAGGTCTCTACCACTCTATTACTAAACCTGGAAGCGCAAGCCTGTCCACCAAAGACAATCTCCACCTTCTCGCTCGACAAACACCGATCCCCTACAGTTACTATACTCTCCCGGGCTAAGGCCCATTTAGATAAGGTATCATTGCATAAGATACCGTGGCTTGAAAGGAAAAGGATCTGCGAAGGAGGCTGAGGTCGTGGATGGAGAAAAGCGCGGCCAAGATGCCGGACCAGAAAGGAGAAGAGGAGACGGAAAAAGAAATCATACCTATGAACCCCTGGGTCTATGATCTCATACTATGGACATTGTCGATATTGATAGATCTTTTCTTCAGAGAAGTGCATCCACGAGGATCATGGAAAATACCCAGAAGAGGTCCCGTCATATTCGTTGTAGCCCCTCATGCAAATCAGGCGAGTAGCCTTGCAACTAGCCTCTCACAAAAGCTATCTGACGCTGAGTATTACAGTTCGTGGACCCCCTGATTCTCATGCGTGTTATCAAAATGGAAGCTGGCCGACGTGTCGCCTGGCTTATTGCGGAAAAATCCATGCGAAGAAGGTTCATTGGGACTTTGGCAAACTGGGCGGGTTCCGTACCCGTGGGAAGAGCACTGGATAGCACGAAACCTGCAACTGGCAGGATATATATGCCAGATCCTAAGAATGACCCTCTTTTGGTTCGGGGTGTTGGTACCCGGTTTGAAACCGAGTGTGAGGTAGGGGGATTGCTTGTTCTACCCAACGTCAATGGAATTGCGGCAAGCGCGGACATTCTCGAAATTCATGGAAACGAGGAAATAAAGTTGAAGAAAGAGTTCAAGGGCGATATAGCAATCCAGCAGCTCACTGGAAAAAGAGGAGAGAATGGAGATGCTCAAGGTGACAACGCCGATGTAGAGAAAGTGCAGGAATTTCAGGGAACGAAATACAAAACGGCTCCCAAGGTAGACCAGTCTAAAGTCTACGACGCTGTCTTTCAAAGACTTCGTTTGGGTGGCTGTGTCGGTATCTTCCCAGAAGGTGGCAGTCATGACAGAACAGAACTTCTTCCTCTAAAGGGTACGTCCAATGTCCCGCCTCCTTATGAGAGAAATTGAATGCGCTTACGAATATGTAGCCGGCGTCGCCATTATGGCTCTTGGAACCTTATCATCTAATCCAACTTGTGACTTGAAGATCGTGCCGTGCGGAATGAACTACTTTCACGCCCACAAATTTAGGTCACGAGCTGTCGTGGAATTTGGGCCGCCTATTGAGATCCCAAAAGAACTTGTCGAATTGTACAAGAAGAATGAAAGACGTGAGGCAACCCGTCAATTGTTGGAGACTATCTATCAGGCTTTAGTAGCAGTGACAGTTACCAGCCCCGATTATGACACTCTCATGGTGAGTACAAGTCCTGTTTGTTTTCGTCAGACAACATTAACGACGTGGCAGTTGATTCAAGCCGCTCGTCGGCTATACAATCCTACCCATAAAAAGCTTCCTCTACCTATCATAGTGGAGCTCAACCGACGGCTTGTAAAGGGGTATACGCACTACAAAGACGACCCCAGAATTGTGAGTCTCAAAAAACATGTCGCCGCATACAATCAGCAACTTCGTCTTCTAAACGTGCGAGACCACCAAGTTGAATACGCGAAATTCTCGGCCATTGAGGTCGTCTTCACACTCATCTACAGGCTGGGAAAACTTGGTGTCTTGGCCATCGGAACTCTTCCCGGCCTCATTCTGTTTGGGCCGGTCTTCATTGCTACTAAGCTCATTTCAATCAGGAAGTCCCGCGAGGCCCTCGCAGCCTCGACCGTAAAACTGCAGGGACGGGACGTCATGGCCACCTGGAAGCTTTTGGTCGCTATGGGATTTGCGCCAGCCCTTTATTGGCTGTACACTATTCTGCTGACCTGGTGGACTTACAAAAATCGAGTTCAAGGCTATGTACCTGAGTGGGTCCCGCTATGGATGATCTTTGTCGTTGGCTGGATGATCTTCCCCTTAATCACATTCGCCGCCCTCCGCTTCGGAGAAGTAGGCATGGACATCTTCAAGTCCCTCCGCCCTCTCCTCCTCTCACTCAACCCAACCTCCGCCAACACGCTCGTCAAGCTCCGCGAAACGCGCGCCACCCTCTCGCGCGAAGTCACCGAAGTAATCAACACCCTCGGTCCAGAAATGTTCCCCGACTTCGACTCCGCGCGCATCATCGCCGACCCCTTCCGCGACGGCATAGCCCAGGAACCCCAATCCCCGCGGTCGCCCCGCCACACCCGAACACCCTCCGGCTTTGGTTTCGGCACTCCACCCGCAAGCAACGCAAACACCGCCCACGCCGACCTCGCCGGTGGTTCCTCCACCCAAGGCTACCTCCCCCGCAACGAATCCTTCAAGAACCTCGGCAACATCGGCCTCTTTGCATCTCGACCTCCCAGTCGTAGTCGCAGCCGTAGCAGCTCTCAAGGCGGGTTAGCTGGCAGTGCGGCGTTTCCGGTGAAGGCATTCAGCGCCTTGAATTCGAAGGAGTCGTTTGATGAGGTTAGTAAGAAGATAAGAGGGGCGATGCAGGAGAGGGGCAAACGGAGGAGAAAAAGTCAGGAAGGTAGTGGAGAGTGGGATTTCGTTGGGAGTGAGACGGGGAGTGCGACGCCGGACACGGAGAGCGGGGTGGAGATGGAGGGGAGGAAGGACGTGTAAGTTGGATAATTTAGTCATTGTTAATGTATGGGTTTGGGAGGAAAATTCTTGCATAGCGCGGTGTTAAGGGCGAATTAAGCAATTGGGCATGCTTTGGGTTTGTAAAGAGGAGGCGTCGATTGTAAGGTTGTGATGATACGATGTATTCGAGTCCTGTACTTGGGTGGGAAAGTTGGTTCACGGAAAGGAGTATGTCCTACCTAGGCAATGATGTAGTACTACAGTATACACTTATGCACCGTACGATATCTAAGATCATATATTTGCACTGTTACTTAATTGCTGGCAGACTCATCTCCACGGGCTAAGGCTGAGTCAAGAAGCACACAAGTACATGCTTAAGCACAGATGAATATGTCTAAGCACACAAGAATATGCTTGAGTTCAGCATTAAATTATTACAACTGATACGTATATAAACATGTATGTAAGCTGATCAAAAGCATCCACCCATCCATAGCATTGAGCTTCGTCCTCCTCCTTTCGCCTTTCGCTTTCGCCTTCTCGCCTTTCGTCTTCCGCCTTTCGCCTTTCGCCTTTATATACGAAATCTTCAATGTCAGGTAGCGGTAAGGTAGCGGTAAGGTAGCGGTAAGGTAGCTGATACTCGTATCTTATAGACGCTTTTCAAGCATTGATCAGCTATGCCTGGATACAGGATTGAACCAGACTATTAGGAAAAGCAAGGGTTTGCGTTATTGCTGTTAATTTTGAAGGTTTATTCAGAAACAGAAGGAAGTACTGTACTTGTTTTGCGCCGTAATGGTGGTGGAAGGTTCTGAATATTGGGCTACAAGCGCAGATAGTAGTCAGCCAATAATGGTCCAGCTATGATATATCGCTTTATGGAATAACATCGCTGTAGAGAAATTCCAATTAGACCTCGTTCTGCGAAAAGAGCTTGCAATCAAAGTGAGTCTAATATCCCCACTGTCGCAGCCACACCTCCATCCACTCCGTCCCCACTGGTGCCAATCGCGCCATCGTTTTACTAGCAGAAACCCCATGCTCGGTACTAAATGTTGCCCGTTTACCCTCTTTCGTCTCGTTTTCCACATCTCGGAAGAACTCCAGAATCTTCGCAGCAGGTTTAGACGTCAGTTGGCGGGTATCAGTTCGGTCGATTTGTTCTAGCATGCGTATCCATTCACTAAAGTCGACGATCTTGATTTCAGAGCCTAGACGCTGGAGAATGGGACTAATGAGCGAGGTCCAGGGCGTGCCTTGAGGATTCACTAGGTTGTATGTCAAAACTTTGGTTGTTCCGGTGGTGAAGTGGGTGATATCGAGGATGATGGAAGCTAGGGTGTCGACGGGGATCCAATCAACGTCGGAAATATTGCGAGGGAAGTAGCCGAGTGATTGCGATGTCTTTATTAGGGAATATACCCATTCGCTTTTGTTCCAGATGCCCGGTGTCGCTACTGGCCCTGCTATTTGGCCTATGCGAAGGATCCTCACTGGCACGCCGGATCGTTCGCTCGCGGTGCCGAGAATGCATTCCGCTACGTGCTTTGACTCGCCATAACCCATTGTCTGGGCGACTTGATGGTCATAGATCGGTCTCTCAGGAACGGCTTCGTCTGGATGTATCATTGTCCAGTTTCCAACAGAGGATATCGATGAGATGAAGACGATGGGCGGATGGCGGATGCTGTAGAGGCTCCAGTCGATGAGATTTCGTACACCTTGGAGATGTATGGGCTCATAGGATTCGAGAGAATGGTTGAAATCGACTTTCCATGCGTTATGGATGATGATATCCACAGTAGAAGTCAGCTCATGATATTGTGCATCTGCGAGGCCTAATTGGCTTTGACCGTAATTAGCCTGGATGAAGTTCACTCTTGGTGTATCGATACTCTCGTTAAGTCCGAGACTTGCAAAACGGCCCTGTTGGATCTCTTTGCCGTTTGTGGAACGATTCAGGCAAAAGATCTTCGAGATTTCTGGGTCGTCCAACAGAACTCGCAATAGATGTAGCCCCAGCGATCCTGTGGAACCGGTGAGCAGAACATTCAACTTGGATTTGTCGAGCAGAGGATTCCTCCCTGGTAGCGCGGTAGGTAGATCCCGAGTGAATTTCGCAGCCAGAGACGCCATTCTTTCCATCCGGGACCGCTTCGGATCTCTGCTTTCTCCTAGGACCGAGCTATGGAAGTTAAGTCCGTGGAAGATAACGTTGGACAGTTTGTGAATAGTAGGGTTGTTGTATATTGTTTGGGCTGCAAGCTCTGGAGTGTAGGAGGTTCCGAGGCCACCCTTTAGTAAAGTTGCGATTTCTGTGCTCTTAAGGGAGTCGAGACCCAGGACATAGAGATCCTCGCTTTCTTCAAGACTTGGTATAGGGAAAGAGAATTGTACGCAAGCGCGTACGTAGCTCTGAATGGCTGCCATGTCGTTTGTCGCAGCCAAGCGTGGTCCAAATTCTCCCAGATTGATTCCTGAATAGAGAGCCTCCACCTCGGCAGCAAATTTTTCTGTGGTCATCTTACGCATGACCGTACCCTTACCGGCTCTCTCAAAGCGCTTGTTGGTGTCAGTGACTGTAACCATCGAACGAGTTACTCTAGCATGACCAGGCGCCTGAGCGTTGGCTTGTTCAACAGTCGGCCAGATAGCCTCGACAAGAGAGCTTTTTTGGGTTTCGCTTCCTTCTTTTGGTTCTACTATCAATGCTGGCTGAAACCGACCTTGTCCAACAAGGACAGCACCCGAAACGAGAGGATGTCCTGAGATGATGGCCTCGCTCGGAACGGGATTAAACTTTTCTCCATTGGACAACACAATGATATCATCCTTTCTACCGTGGAATTTCCATAGATTAGGTTTGTTAGGATGAGGCCGAAATAGATCTTTGGTATGCCATTCCTCAATATTTGGAAAATTGCAAGAGAAGCTGCGAACTCCTTCGAGGCTTGGGTCCCGATGTAGAACCAGTTCGTACGCTTCGTCTTCCGCCGGCTGCATATCTGCACCCAAACTAGGATGCCACTCCAGAAACGCCCAGTCTTCGCGCAGCGGTACAAGCGTTTGGGCGACACCTGTCTCCGTTGAGCCATACAATGAACAGACGTTTGTCAATTGGCCGAAAAGATTTCCTGTCTCAGAAGACAGTGGTCCGCCAGCGTAACCAATGAAGTCTAGTCCATTGGCATGTTTCAGTGCTTCAGGCTCCTGCGCTAGCTGCTCGAATATAATTGGAGGACAGAATAGAGCCCTTAAATGGTAACGTTGCATAATTTGGCCGAGCATACGCCCAGTGGGAGGCCTATCTGCAGGTCCTAAGACCACTGTTGCTGTTGTAGAGAAGATAGGTAAGACCACTAAGGCCATGAATCCACCGAGCTACAGCATCTTTGTTCAGCAAATATCGACTTTCTCGTTTTGCTTAAGCTTACATGGAATGGTGGGAAGCCCGCGAAGTATCGACCACCGCTGCCCGGAAAATTCCATAATCCATGGTTCGCATTTTCTCTGCCCTTGACCGCCGGTAGATTACGATCGTTGTCCGCGACAGCCCATGTTGCATGGTTTGTTGCGATGGGTTTAGGGAGCCCTAGTAGTCTTGCATAAGCTTTTCACGTCTGTGCGCGTCCGAGAGTAAGTTTTACCTGTAGATCCAGAAGAAAGAAGGACGAGGACTGGATCCCAACGAACGTCTGTGTAATTGCATTTGTATTGATAGTATTTGGCATTTCCGAGAAGCATATCATCTAACGACTCAACCAGAAATATTTGAAGATCACTTTTCTCCTCTTGCAGATCTTGGACCTTTTGTGACATCTCGCCAGTGTACAAAAACTTCGTGCATTTAGTCTGTTCTAACAGAGATATATTTATCCAAGATGAGTTCCTCACGGACAGTAGAAGGAGCTGCAGATTTTTGTCCGGTTCAGCAGGCTCCTATATTAACACAGAACTTCGCTGACCTTGTAGCCACATTTGACAGCGGCTAGGAACACAATTGCATAACGTAGATCGGAGGGTCCGATGTATGCAACGGTCTCAAACACTGTGCTTCGTCCTAGGTTCATATCAATCCACCAGGCAAGTTTGTTGACAGCCCGCGCAATTTCAAGCATGGTAACATCGCGGAAACCGCGTGAGAGATCAGATGAAAGTGGAAATGTTGCATAACCCCTTGTAGGGTCACATTGTGAAAGCTGATCGACGACCTGGGGCAATAGTCTGGATCCATAAGGTTGGGAATTGCCATCAACCGCGTCCGTATCACTCGACGCAAGACTTTGAGTAGAGTCGACGTTTGTCACTGCTGCACGAAGCGATTGTTCTCTCAAAAGACCCATTGAGCTGTAAAGCGTAAGATAGATAGAGCGATGTGGCCGTGAAGATGAGAGGCTCTGTGCACCCCTTACAAAAACAGAAGTATCATAAGTCGTGGGAATATTGGTCAAATGTAGGAAAATGTATGAGTCCGGATGACCATGTCACCGTGTCAGCCGTATGAATCCTGTCAGCCCTTACATTGACTATTGACTTGGTATCAAGTAATGGGACGGCTCAAAACGTATTTCTACGCCAAGATTGCGGGCGCGTGGCCGACTATGCATTACTTAGTCATACAGGTGCATTGTGTAGTTGAGAAGAGTTGGAGCTGTCATGGTAGAAAGTGGAGCATTAACTCCGCGAGTACCACGCGTATTGTCATTCCAGAGTCCGTAAGCATTTACCAGGAAGTCCCATGCGTTTGTTTCAATACTGCAAGAATTATTCCATAAGCCGTTATCGACCTTGGCCTATGGTCAAAGAAGTCCATGCACGCAGCTGCTTAGCCATGTGTTTTGCCTGTGGCCTAGTTCTCTCGAAGGCACTTGAGAAGGCTTCCGGCGACCTTGGGTGCTCGCTCATGCTCCGTCTGGCGATTCGATTGCATGTAAATCTGTAGCTATGGCAGAAGCAATAGATTAATCTCGCGTCGTGGGTAAATATAGTTCGGAGGGCAACTTCAGGGTTGCGCCACTGCAGAACCGAGATACTGTAAATAATGTGATGCTTATAGAGAACATAAGAATAGTGCTTACGATGACAAAGTGACGCGATTGAAGCTTCGTGACTTATAGTTTAGACTTCCTCCAAAGATTTTTATTGCCTTATTCAAGCTTACCTAGTTCTACCCTAAAACCACAAGGGCTTGACCTAGAACTGGCGAAAACGCCCTAGAAACGCCCCTAAACTGGTCGCCTAAGCAACAGAATTAAGCCCCGGAGGTGATCACTTCAGGAACTCTTTTAGGGCCCATTTTGGGCCCAGCCCTACAGGGCTGTACAGTAAGAGAGTGTGTACAGTAAGGGGGTGACCCTTCTAGTGAGGTTACCTTTGGAAGCAACAGCAGCAAAGTAATACTAGAACTCAGCTACATACAGACACCACTCCTTTGTCGTCAAGGTAGTAGAGTAATACCAAAACTCACCTACATATAGACAGCACTCCTTTGTCGTCAAGACATACATAATCACACTGCAACATTTCTTCTCAATCCTGTTTGTATCTGCAGACATTCACTGGAATCGGTCCTGTCGCGACGCCATTCTTGAAACCTGTGCCATTTCCCAATTCCGCCATACCGGGCTCTCGTGGTAATTGTGTCGCATGGGGCGGTTTTCTATAAGCCAAATATTTTTTCTCCATCCCTATAATCTCATTCTCTTCTTTCCACTTCAGCAGACTTTCAAAATCCCTACACTGCTTTGAAATTCCGAAATCCGGGTATGGCCAATCTTGGTCTTCTTGCCAGACGTGCGTGATCACCTCAACATCTGCATGACACATCAGATTCTGCAAAAGTATATCCGTGCAGTGGTTCAAATGTGTCTGGAACATCAGCGGCGGCTCAAGGCCATACGTTTTTCCATAATAATGGTCGTAATTTGTGATGAGGGCCTTTCTGAGGGCGTTGAGGCAATGGATTTGATGGAAGACGTCAATCTCGACGATGTAGGCACCTTTCCCAAATCCCCAGTCAAGAGGTGCTGTCAAAGCAGTGCTTGGATCTTTGCTGATACGAAGCACGTCCGATTTGGATATGGGGAAGATAATGTTGGCAGATATACGGTCCCAAGCGGCATCAACAGCGGGACTGGGGGGAAGTCGATAAATGTCATCCGGGTTCGAGATGTTGGGGAAGAGTTTTGCGTCGATTTGCTTTGTGGAATACGGTAGAGAGATTCGGTTTAGTATTGGGGCTAATGGATAGTCAGTCCGTAGTGGGGTAAATAAAGTCACGGCGAACTTGCAATAAAAGGTGTGCTCATTTCCTGCACTGCTAGAATTCTCCATCCACCGAGTAATAGAGAATGCAGTTATCAAGTTCGTCAAAAGCCAGGCGACAATTATGATAAATAAGCCAACCGAACTGCAAGGATAGATTGAAAGACGGTAGCGGTTTTTGGTGGACCAGCGTGGTCTCTGGGTTGTGTATTCGTGGCCTAGATCATCAGAAGGTTCTTCTTGTTGGATGGGACCCTCTAAGGCTTGATAGTCTTGATGCATCGTGTTGGTAGTAAAAGGTTGAGGCAAGTTGGATAGATCATCAGAAGCTGCCGATTTTAAAAAACGGTTGAAAGCATTGAACATCTCATGGAAGGCGAGATTCCTAAGTCGGGTCTGAAGTCGACTATACAAGAAGTCCTTGATATAAGCATCCCAAAGAAAAGCGGAGAAAAGTTCAATTCCAACCATCGCGACGGTATTTCCGCAGACAATTGTTACAAAATTGGGTACGATTCCGTTCTTGGCATAAGATTGATGCAAGTCATAAGCCCACGTACGAATGCAAATAAGACCGAGGTTAAGCAAGTCAACCAATACGAGCCAATGCAGTATTCAGAAGCATCATCATCTTCTGGAGCGCTTTCAGATTATCTCGAAGACGTACGCACTATCAATCAATAGGGTGAGTGTAACCGTGGAAACTATGCTGTCGTAGGTTTCCGAGGAACATAGACCGAGTGTATGTATTTATTAGTAAGCGCGGCCAACCCGAAGATCGGGGAACGACTCGAGATTGATGCGGCGATTATAGTGATTCGGACAGCGTGGAGCAGGGTTTGGCGACGCATGCGGCTGTTATCTGAGCTTCATACGCAGACTGTCATCCCGTTGGATACCATCCGATTCTTTTCTCGTGTCAACTGTACGAAATTCGTAAAGAGAGTTTCTAGCGATTACTTGAGATGATATCGTAAATTTGGTTGTAAAGTTTTGCAGAAGCATTGCCATGGAATACTATACTATATATTCTCTCCGTGGACATCTGTATTCCTTTCTTGTCAAACACCCAGTACTCTCACTCGAAGAGCAAACCACAAGCACCCTTCTCTGGTTCCCAATCGATTTCGTTCGAATAAGGAAGATTGTTGTTCTGAATTGATTCTGGAAAGATGCATAAAACAATCCTTCTGGCTTTGGGGTTTGCCTCCATAAAGCTTATTTCGGGACTTCCTACTGCCTTATGTAAGTACTTACCTACAGTGATCCCCAACTATCATTCTTCTTGGTTATTTTCGGTACCTACGAGGAGGACAACTCTGACAACACTGTTATAGCCAACGATGTCCAGAAGAGAGAGCCAATCCCTCCATGGACATCTTTCGGCAATCTCGTGGAAGCCAATTCTGACACCCCTGGCACAGCCACCGATGTCCAGAAGAGAGAGCCAATTCCTCCATGGACATCTTTCGGCAATCTCGTCGAGGCTAGCTCTGACAGCGCCATGGCTGACAATCTCCAAAAGAGGGAACCGACTTCTCCATGGTTATTTTCTGGGAATCTCGTGGAGGCCAGCTCTGACAGCGCCACGGCCGACGGTCTCCAAAAGAGAGAGCCAATTCCTCCATGGACATCTTTCGGCAATCTCGTGGAGGCCAGCTCTGACAGCGCCATGGCTGACAATCTCCAAAAGAGGGAACCGACTTCTCCATGGTTATTTTCTGGGAATCTCGTGGAGGCCAGCTCTGACAGCGCCACGGCCGACGGTCTCCAAAAGAGAGAGCCAACTCCTCCATGGTTATTTTCTGGGAATCTCGTGGAGGCCAGCTCTGACAGCGCCACGGCCGACGGTCTCCAAAAGAGAGAGCCAATTCCTCCATGGTTGTTTTCTGGGAACCTCGTGGAGGCCGGTTCTGACACGGATGTTACAGCCGACGATCTCCAGAAGGTGAAATAGATGTCTCCTTCGCCTCTGTGGAAGCTTGCAGAACCGCGACTGTAAAGAGGGAGTCTGTTGTTCCGTGAGAATTTGTAGACGAAAAGGGTATGATATTGGTCATACTAGTATTTCAACATACTAGATGATTGAAATGTTAGCTAGGGTCGATGTATATTGTTGGTATTCGAGAAATTAGTTGGAGCAAGGCAGCTGGGACTTCTATGATACTTTGTTCTAGAGAAGCTTTTTAGATTTATATTCTGACTTTTGCCCCATATTTGACCGTCTTTTCTGAATGTGCCTTCCCCATTGCATCTTATTGATAGTGAAGTGCTTGTCAGAAGTCTGTTCCAGAGGTGCCCCCGAGAGGTCTGGGCTTTCACCTTTGGAGACTGCCTAAAGCTTATTGTTCGCGCTTTTCAGAGACGTCTTCACCCCACTACCTCCAACTTCAAGGAACAGATAGTTTTTTCTCATACGAAGTTTTCGCCTGAAGCATAACAGGCATTCGAACCTGGTGGGAGCCGTAGCGGCTGTTGAGAGTCCTGGAGTGGATCTCAATGTATCAGTCAGCAACGACGGGGTCTTGTTGAATGCCACGCAAACCGCTTGAGAATTAGGCTTCAGAAAATAAACCTTGTAAAGCAAGGCCAAGGTACTCCATTTTTATACTTACCGTAGAGACCTTTCGACAGCTATGAAACGCAGCATGAATACTATTTTCCCGGGATAGATACTTATTTATAGGACAGCGATTGAGCGATCCCAAATCAGGCTAGCATTGAGTAGGATTAGCACAGAGCGTCACTTCCAGGCAGCAGGCTTTCGATGGCAATATACCGTTCGAATGTCCCGAAACATTCGATTCTCATGCCACTGAGCGAAACATACTATTGAGATGGGTTCGCAGGGAGGCATTGAAGTCCTTTTCCCCTGCTGCTAAGAAAATCGTCACCAATAGCCGGTGGCCTGCATTCATTGTCTTTACTATCCAAGATCCGAGCCTTGCACGTCAGCAAACCATTGAATAGATTTGAGATCTCCACAGCCTGTGCATATACAAGCATCTGGTCTAGCTATATTGTACCAGTCGTTGATAGTAACATTTGCCCTTTTTATTTCTATATATCTAAGAACACCGTTACCATAATGAAAGCATTCATTGGACTACTTTTGGTTCCCTGTGCAATCGGCCTTACTTCTCGCCCCGATGAACCTATAATCTTACCAACCCTCAACAATACTAACCTTGTCGGGGTTAAGAACATCGCTATGATCGATGAAAACCGTCTGGATCCATTCACTAATAATACCCAGTTCCGAGAGCTCATGGTTTCTCTCTTCTATCCTATTGATGGCGCCCCTTCCCAGCTCCTCGTGGACCAGCAAGCAAGTCACTATTCTGGAAAAGCAGATACTGTAACTCCATACATGCCGCCAGCAACAGCGGCAAACTTCGACGCCTTATTTGCCGAGTTCGGCGTTGCCAACGGCACCTTCTCACAGCTCTTCACCCGCTGTCAAGCCAACGCCCCAATTCCCAAAGATCTATCAAATTATCCTCTCGTCATGTTTTCTCCCGGCGCAGTAGCCTCACGCTTCATCTACACAACCATCGCTCAAGAGATTGCGCGTAAAGGTTACATAGTCGCCTGCCTAGATCACTCATACGATGCTCTTGTCGTCGAATTCCCAGACGGCAGACTGATCCACGGTATCGACATAGACTCTCGCGACATCGTCGAGCTAATGGTCCAAGTCCGCGCCCAAGATGTCTCATTCGTGCTCGATGAGCTAGTCTGGTCATCTCTATTATCTTCCTACAACATCAACGTCAACGATACCATCGCTTTTGGCCATTCCCTTGGCGGTGCCACGACAGCAGAGGTGATGCTATATGACACCCGGATCAAAGGCGGTGTGAACCTCGATGGAAAACTCTTCGGCTCAATGGAGAAGCCGGATACCAGGCTCTCGAGGCCATTCATTCAGTTTGGAAGAGCGAGAAATGGTCCAAATGAGGACCAAGATAGAGAGTGGAAACGTCTATCGGGCTGGAAGCTGGAGTTGCATCTGGAAGAGGCGTCGCATACGACTTTCTCGGACCTACCTCTGCTTGCGGAAGTGATTGGGTTGAGGAAGAGATTGGGGAGGAAGGGTGATGAGTTGTTAGGGAAGGCGGATGGAGTGAGAGCTTTGGAGATCATGGTCGCGTATGTGACTGCTTTTGCGGAGTACGTCTTGACGGGAAAAAACAGTAGTCTGTTGAGTGATGATGGAGGTGGAAGATTTCCGGAAGTTGAGGTGTTACGGCGAGGATGATGATTTTCGGAGAAATCAGTACAAGAGGCTCGGAGCTCTCTCCGTTGACGTCTCATGATTTTCCAACTGAAGATTCCTGTTAGCAGGTTGGTTAGACGGACTAGCATTTTAGTATTCACGAAAGCGCCATCAGCAGTCTCAAAATTCGTCACATCTGCTCTCTGATCACCGAAATTCCAACCTCAATCGAAGCCAGTTACAAGAATAACGCAAGGAGATAGTATCAGCATTACCCCTTAAGTGGCTGGCGTCCACCTTTCAGGAGGAGAACGCGAAATTACGCTGGTTAGGTGGCTCGCGGGGGACAAAAATATTGGCACCCTTTATAAAACGCCAGCCCTTTTAGCATAAAAGAGACCCACAATAAGTAAATCTAATTAATAATTTTAATTTATAAATTTTAAAACATAACAATTCTTAATAAGTTTGAGTTCATTATAAGTATATTTTTATTATAAAGAAGAAGTTCAAGGTTTATAAAGATCACCGTTAAGCTGTAGGGATGCTAATACTATTGTCCCCCGGGAGGGTGGATGTAATTCAGTCACTTAAGGGATAAGATAAAACAGAACACTTGAGGATAGTGAACATATGCTGTATGTCTCGAAAAATTGCCTCACTTGTAACAGTCTTCACGGAGAAGCTACAGGGAGCAATGAGCAGACAGAGAAAGGGGATCACGCTAAAGTATTGGGGAGTCTCGTCTGCAATCTGTATGGCAGCGACTGATACGGAGGTCTGATATTTGGAAATCTGGTGGGATGACAACTTCCCAAGATCTGTGTCTCGAAACAATCCTTCGGACTCAATTGTTGGCTTGAAGAAAGGATGGTATCAGAAGGCTATTGGTCTGTGCGGAGTAAGACGGGCAAATCCAGCTCAGTCCAGTCTCTAGAGTCATCCATGATAGTCAAACAAATGTTCTGGGCTCGGTAGTATTCTATGCAGTGATGGCTTGGTGATGTTTTAAGTAGTGAACGTCGAGCTCCACTCCGTACGATTTCCATCGCCCAGTCATTCGAGTTTGGATTTGTATAAAAGCACAAGCATAGAGATAGACCCCCAGGAAATTGCAAAGAGGGTTTATTCACAGCATATCATTCTCCCTAGACAGCAGCAGTCACTTTCGGGCTGCAGTTTCCACTTCCAAGCAATTCCACATCAGCCTGGGGTACTAGGGATGAGACTGTGATTGATAGGGGGTGGTTGGGGGTTACAGGCTCGCCCGGTTGGCGTTAAAACTAGCAAGCGCCGGCTCACGGGCGCAGCCGAAGCCGAAGCCAAAGGGCAGCTGTCTTTGCCAAGACTTTAATGGAGCTGAGCACCGTTGCAGTTCTTTTGCAATTGTAGAGGCATGGCATGATCGCCGCCAAAGCACTCGCGACCTGGTGCTGATCATTATGGCATTGGCGTTTCTGGGAGATGCAAACCACCCACGTCGAACAAAACCCGAGCGATAGCGAGGTAGAACATCTCCTACACAAGGACGAAGACTGGATGGAAATGGCAGGGCTAGAACATGAGAGATCAGGAGACGAGAGCCAACAGTCGCATGTAGAAAGAATATATTCGGATGAGGAACTTGAGGCTACGCGCACACGTTCAATACCTGAAGGGGATGAGGCTGCACTGGCAAATGGAGAACATGTCGTGTATCGAGTGTACAAGATCAGATGGTTTGGACTCACGCAATTAATCTTATTGAATATCATTGTTAGCTGGGACGTGAGTAGAGCTGTCACTCCCATACGGTATACTACCCGAACCCTGGCTCATATCCTCCACAGTGGCTCTCTTACGCCCCCGTCGCCAACACAGCAGCCGATTTCTTCTCCACAAACCCCAGCATCATCAACTGGCTCAGCACCGGTTTCTTCTTCGCCTTCGTAATCGCCTCCCCCGCAACAATCTGGACCCTCCACACCGGCGGTCCCCGCCTCGCAATCATCACCTCCTCCCTCCTCATCCTCCTCGGAAACTGGATCCGCTACGGCGGCACACGCACCTCTCCCCCCTCCTTCGGCCTCACCCTATTCGGCCAAATCCTCATCGGCTTCGCCCAACCCTTCGTCCTCTCCGCCCCAACCCGCTACTCAGACATCTGGTTCAGCCCCTCCGGCCGCGTCTCCGCCACCGCCATCGCCTCCCTCGCAAACCCTTTCGGCGGCGCCCTCGGCCAACTCATAAACCCCTTCCTCGCCACCCGCGCCTCCCAAATCCCCTCCATGACCCTCTACGTCGCCCTCATCTCCACCATCGCCACCATCCCCTCCTTCTTCATCCCCTCCCACCCCCCCACCCCCGTCTCCCCCTCCTCCACCCACACCCCCCCCAAAATCCGACAAACCCTCTCCCTCCTCTCGAAAAACCCAACCTTCTACCTCATCCTCCTCCCCTTCTCCATCTACGTCGGCTTCTTCAACTCCCTCTCCTCCCTTCTCACCCAGATCCTCACCCCCTACTCCTTCTCCGAATCAGAATCCGGCATCGCAGGCGCCGTCCTCATCCTCGTCGGTCTCCTCTCCGCTGCTATCACCTCCCCCGTCATCGACCGCACAAAAGCTTATCTCCCCTTCATAAGAATCCTCGTCCCCGTCATCGCAGCTTCCTACCTCGCTTTCATCTGGGCCCCCGGCACGCGCTCCCTCGTCGCTCCATTCATCATCCTCGCTGTCCTCGGCGCAGCGAGTTTCAGCCTCGTGCCCGTGGCACTGGAATGGCTTGTCGAAGTTACGTGGCCTGTGGGTCCGGAGGCGTCGAGTACGATTTGTTGGGCAGGGGGCCAGTTGCTGGGGGGTTTGTTTATTGTTATTAGTGATGGGTTGAAGGCGGGGGAGGGGGCGAGTCCGCCGTTTACGATGTCTAAGGCGTTGATTTTTCAGGCGGTGGTAGCTGTGGGGGTCGTACCTTGTGCATTTTTGCTGGGGAGGGTGGGGAGAGTGGAAAATAAGCGGTTGGATGTTGATAAGAGGGGTGGGAGTGGTGGTGTATGATAATTTAAGATCTTGGGTATTATAATGTAGTAGGAATATAGTATAAGATTTTATTTTAATTGCAGGTAGTCATTGACTTTCATTTACATTATCAATGTTGTAGTAGATGGATATTCTAATTCCTGATAGAACCAGAATCCCGTCTTCATTAACAGGAAAGTCTGGTTAAACGATGGGTTTCCCCTAAGTAAGGGAATATCTTGGACAAAGACCATCGATCTAATAATCTATTAGTCTTCCCCCCAAGAGCTCTCCGAGCCCATCTCTGACCAATTTACGCCATCGCTATGCCATCACTCGCCTTCCAAATAAAAATCACACCCCATTAACATCACCCCCTTGCTCCCTCAACGCCCTCTCATACTCTTTCTTCGCAACCCCAATCGCCCTCACCGTCGGCGCCAACAACCCATTCACAGCCCCCGCCCCCCCCTTAATACTCTCATAATCCACCTTCCTCTTCTTCCCCGTCCTATCATAAAATTCCTGCACCTTCTTCCTCCTCTCCTCCACCTCCTTATTCCGCTCCGCTTCCGCGTCCGCGGCAACAGCTTTGATCCGATCCATTGCTCTGCTGAGAGTCTCGATGAGTTTGGAGACTTCCGCGGCGCGGGTGGCGTCGCCGGAGAGGAAGGCGGACCAGAAGTGTTGGAGGAATTCGGTGGTGGTGGCGTGGGTGAGGGAGAGGCGTTCGAAGATCAAGGGGGATAGACCGGATGTGGATGATGATTGGGAGGTTGAGAAGCTGGAGGAGGAGATGGTGAGGTCGTCGTGTTGGGCACGTTGAGCACTGATGAGGGAGAGCATTTGGGATGTCGCGGCTGAGAGACTGGATTTACTCCCTACATGGGGCTTTTTTGGGTTGGAAGTATCGTCATCAGAGCTGTCGCTATCGGAGTCGACGCCAATCGCGGTGGAGAGGTTGGTACTTGAGCTGACGCGGGCGAGGTCGGCTTGGACGGATTGGAGGACTTTGGCTGGGTCTTGTTGGGCGTAGAGAATTGCATCGGCGGAGAGCCCACTCTCTTTGTCGGAGTTGAAGAAACGGCTTTGATCTTTGATGTTGAGTATAACACGGTTTTCTTCAGGGTCGCCCTGTAGATCTCGAAGCACGAGTTCGTTGAAGGTTTCTTCATCGACACCTATAGGGAGCGACGGATCAACGTCATTCGGCGCCACATGGGACAAGATCTTCTCGCTAAGAGCATTCAGGGTCCGAATAATTGGTACTCTATCAATTGATGTAGGTCTCATAGTGAGATCCGGCTGGTTGCCTTTCCGTTGGCTATGGTTCTCTTCATTCCCCTCAACATCAATTATATGCGGAACATGCGCTGCCATAAGACGTTTGGCTCTTTCAGTATCATCATCATATTGCAGGTATTTATCCAGAATATTGTCGGTAGGATCAGCGTCGGTAATTCTTTCGCCCTTCAACTTCTTGAACAGTCTGCTTTGGAAGAATCTCGCCCAGAAGTCTTTTTCATTGAGCTTAGGAACATTTTCATCATAGACACGATTGATTAAGGGATGTTGATTGAAGATCAATTGTATTTGTTCCTTGCTTATGCTAAGCTTAATCTCGTTGTCCACCGTTGTAGGCTTTATACTCGATAACACGTTGTATGCGCCTCTAGTCTGGTTCTTCTCGATGGCGTGTGCACGTAAAAGATGGACTCGTGAAGACCAAAATTGAGATGTGAACTGAGAGCTTGAGATTGACTCGGGCTTTGTCCGCAACGATTCCATGAAGGTCTTGGAGAGCGAAGGATTCGCCATAAGCAGTGATTTTTGTAGTTCCACATCTTGCTTAAGCTTTGAATCATCATACCAAGCATCCGATTCGCCCTTTGCATTACGACCCGAAGAGACAGCACTTGCTATGGCCATGGCTGCGGAAGATGCTCCAGCTCCGCTTGGCGTGCCTGGCAGCGCACTACCAGACTTCGCAGTCTGTATCGACTTACTGAGAGCATCCTTTAATGCGTCGGCTTCGGCCCTCGCAGCTGTGGCTGAAGTGAAGGAAAAGACATGGGTCTCTGGTGTAGAAGTACCGGGTGCCTGCGCAAAGATCTTCAGCATCACCTTAGGGTTACTTGCTGGCGTCTGCTGGAGATCTAATATACTTGTAAGATTCCATGGTATATGAGCCATATCATGTAGGCGGACTCACTGGTAATAATTGGCAAAGGCAAGGTCAAGGCTGGCTTTGAACCCGGGGGCGCCACTGGTGTCCATGACACCGACTGGCCGTCCTTAGAGAGAGCGAGGGTGCCATCTTTCTTCTTATAGGCGGCAGAGCCTCTAGGTGGTGCCATGTCAGATAGGCCTCCATATCATAACCGCGGGGAGGCCATGAAGGAATGTTGATGTATGACTCGGTAAGGCATTCTTGAAACGGAAAAAAGAGGGCATACTATGTGATAAGGCTGCGCTAGTGAGCGGACAAGGCGGAAATATTGCCGTCGCCGCCGTTTGTTTGACGACAGCTTTGGCCAACGTTTAAGTCTGAGAATCTCTTCTCCTGGAAGCTTGCCGCCGTGAGCAATAAAGCATACCTCCCCAAGTATGCTCACCTATTCTTCACTTCTTAATCCTCTAACCTAGTCAATCTCGACATCTCATCATGTTGCGTTCATCGTTACACAAGTCCTGTAGTCTCTCTAGAGGGGTTGGCGCCTTCAAGAGGACCACATGCACGGCGACCACACTCAGAGGGTCGTCTGTGCCAGGGGTGCGGACTTCCAAGTTTCCGATATTATATCAACGGCAGCAAAGACGAAGCTATGCTGTGGCTGCAGAGGACACCAACAAGGGCGTGGTAAGAAGCTCTCAGTTGGACGTCAACAATGAGGGATTTGTTGCTGAATGATTTGTTCCAGGATCCCAACGACTCTTTCCTCCAAGGCAACACTGCCAATTATGTAGATGAGATGTACATGTCATGGAAGAAAGATCCAGCGAGCGTGCACATCTCATGGCAGGTTTACTTTCGGAACATGGAAGATGGCAATATGCCCACGTCACAAGCTTTTCAACCTCCTCCAACGATCGTGCCCGGCCCCACAGGTGGTGTACCTCAAGCGATGCCCGGCGCTGGCCTCTCCACAGGCGAAGCGCCAGATGTGACCAACCATCTTAAGGTACAGCTACTAGTACGCGCCTACCAGGCTCGTGGTCATCATAGAGCGAAGACGGATCCACTGGGTATTCGTGGTGAGGCTGAAGCATTTGGATACCATAGGCCAAAAGAGTTGGAGCTTGACCATTACCAATTTACCCAACAAGATCTCGACAAGGAATTCAATCTAGGACCCGGAATTTTGCCTCGTTTCAGGACCGAAGGCAGGGAAAAGATGACTCTACGAGAAATTATTGCAACATGCGAAAGATTATATTGTGGCTCATACGGTGTAGAGTTCATCCACATCCCAGATCGAGACCAATGTGATTGGATCAGGAGTCGCATGGAAATTCCCTCCCCGTACAAGTATTCTATCGATGACAAACGCAGGATTCTGGATCGTCTGATTTGGAGTTCCAGCTTTGAGAACTTCCTCGCTACCAAGTATCCTAACGACAAGCGTTTTGGATTAGAAGGTGGCGAGACTCTTGTTCCAGGAATGAAGGCTTTGATCGATCGGAGCGTTGACTACGGCGTGAAGGATATAATTATTGGTATGCCTCATCGGGGCAGGCTAAACGTGTTGAGTAACGTCGTCCGGAAGCCAAACGAATCGATCTTCAGTGAATTTGGTGGTAGCGCGGAGCCCTCCGACGAAGGCTCGGGCGATGTCAAATATCATCTAGGCATGAATTTTGAGAGGCCCACACCATCTGGCAAGCGTGTCCAGCTTTCGCTGGTGGCTAATCCTTCTCATCTCGAAGCTGAAGATCCTGTGGTCCTGGGTAAGACCCGCGCGATCCAACATTACAACCATGACGAGAAACAGTTTAATTCAGCGATGGGCGTGTTGTTACACGGAGACGCTGCTTTCGCAGCACAAGGGATTGTCTACGAGACCATGGGCTTTCACGCTTTGCCCGCCTACTCAACGGGAGGAACGATACACCTCATCATTAATAACCAGATCGGTTTCACTACAGATCCTCGTTTCGCCCGTTCCACGCCTTACTGCTCGGATATTGCAAAAGCAATTGATGCCCCAGTTTTCCATGTAAACGGCGACGATGTTGAGGCTGTCAACTTCGTGTGCCAGGTGGCGGCTGACTGGCGAGCCGAGTTCAAGAAAGACGTCGTTATAGATATCGTATGCTATAGAAAGCAAGGACATAATGAGACCGATCAGCCCTCTTTCACCCAGCCGCTGATGTACAAGAGAATCAACGCACAGAAGCCTGCTGTGCAGAAGTATGAAGAGAAGCTTCTCAAGGAGAAGTCTTTCACGAAAGATGACATTGAAGAACACAAGAAATGGGTCTGGGGCATGCTAACCAACAGCTTTGAAGCTAGCAAGGATTACCAGCCAACATCTAAAGAGTGGCTGACATCAGCCTGGAATGGCTTCAAGTCACCCAAGGAGCTGGCAACCGAGATCCTCCCTCATTTACCAACGGGTATACCCGCTGAGAAGCTCACTCATATCGCCGACGTAATTAGTGGCGCACCGGAAGGATTCAATGTACATAAAAATCTAAAACGAATTCTAGCCGGCAGGAAGAAGACCGTTGTTGAAGGCAAAAATATCGACTGGTCCACAGCAGAAGCACTTGCCTTTGGATCTCTATGCGAGGAAGGCCATCATGTCAGAATATCTGGCCAAGACGTAGAGCGTGGTACCTTCTCCCAGCGCCATGCAGTGTTACATGACCAGGAGAGCGAAGCCACATATACGCCTTTGCAACATGTCAGTTCTAAACAAGGCAGCTTCGTTATCACCAACTCATCGCTCAGCGAATTTGGAGTGTAGGGTCCCTCCGAGCATTGTGAATTAGTGTAAGCTAATATGCTGTTTAGGCTTGGTTTTGAGTACGGATACTCCCTTTCGTCACCAAATGCTCTAGTCATATGGGAGGCTCAATTTGGAGATTTTGCCAACAATGCTCAATGTATCATTGATCAATTCATCGCTTCAGGCGAGGTTAAATGGCTGCAACGGTCGGGTCTAGTTATGTCCCTTCCACACGGTTATGATGGTCAAGGTCCTGAACATTCTTCTGGAAGAATGGAGAGATACCTCCAACTCTGCAATGAAGACCCTAGGATTTTCCCATCCCCAGACAAGCTAGATCGCCAGCACCAGGACTGCAACATGCAAATTGCCTATATGACTACACCAGCCAACCTATTCCACATCCTGAGGCGGCAAATGAACCGCCAATTCCGAAAGCGTACGTCTCATTCCCACTCCGTACTGAATATTACATACTTACTTCTACGCTAGCTCTGATCCTCTTCTTCTCTAAGTCGCTCCTTCGCCACCCACTCGCCCGATCCTCGCTCGATGACTTCACTGGCGAATCACATTTCCAATGGATTCTTCCCGACCCCGCGCACGAAGACAATACCATCGTCCCTCCCGACCAAATTGACCGTGTCATCCTCTGCACTGGCCAAGTCTACGTGGCCCTACACAAACACCGCGCCGAGCATAAACTCAATTCCGTCGCCATTACCCGAATCGAGCAATTGAATCCCTTCCCCTGGGCCCAGCTAAAAGAAAACCTCGACATGTATCCCAACGCAAAAACAATCGTCTGGGCACAGGAAGAGCCTTTGAATGCCGGTGCCTGGAGCTTCACTCAACCAAGGATCGAAACCTTATTAAACAACACCGAACACCATGACCGGAAACACGTCATGTACGCCGGCCGCAATCCAAGCGCAAGTGTAGCAACGGGGTTGAAAGGAACGCATCTGAAGGAGGAAATGGACATGCTGGAAATGGCTTATGGGGTTACGCAGGATAAGCTGAAAGGAGAATAGGATACCTACTTACATGCATGCATGCATTGACAAGCGGTCAAGAATGAGTGAGCTGTGACTGTACGTGTACACACATACATATGGTTTAGGGCGTTTCTTGTATATCATTATCATGAAACATGTAGGGAGACTTTGAGCATGAGCTCCAAGCATTGCTTGCTTCTTTATCAAAAGTTCTATATGTCAAAACCCATTATCTTGCGTCATAAATACCATCTATGTCCGACCTGGTCACCTTATCCCCCTCCCCCAGAACCTAACTTCAACTCAACTATATCTGGTCCAAACCCGAGAACAGATCCACAGCAAAATCACTACAACATCCCTCATTCCCCTCCTCTCACCACATTCCCTCCACTTATCTCGCCACATCCCATTCCCACCTCCTTCATCCTCTCCACTCAATACATCTCACACCCAAAGCACCTCACTACCCCACTGCCCCATCACACCCTCATTTCCTCCACCTCCAAAATTGGCAGATAAAATCCCCCCTCCTCTTTTTCGAACCCCATATAGAAAGGAAAGAATTTGAAATGCAACAGCTCTACTGTAGATGAATGACGGGGTCTGTTTATGGCTTTAAGGAGTGCCTGGCTATTACTGGGGAGGAGGTGGGAAGGGGGGGTAGATTTCGTTAGGGGGGTTGGGAGGGTGGTGGGATGGTGGAGTGCTTGTCCATTAGTAGGGACTTTATGGTTGCTCGCACCTTTGGTAGATTATGACAAGGAATTTGGAGGGATGTTGGATATATTCTCATCTTGATGGAGGTGTTTGGGGGAGATGAGGGGGACGATGACCAGTGGTAAATGTGAAAGGGAGCGTAGGTAGGGACAGTGGGGATGCATGTATTGGTGAGGTTTGATACGATGACAGTGGAGACCATAATGCTTTTCATGACTGTCAAGAGGCATGAAGGTAATTGCAAGCATAGTTCATCGCATCCCCAATACTGATCCAGTCCTCGCTTTTCCCCCCCCGCTTGAAAATCATTGTACATGCATGCATAGAAACCAACTACCCAAAAACCTAATTCGACCCCTTACTCTTCTCCACATACTCCTGGCTTGCGGTCTCATATTCCGCCGTGAAAAAGCGATTGGAGTTTTTCCCGAGCCACTGTGTCAGTTTTGCCATTTCATCACGGAGTTTGGAGACGGATTGGTGGTCCATATTCGTTTGGGCGATGAGTTCGGGGAGGGATACTGGTTGATTGTTGTGTTAGTGAAAAGATTTGGGTGATGATGGGCGGGATGGGATGGGATGTGCATACCAAAAAGACGAGCCAGGTGCTCTGCACCATAGACATCGCCGGCGTTTTTGCCTTCCCACTCCCCCTTCCCTTCCTCCCATAGTTTGCGGACTTCGGCGTACTGTTGGCGCTCGAAGCGGTATAGTAGTATACGCCCAACACATTTCTCAAAATACTCTTTACAACCAGCGACGACTTCCTCCAAAAGATCCGCTTCGGCGGATCCAAGACGACGTTTGTGTTTTTCTTCTTCGAAATATGTGGTCAAAATCTCATTAACAGGGTGTTCAGATGGTAAGGGTACAAGAGACATGTTTTTGGTGACATTCTCCCAGTCGTCGACAAGAAGCGCTTTAAGATGATCCGGTACATGTATACGAACGGCGGGACGGAAGTTGAAATTCTCTTCCTAAAAATCATTTGGTCTGTTAGTAAATTGCACTCGTCCTTGCGATGTTAGAAACAATTTAGAACGCAGCTCCCGGACACGTTGACGGTCCACAAGGTCCTCAGGGGTGTTGTCCTCCAGGGGTATTCCGGCCCTAACGAATCCTTTGGAACGGGGTGGAGGAGGTGAATCGGCGTCCCAACTTATTCCAATGTCATCTCTCATCCTTTCGTAGAGATGGAAATACTTGCGCGGAAAAAGTTTGTGAGGTTTAATGGGAGGTAGGGGCTTTGGTCGTGGCTTTGGCTTCGGATTGCCGTTCTCGTCAGGTAGCCTGGACCCAGGAAGCGGAAATCCAGCCTTTCGCTCCGCCTCGTCCAACTTCTCATAAGGGATATCGATATCCGAGTGCAGTCCGTCCCAATCGAAACGCGAGGAAGCTGTGTTATGACAAGAAGCGGTCCAATCTCGTTTCATTTGTGCTGGTGTTACCGTTTGGATCCTCGGAACATTGGTTGAATGGCGAGGCGCAATTGCTGGCAATGGCTTAGGTGCTTTAGATCGTCTGCAATTTGGTTTGGAGGGGCCCGGTTTTGGACGAGATGTGGTTGAACTGGCTGGCTTTGAACTGGCTGGCTTCGAACTGGCTGGCTTCGAACTGGCTGGCTTCGAACTGGCTGGCTTTGAACTGGGTGCCAACAACTCCTTTGCACTGCGTGCTGGGTTGGCTTTTAATCGCTTGCTGCGCCGGAGTCCGGGTTCCTCGTCTTCTATAGCCCGAGTTTTGCCATTGGATCCATGGGGAGATGACCAATATTCTCCAAGCTCAGATGAAAGTTGATCACGAACCTTTTCGATCTCATAATCCCTTCCACGCTTCTGCCCACGCCCTGTGATAGGGGTAGCATGCCGCTCTTCGCTTCCACGATTCGAGCTGAGGTCAGAGCCGGCAGCTTTTTTCTTGTTCGTGGCGGCTACAGCTTTGGGTCTGAGCAGCTTGTCCATTTCGAATTTGAGGTTGGCAGCTAGCGCTTTGTTGTCCTCATTCATCTTACGAATGCGGTCTTGCGGTACCCAGTCGTCCCAGCTAGGCAAGTATGGGGATCCCGTCAGTCAATGTTGCACCAGGATTAGGAACCAGCCCAATCAAAGTGCGAAGGCGATAGAAGATGAAGACGGTGAACGCTGTGTAGAAGGATAGAATGACGATGAAGGAAAAATCTTGAGCGGTGTGTTTGTTCTGGTGAGAGATGACGAGCGATGATGATGAGTGATAAGGTAGGTTGCAGGCGGACCGGTCGCCGAAGTGGTGCGATGCTTGACTAGATGGCTGTTTCTGGAAGAGAGCAACAGGACATAAAGCGCGCAAGACCAGCTTGCTGATAAAAGGACAATTGGAGTGGTAGGTAGCGTGAGGAGCGCGCAAGACCAGCTTGCTGATGAAAGGATAATTGGAGTGGTAGGTAGCGTGAGGAAGAGGAGTGTTTTGGAGGTGGGTGTTGAGAGACGAAAGTAGTGAGGTGTGTGCTGTAGGAAGAAGAAACCAAAATGCTGCGACGAGATCACTTATATAGAAAAAAAGAGGTGGCTGGTAACCGTCCTCCATCACGGGTTGACAAATAGCAATTCACATGTTTTGACAATAGAGAGCGGCTTGACAATAGCTGAAACAACAACGACAATAGCAACCAAGCGGCAGAAATTCACATACGTATTTTTCCAACCCTTGTAATGTACCCGATACTGGTACGGGCTCTTCTTGTCGCCCTCAATGACATGCTTGTAATCTAGGACTTTGGCTTCGTAGAGGAGTTCGTGGTGGAAGCAGAGAACTTTCTCGTCCTTGTTATACTGGGGGAAGTTTGAGGGCGCCATGGCCTATGAGGTGTGAGATTTTTAAAGATGAAGATTAACAACCTGGCATGACAGTTGTGTTATCCTCAGAGAAGCGACGGGGTAAAGGAAGTATTACGAGGAAGCTGTTATAGAAATTATCGAAGTGTTATCCTCACTTGCTGGAAGGGGACGCGAGATGCTAGCGCGCGGCTTCGCGCTAGACTTGGAAGAAATCCATCTTGTTGGTCGTCTACAATTCACACCTGGAGTCTTACATGTGTTATGTGTTATGGTGTCCTGATGGCTTCTGCTATTCTATTGGTAGATTCCTTTCATAGGGGCGACGTTCTGTGCCTTGTCACTTCATCAAATGCGAAGCTTACGAAGCCATTCATTCACTCTACAGGTGGTCATCACTCCTCCGAATTGCATTGTACCCGTGCCATAAACCCACCCAGCTTTATTGTAATCTTACACACCCCCGCTATTTGGAACATCGTACCAACAATTTTGCTAAAGCCGTCTGTCTCCTGGGCGAATCGGTGATGCATGATCGTTCCATAGACCTTAACAACAGTCCCCTTAGCAAACCCTACCACTCCCAAAAAATCCATAGTAAGACCACATAGACCACCCTAGAATCCCCATCGAACAAAGTATCAAACCCTTCTTCCTGTCTCTAAAAAGTGAAGCACAAACATCCGTATACCCATTCCAACCAATCACGATCCCCACTCCCTCAACCAATCACAACCCCCCAATTCCGTCGACCGTCACCCAAAAAAAAAGCTTAATAAGTACCTCGTACCATCACCATCATCATTCACACCTGCCCACCAGACCCCCAAAGCTTCACTCCACGCACACTCCCATTCCCGCGGCCAATTGCTACAATGGGTCTCACAGAAATCTTCTCCGATTTCTACGCCGCGATCGGCATGCCGGAAATCCACGCTGAAGCACCGCCCAAAGAGGAGGAAGAAGAATCAGAAGAAGGCGGAGAAAAAGAGGAGGAAGGAGGAGAAGAGAAAGAGGAAGGAGAGGGAGGCGAGGAAGGAGGTGAAGATGAGGGTGAAGGTGGGGAGGAGGAGGGTGGTGAGGAAGAAGAAGAAGAAGAAGAGGAAGAGGAGGTTGAGGATCCGAAGCCGAAGTTGGAGGAAGGTAAGGAAGGGGTGTTTATACTATGCTATGCTTTCTCCAATTACACATCCTATTGTTTCTGCAATTGCAATGATCGCGAGGAGCGGAGGATCGGACTCAATGCCTCCCCGAACGCCCAATGGCACTCTCATCCCCCCCCCCCCCATCCATCCCCCCATCTCTTTAATATACAAACACACTAACCCCTCCCCCTTTTAACAGAATGCGCCCGCTCAGCCCAATGCCTCCCCTACAAGCACCATTTCGACGAATGCGCCGAGCGCGTTACGAAGCAGCATGAGAACCCAGACCATAAGGGACCGAAGGAGGATTGTGTTGAGGAATGTGAGTGTATACTTTTATTTATTGTTTATTCATTCATATTGTAAAGAGAGAAAGAGGGAGAGAGAGAGAGCGAGGGAGAAGAAGATGAGGATGAAGAAGAAGAAGAAGCTGATTGATATGTATAGTCTTCCATCTGCAACACTGCGCAACACAATGCGCCGCGCCGAAGCTGTTTCGTATGCTCAAGTAGAAGGGTCGGAGGACTCGCCGGAACTGGGTATAGACATCTGAACCCTGTGACTACAGCCCGGTACTGAGATAGATTACTACGATGGCAACTATTGGGTTTTTGGAGACGAAGATCCCTTGTACAGCTATACTTCCGTCCGCAAGCATCCAGAGATTGTTATTTGCATTCTGTACCTATACGTTTTGCGATAGCATAGAATGTACCTTAAATTACAATGGTAGAGAGTATAAAAACTAGGAATGCGTTGCAAGTCTTTGTGGTTTTATTCTAATACTTTGATACTGTATATATATACTCTTTGCTTAGTCGTACAGTGATCCAATGCTCGCTGCTGCAACGACCAGTGGCTCCAGCGTGGATAGCCACCTAACCATCTTCCTGTGGGAACTTGTCTTAGTACCCGAAGACTTCCTTTTCATTGTTCCAGATCTTACCGGAGTCTGTATCATCTCCCCAGCAAATCGTTCATTGGTAGTGGTACTGTAAGTCGTGGCCTCATGCTCGGTGGCTGCACATTATTCTCAGTGACACTCCTACAAGCTATACCTGATGAAGGGCTCTCTGGTGGTGGACCCTCGTCAAGACAGCAAAAGCACCCGCAACAAAATAGAAACCAGAAAATGTTCTGCACCCACTTCCTCTTTTTCTCATGGTACTTCTTGAATGGTTCCCAATGCAACCCGCGCTGAGGTATGTTTTCACTGGCAGGGATTGCCCCGTTTCCCCCATTTCGAGCACGAGCTGTGTGACCCCTGCCATCACTAGCCTGCTCAAGCTCCTCCGGCACTTCTGGCTCCGTTAGATCTGCCGGGTTCGGTGCTCGGAAGAGCCTGTGAACTTGGCGTTGTGGTGGATGGTGCCCGCTCACAATCGGAGTAAATTTGCCCCAGACCATCACCCCATTTTCACCTCTCATGACGACTCCACGGGGCAAACCGGCAGTCTGTCGGTGATATTCCTGCTCTGCTACTATGCTAGCTGAACGGAAAAAATCCCTGAAACGTGTCTTTGGAGGAGGCAGGCGGTAATTAATTGCTTCAGGCTTCCCAAAAGTGGGAAGGCCCGGTGGTGTGGGCACTCGCTCTGGTGGTGGCAAGTGGGGTCGAGCTGGGATAGGTAGCGGCGAAGGTGGGAGTGAAGACCTTCGTTCAGGTGTAGGTGGAAGATTTGACAGAGAAAAAGACTTGCGTTTCTTGCCGTTCAGACCCGGACTATGAGGTCGCAGTGTAGATGTTGATGCTTGGCCTTGAAGCCGAAGAGATGCCTTGAGCGTAGCGAGTGAGCTCCTTTCCGTTATGGGATATAGTTCATGAGGTATATGGGCATTTTTCGTTGTGGGAGATTGTAGGAAGGAGGCGGGGACAAGATTGCCTGAAGCGTCCACAACGATGTTTTCCCACGATGCAGGCCCATCATCAGTCGTATGAGCGGGAACATCATGTTCACGTCCTTTTTGCTTGAGCTCCTCTACGCTTGATAAATGGACTAGTGAAGCTTCATAGATTGAGCTATGCGGGGACGGATAGCTCTCTGATGAGTCGAGATGAGCATTGAGATCTTGGTGTGCTGGCTTGCGCCGAGGAACCGGTCCGGTCTTTGCTGTAGCTGAAGTCGGTGAGGAAGGCGTCGAGACTGATACATTGGTGGTTTCGTCAAGAGGTACACGTATCGAGGAGGCCCCATCAAATCCTGCAGACATGATGAATATGGCCAGGAGCCCAGTTGAAGTTATATCAAAGAGATAGTCCCTGGGCTTCCTTTTTCATGCTCGGTAGAATGCTGGTTTAGAATGGTGATAGAGAACGAGCCCGGATGCACGCGAGCATTTAAGGTCCCTAGCTATTTTTGTCGTCCAGTTCCCAAAACAGGAAGCTGCGACTGAGGAAACATTGAGGCCCGTCATCTTCCATACACAACCTTATAAAAACGCAGGCACCCAAGTATTACTAAGAGCACAATCAAGTGTACCTCAACGGCATGATCTACTACATGCCGCCAAACAGCGACGACGTTTCATAGTGTCAGGGCTTGAATGTGGGTGGTATCGACTCGATGTAAGTGGACGCTTCATCTTCGTAGCTTTCATCACTGAATTCGTATTTCATGCTCGCCTGCCAAGGCGAGGTGCGTGGGCTGTTGAAACGAGTATTGTGCATTTGCTCGTTCTCAGTGTGCCGTCATGCTTTGGCTTAGAGAGGATTTTCCAGGGGGTTGATCCTTGCTCAACGTGCGGAGTTGGGCTTCGAGTTTGCGGCGTTCGTTCTGCTCGAACTGCGAAGAAATTTAGTACACTACATGAACAATATGCGGGGTTGACTTACTCTTAAAGCCTTCATGTTCTCTTGTCTCGTCTCCCGCATCAACTTCTTGAATTCGTTCTTGAGTACCGTGGTGCTTGTGCTGCTTGCACCCTGCGATTCTCTGCTACCAGGGCGTCCTGGGCTCTTCACACCCAATGACTGCACCTTTTCATCACTCAGTTGAGACTCCAGTGTTTCACAGCGATCTCGTAAACCGTCAATGGTGTTCTCCAACTGCTCCCGTTCCTTCTCATACTCAATGCTGGATTTAGTCATAACCTCGTATTCGGTAATAGTCTCAGAAAGCTCCTTTTGTAAGGTCTGGATGCGTTGTTGTGATTCAGCGTTGCCTGCAGCTTCTTGCACTGACTTCCCAGTAGCAACCTCTTCAGAAAGTGCTTGATTCTGCTCTTTGAGGTCGTTGATTTCCTGTAATAGGGCGGGATGAGATGCAACTTCTGCGGCACGCTGTGCGCGAGTACCATAGGCTCCATCAAGCTCAGCTTTCGCGACCGTAAGCTCTGTTTGTAATCGGACCATCTGCCCTTCGTAATCTGCCAGCTCATTGCGAACTCTCTCGCTTTCTGCAGATTTCTCCTGGGCGGTGTTCTGTAGTACTTGCTGCTCATCCTTTACTATCTGGATCTGGGCTTCGAGATTCGATATCATCCCGTGCTTCTCCTGCAACTCAGCTAGGAGTTGTTCTTTTGCATCATTTCCTGCAGCGAGCTGAGCTTTGAGCATATTGTTCTCAGTCATGCCTTCTCTACTCCTAACTTCGAGGTCCCGCTTCACGTTCTCGAGCTCAGTAGTCACCTCTACCATACGGGCATCCTTTTCAGAGTCAGACTTGTTGTTAACCTCCCTCTGCTGCTGGATCTGACGGCCTAGAATGTCCTTTTGCTCTTGCAAGCCGGTCACTCGTGAACTCAGGGATTGAATTCTCGTAGAAAATGCTTCTAGCGAGAAAGGTCCGGGAATGTCCTCCCCAACAAACAGACTCGGCCATAGGCCTTGAAGCACATTTTGGTATTGGCCCACCTTCTCCTCATGAGCAACGGATCTCGACGATGACGTTAGGCTATCGTCCTTAAGCCGCTGTACATGCTGTTCCAACGCATCTAGACCGCCTTCTAGAAAAGCTATTTGTTCTTGTAGATTCCGCCCAGTAACGTCTGGCGGAAGGGGATATTGCGGATTTGATTCCTGGCTACTTCGGAGTATAATACCATGAAGCTGTGTGTTCAAATCCTCAAGCTTCTCCTCTGCCTTATAAGTTGTTTCCTTCAACACTTGCAATGTTTCGACTCGGCTCTGTTGTATGGCATCCAGGCCTTTCTCAAGATACTCGATCTGCCCTTGTAACGCAGCTTCTGTGTCCCCTCGCTCTGAAGTCTCTGGAGCAGGGGGTGCTGGCATGACCTCACCCCCTCCGCGGGACTGTGAGATCGAATCTCTCAAGCGCCGGTTCAGGTCCCAAATCTTCCGTTCAGTCGCGAGGATTGATAGGGTTTGTTGTTCGAAAGCTGAGGCGACTTTGCCATCTGCCGGACTATCGACAGACTCTAAGAGCGTGTCCAAAGCTTGATAGAAACTGCGGTCATCGAACTCAATACCACCACCAAAAGCGTGTGCGTTGCCGAGACCATCAGCATAACCATTCATGCTACTTGAATGCTGCGGCGGCAGGTCCTTTTCTAGGAAACCCTTATGCGTCATTTGCAACACACCAGCTGTGTGTTCGAGAAGCCTTTTTTGTACGTCTTGTGATCGCTTTTCTAGTCTCCATAGCTCTTGCGACAGATCCTCGCATTTTTTGATACTGGCGGCCAGCTCGTCGTCCGTCTTGCTTAGAAGATCGCTTCCACTGTTTCTGCTCATCACACTACGACGGTTTCGTTTCTGAGACTGTCCCTTGCCCGAAGCGTCTACACTTTCGCGGCTGTTGGGGGTGTATAGTCGATTGAGTGAGGTTGCAGCATCGCGTAGCTTATTCTCAATGGCAAGTTTGCGTTTCGTTCCTTCAATCCGCGTAGCTAGCACAGCAAGCTCCTTCTTCAGCTCATCAACCTCCTCGAACGACAAGACACCATAGTGTTGGCTGTCGCCAATCGCCGTTTCCATTAGCAGGTGCATCGATACGGGGTCGTTTGGATCTAAGAGGTCTGAGCTTCGTACATGCGATCCACTCGTCTGTAAGTAGTATTAGCTTCCCGTTCACACATTGTTCTCCCATACTGCTTACATAGTTGTAGCGATCTTGTCCTGGTGCGCTATTTCGGGAGCTTTCGAATGAACCATTGTAGCCGTCAAGGAGCACCTTGGACGACGGCTGAACCTGCAGCCCCGAGCCGTACCTTGAGTCATAATCCGAAGAGAATGATGACTTCCGTACTCCATTGCCGTTCATGATTATAGGAAGAGGCTGGCTGTAAACCCAGCAGTCTTTCGACAGAAGTTGTAGGGGCCGTTCGGCAGGAGGAGTAGAGGACGACTGTCCTACATTTCAGTGGACCATTTCAGCGAGCGATTGTTGCTGAGCCCAAGATGGTCCATAGGTGATAAGGATAAGAGCACGAGAGCATTCATTCACCTTCACCTGAAACCCGTCGGATACAAGAGCAGTAGAGGAAGTCTCAATTTGGTAGCCGCCAAGCATAACTTGATGACTCAGCCAAAGCCCGATAATCTCTGTTCTCTGACTTGCGGAACGGGCTACTACGATAGTAGTAGGTACTCCTTTTCCACCCCGCTAGACCCCACTTCGCACTACCTTCTTCGCTATTTTTGTGTATAGGGGACTTTTGATCAAAGCTGGCTTTGAGACTGGGAGCCCCTATGTGAGACCTTACACCAGAATAGATGGACGGAAGCTACCCAAGCGATTCTGCTCATCGTAGGTCAGAATAATTGAAGAAGCCTACATTGCATAACCCATGCTCGACTTCATGTCAATTACTCCCATTTACATACGCTCTTTTCCAGCAAGACGGTCTCTACAGGTATACCAGCTTGGACTGAACTCTGCCTAGGCTATTATTGAAGGCCGTTGCGTTGTCAAAAACTTCTAGCCGCGATCAATGCCTTAACTGAGGCTGGGGGTTTCTAGCCAATAGATCTTGAGGCACCTCCAAATACATGATCTGCTGTATCTATAATTTATTCGTTCCTGCTCTCCAATATGCATTTCGGCTGTCGTGCAAATATCAATACCAGACAACGAGCCCAAATTTCTCTCCTGAACTAGCTCTGGTCATGGTGAAGGGAATCGATCCTTGGCTTGAAACACATACATGTAGAGAAAAGCTGCATGAGAAAGAGAAGCTTGGTTCAGAATGTTTCTGTATCAAATGGTAGGTACCTCCTACCTCCGTGCTTGGAGGTGTCCTCGAATCACAGTCGAGAACGCCACCGAGGCGTCATCAGCTAGCCTCGTGATCTGCAATGAGCCGCAATAGCTTCACTCTCACAATCTTTCTTCATCCGTACAATCTGACACCTCCAGCTTATAAACAACAATGCCGATTAAGCTTCTGATCCCCTAGGCAGCAGCCAGAACATCGACCTGTACGTCACCGCCACCTACCGACCATCTACACGATCAGTCTTACAGCTAGCTCCATCGCCCCAAATCATCTTGCAAATCCACCTCCCATAACCACATTCTTTAACAACCCAGCAAACACTACAAACAACCTGCCACGATGTCCATAAATTGGGTCATGCTTTCCAACCCCCAAACCTTCATCCGCCTTCCCAACGAAAAAGTCCTCTTCACCTCCCCCGCCCGCACCGCCCTCTCCCTCACAACACCCAACACCTACCCAGGCAAAGAACCCCTCTCCATCAAATGTCCCGACGGCAAAGCAATCATCACAAACCAGCGCGTGCGTACCATCCCCCCAGAAATCCATATGAACCTAGACTTACTCCCACAGCTAATCTACCTCCCAACAAACCCCACCCCCCACCTCCAATCCTTCTCCTCCCCCCTCCTCTCCCTCCAAGACACCCACGTCTCCGCCCCCTTCTTCGGCCCCAACACCTGGGAAGGCATCCTCATCCCCACCGTCGGCGGCGGCATACCACCTCACCACGCTCTCGTGAACCTAAAACTAACCTTCAAAGAAGGCGGCGCCTTCGATTTCAGCAGTACCTTTGAACGGATCAAAGAAATGCTAAGTTTAGCGAGGGAGAATGGCCGCGCTGGGGAGGCAGAGGATTTAGAGGAGTTGCCGGCTTATGAGGCGGGAGCAGGGGCGGGTGTGCAAGGGGTTGGGGGAGGTGCAGCAGTGGGAGGGGTGCAGATTCAGCGACCTACGCCTATTGGAACGGATGGGGTGAGAAGGCCTAGGCCGGCGCCGCAGGCGAATAATGGGGTTGTGGGGTTGGATCTGGGGCAGGGGACGAGAGAGGAGGGAGCGGTGCCGGATGAGCCACCGCCTGGGTATGAGGAGGTGCAGGCGAGTAGTGTGGCGGAGAGATTAGAGAGGAATGTCAGGACGCAGAGTTAGACATGTCGGGATTCGGGGTCGTTTCCGGGTGTTTTGGAATGGTTTGGGACAGCATGGTGTTTTTGGGCTGGGGCTAGGCTGGGGATGAAGTAACGAATCATTATACTACTATACGGGAGCTGGTGTTAGAAAGGCTACAGAGTATTATTCTACATGTCGGTCATTAGATCTAAGTGCATCTAGAATACTTCGACAGGGACCAAACGGAACTCCGTGTCGGACACCGGACCTGGACGATTTAAGGTACGAATACGTCATTTGGTGATATCTAGGGTACCTGCGTCCAGAGAAGTAAAATTTCCCCGAGGGTGAGCTAGATACGTCCAGACGAGTAAGTTTCCCCGAGAGTGACCGGCCATTCTTTTCTTCCGGTATAAGTCTGGTCTTGTGAATAGTAATCTTACCTGATAATAACCTCAGTCTCCTGCACATCCCACCCCTTCATCCCTCGCTCCAACCGCCTTCCACCACGCACAGCAACCATGACCGTCACTCACATCGTAATGTTCGAAGTACATATCCTCCCTCTTCCCCATTCCTCCCATACATTTCACTAACCAATTCCCCAGTTCAAGCCCGAGCTAGCCAAGTCGAAAATCGAAGAGGTACTTTGCCTGTTGTTCCAGAATAGTCCAAAAGCTCCGAAGTATTAACGAGCATGGCATAGATTTGCGCAAACTTTCTCAGCCTCAAGAATAAGTGCGTGCATCCGGAAACGAAGGCGCCGTATATCAAATTTGCGTCGGGGGGGAAGCAGACGAATCCTGAGAAAATGGTATGTATATATTTCTTTCATCCTGCAGTTGTGGGGTGGGAGATTGGGATTGGCTAATCGAGGGTGTTTTTGGGCTATTTAGGCGGTATATCAGTATGGGTTCGTGATGGAGTTCGAGAGCGAGGAGGATTGGAAGTATTATTTGGATGAGGACCCGGCGCATGGGGAGTTTAAGAAGGGGTTGAAGGATGCTGTGGAGAAGGTTGGGTGTTTTGATTATCAGCCTGGTGTGTTTTGAGGGTGGATAGAATTGGAGTTGTAAAGCATCCTCATTCCAATCTGCGAATTGATACGTAAAGTGGAAGCCCCGTGACGCCTGTTTCTAATGCCGCTGAATCGCTCAACGGAATTTATGGTGGTGAACAGCAATGCTAGACCATGAATGATTCACCACAACCACACTGCTCCTCTGAATATTCATTAGCATGCCAGTCACCGCGAAATTAGCATGTAGAGCAGACTCACTTATGTTCGGATTCCTAAATACGAATCTCTGATTCAGCTTATCCTCCACCCAATCCATCTCGCTGCCGATAATGCTGAACAGCGCCTTACTATCAATCAACACCTTGACGCCGTCCTGTTCCACCGCTTCATCGAAATTCCCTGCTTTATCCACGTATTCGAGATGATATGCCAGGCCCGAACAACCTCTGTTCTTCACTCCCACTCGTATGAACTTCGGTTCGGGAAGTGCGAGGAGTTCGCGGAGGTGGTCTATTGCGGTGGGCGTAAGTATCATGGCCGCTTTGCGAGGGCGAAGTTTGGTAGGGCGTTTTGATTTCTCCGTTGATGTTGTGGAGGGAGGCTGTGTCACCGGTTTTGGTTTCTGGGCTTCGGCTTCGGGAATACTGATTGACTGCTTCTCTGGTTGCTTAAGGGTTGCGGAAGCATATTGTCCTGTCTGTCTAGGTGGTCTGCTATTGTTGATTTCCGGCGATGAGCCTGCTATTGATGTGTCCGGAATGTTTGTATTGCGGGGTGGCGGAGGAGCGGGTTCAAGAGAGTGTGGTCGGTATTCTGTTGCGGTGGAAAGTCTGCGCTTGTAGGCCTGCTGCATTTGACATCTCAAGCATACTGAAGAGGTTCTGGGCGAGTATGATCTTGCTGCAAGGCCGGAGGCAAATTTGAAGATGTTTTGGTACGATGATGTCAAAGGCCGTTGTATGGACATGGTGTGGATGCACGCCTAATCAGAGAGTATATTGTACAAGAATAATTCGGCAAAGGGGAGCATGAATTGATACAGCGAGAATTCATGAATAATGCCCGTAAATGAGATACGGGTTGGTAGATAATCAGAGAAGTATGCTTTGTCAGGCTCGCAGCTTGAATATCACGGAGACTCTAGGATTGGTTCGCCGACCAACCAATCAGAGACGCGATGATTATATTTTTGCATCATAGCCTATCAAAGCCTCTCAACGCAGACAGACCTTTGACGCTACCGTAAGAATATCCAGCTTCGAAGAACCTGCCCGTCGCTTCGCAAACGTCTTTCAATTGCTTCGAAGTTGTAATTTTCATCCCTTATGGGCTGGGGCTTCCAATTTGTACCTCTTCCTGCTAAGATAAGACCATTCCATTGGTTGTACAAAGGGCAGGCGCGTTGTCTTCAACATATAGCATTTTGGTAATCGACCAAGACTGCTTCTGCACGGAGCCCAAGCCAAGTGATGCAATGCTAAAAATGGCAATAGAGATGGACTAAGTGAGCGGAATATGAGGAGAAAGCACATCTTAGGCTTCAATGTTATTAGATGTTAGACGATGGAAGCCTCACCTCTTACTCTACAAGTACGGCCGACTTCGTTCCAACCTAAGATAGATCGTCTGTATGAAGATCTATTCAGACAGGACGACGAAGACTATGCAGACGCAGATGGCTTTTGGGGAGAGTTTTTCCTTCTCAATCCTGACAAAGCCTCGCTACAACGACGATTAGAGGCTCTCACTACCGAAGATTTATTACATCTTCAAGACGAAACACAGCAGCTTTTTGTACGGGCTATCCAGCAGATTAAGAGCGCGAAATCCCCAACAGACGAACACGCCCTAGATGTACGTCGAATAGCCATCCCATGCGCCCAAATCTGACACTTACTGGTTCAGACTTTAACAGTCTTCTTAGGTGTTATTTTGACGAAACGGTATACAAATCCAAGTGCTGATATTATCACTGTGCTCTCGGGCCTTGACGAAGTTGATGCTGTGTTCCTCGAATTCGCGAACGCTATTGAGGGTATTATACGCACGGGTGTATCGCGTGAGTCCTTTAAACCAACTCCAAGCTCCGTAGCAGGTGTTAACGGGTTATAGTGGAGGTTCGTAACAAAGCTATTGATGTTGCTCTATCCTTGACCGCAGGAGCATATCAAACTAGCTTGGTCTCGTACTTTACACATCGAGATCTATTCCCAGCTTTGATGAAGGTACTTGTCCTTTCCTTTGCTGTTACTTGCTTTTAGACCTTACATTCTATGTATTTGCTGTCCACTATAAGCCTGGTCTAGTGTCATTCTTGACAGGCGTCCTTAGTCTCTAGTCGCATTTTCAAACATGAAAAAGATGTTTGCTTACTTATAGTAGTTCATTCAAGACTCGGACGTTCCGGAATTGGTATATAAGCCGTACTTGCTTTTGGGCCTACTTGCAAATTACAACAAGTTTGAATTCCGCAACCCTTATCGATTACGGCTTGAAGATTTCATTAATGAAGGTGTCATCCAAAAAATAGTCCGGGGTTTAGGGAGTGCCTTATCACTGTCAAGAGATAGCTATGTTGCGATTCAAGAGGACATTGCGGAAGGCTGGACCTTGAGCAACACACTCGCATACCTTAGCCTTGGCTTGCTTGCTCCTGCGAAAGGAGCGAAGCCTCCACCTCCTAGTGCTGAGGAGCTGAAAGAAGGCTTCGCAGTCTTGTAAGCTTTACGGATCCCCTTGGTAGCTCTATCGCTAACTCTACACAAGACCTAGCCCAGGTGCAGCGGTATTGCTGGACGTCTATGATTTCACGAATGCCAATAAGATCTTCTGCTCCAATTTCATCACTTGTCCGCCCGTGCCTGGAACTGGTGAAGCGCCTTTCAGCGCCTTCCTATCCTTGACGTCTTACGTTCTCCATCACGGGTATCGCTCCTCGAGAGCAACGCTCTACGGACTTTTGAATCTCCTGATTCTTAGAATCATCATCGAAGATCTAGCTCTCTGCAAGATTTTATGTGATCCAGAAGTCTTGCTCACTGTTCGCTTTTGCCGCCAACGACAGCCATTCCTCCCAGCAACTCCCAAACCTCGTCCAGCGATAGCATCGATCCTGGACATCTTAGTCGACACTATCAACCACAACCTTCGACGCCACTTAGATCTGCCCCTTTACATATCCACTGTCGGCCTCATACACCGCATAATATCATACCTGACTTTCACACGAACACGCCTTACCTATCATTGGTCACTCCTATGGCAGACTCTTCTTTCTTTCCTCCGCTTCATGACTACATATGCAGCCTCGCTAGCAGTCCAGGACCCTGACTTACCTTCGCTCCTCAATCCGTTCCTCGCCACTCTCGCACTCGCTGTTGTCTCTGGAGAGTCGTTTCTTCCCGAAGCTGCCGCCTACGATGATCTCTTCTACAAACTTGTTGAAGCCGGCGAGTATCTGGCTCGTTTCAAAGAGGCCTTCAATGCCAATACGAAACAGCCTGAAGCCTTGAATTCCAAACCCAATGGCCCTACTACTGCGCCTATCGACATTCTGATCCAAGTGTCTTCTCATTATCACGATCTAGTCGGAGCTGAAAAGGGTAAAGGCCGCGTAAGCAACAATCTGAGTCCGAGGGAAGTGAGCAGGGTTATCAGACAAGGTTATGAGACACTAAGTTTGCCAGTCATGGATGGCTTGGATCGATTCGATCGTTTTAGAGAGGGCGACGAGAGAGGCATGTTGAAACGGGTGGCACGGGTTGCAATAGATGATACAAAGAAGCTCCTGCGGCCATCCTGATACCGGTTCCATATCTTAATATCTCTTGCTTTGAAGCGCAGTCTGATCTTAGGATACCACTTACACTTAGCGTTTGTACATGCCGTTGACGAATTTGCCCCAAGTCTGCTAGGCGAGGATCGAAGAGAAGTGGTCGTTTGTGACTTACATTTGATCATGTTGTACCGAAGTGGCTTGCATACCCAGGCGTCTTGCGCTTCGAGTTCCCCTAGTAATGGCGGGGAAGAAATTAGCGATCCAAACAATTTCCTGTACAACATACAAACCTATAACGAACAGGGCGTAAACGTACATCACCGCTACTAAACACCTCAAGCCTACCTTACACCTATAAAGCGCATATTCGTCTTGAGATCGTACTTGCTTTTGCGGGGTTTGCATCAAGTATGGACCTATCTTCTAGCTTGCGGCAGTACCTATCGTGCCTGTCGGATGTCCTGGACGACATTTCCTCGGGCCCTTCCTTCGCTTTCAAGATATCTATATAAACATCCAGTTGATCTCCTTTCAATTCTCCTTCTTCTCTATCTCTATTGTATTGTCCGAGTATCTGCTTTTGTTTGAAAGCTGGTCTTCCTTCTCTATTCCTTTTCTTATCTGCTCAGATCAGCCAGGTCTATCAAAGGCAGAACTCCGACCTCCGATTTTAACCCGGATAGAAAAAAAAAGATTTGATTCTGCTACACCGTCATCACCATGTCTAACAATGGTATGTATCTACGTTCAATTGCCTTCAGACTCCCTGTAGCCATTCGCTCCTCTCTTTTTACGGCCCATCAAATCCGATTCTTTTCACTATCCCATTCGCCCATGAAGGGTTAGCAAATACCCTTCCCATTGCAACTCCCCCCCCCCCCCCCCCCCCACATAACCCATCCGAACCTCACAGAAGACTCCCAATACTTTTCAAGCTAACGTATTTCTCCTCAATACAGAACATACAGAACAAGGTCTCCATCCATACCTCGAACGCAACAAAGCCTGGGCCGAACGCACCGCCCACCACAAACCAGACTTATTCCCCGCCCTAGCCAAAGGCCAATCCCCCAAAATCCTCTGGCTCGGCTGTTCCGACTCCCGCGCCCCCGAAACAACCCTCCTAGACCTCGACCCCGGCCAAGTCTTCGTCCACCGCAACATCGCCAACGTCCTCCCCGCCACGGACCTCTCCTCCCAATCCGTCATCTACTACGCCGTCAAGCACCTCAAAGTGCAACACGTAGTCATTTGCGGCCATATTGGCTGCGGAGGCGTTAATGCCGCGCTCGCGAATGGGAGTTTGGGGCTGTTGGATACGTGGTTGGCGCCGGTGAGGCGGTTGAGGGAGGAGAATGCGCATCATTGGGCGCATTTGGAGCAGGCGGAGAGGGCGGTGAAGTTGGTGGAGGCGAATGTGCATGCGGGGGTTAGGACGGTGAGGGAGAATGCGGTTGTGATTGAGGCGGAGAAGGCGCATGGGTTGAAGGTTCATGGGTTTGTTTATGATGTTGGGACGGGGTTGTTGAGGGAGTTGAAGTGTGAGGAGGAAGGGAAGGCGCATGAGGGGCGGGTGGAGGCTTTTGAGTTGAAGTGAGCGTGGAGGAGGACGTGGGGAGGGAGACGTTCTTGGTTGAGGCTGGCCTATTTGGTGACGATGCCTGTTTGTGTACTTTGTATGCTGCGATTGTATGCCAGAGACTCTTGGTATAGCTAGGGTCGACACGTGGAATGCAATGAATATGACGCCAGCGTGAGACGAGTCCCATTAAAGTTTCAATGAAGACTGTAGCAGCAACCGCAAAACGTTCGACGATGCTCGTGGAGAGGAATCTATGTTCTGAGCATAGGTCGAATATCAAACGGATGCTACATATTGCAGTCACTGTCTATATATCACGGAGGACTTTTATGTTTGACCATGCTCGACAATCCTGATAAGATTTACTTCACTCTTTCTCAACGAAATCCAAGACCTTCCTCGCGAAACCCTCGGGGTTCTCCTCTGCCAAGTAAAGCCCACACCCTTCGATGACGCCCTTCTCTACATTATCATACATTTCACTCGCCATCTCCAACGCCTCAGCCGTCATGAATACACACTCCCCACTCATAACCATAGCCCTCACCCCAACTTTACCATTCTTCTCCCTCCACTCCCTATTCATCTTCGCGTCTTCCTCAAGCATCCTATAAGTAGTGAAAGCAGCGTTCAGGGCCCCAGCGGCAGAATATTGCATCGTGTAAAAGTCCACGACCTCGTTGGTGAATGCTGCTTGGTTCTGACCCAAGCGGTCATAGAAGTGTTTAAGGTAGAGCTTTTCTTTGCCTGTAACGAGTGTCACAGCGATATCTGTCTGGGCTTGGAAACCGGTGCTGTATGTTTTATCTCTTCTTAAAAGGTTATCCCTGGGAGAGGGCACTCCCCCAAATTGATACTGGCAACGTGCTCGGGGAATTGAGCGTCGTAGGCGTGGGCAATCATACCACCGATGTCATGTCCAACCAAATGGATCTTGTCCTTGATACCGACGTGCTCGGTGACTAGCTTGTATAGGTCTTGGGCAAGAATATCTTTGGTGTAGCCACTGGGAGGCTTGGAGGAATAGCCATGGCCGCGATAATCTGGCGCGAGAACGTGGTATCCTGCTCGTGAGAGAGGAACAATGACGTGGCGGAACTGATAAGATGTTTCAGGGAAGCCGTGGATGAGAAGGATCGTACCCTTGGGCTTGCCAGAGCGGGGGCGGCATTCTGTGTAGAAGATTCGGATCTCAGGGTCGGATTGCTGAATCCAGGCTTGACGGTCCTGGGTTTTGGGAAGGGATTCGGATGTCATAATAGAGCAGTAGGGTGGTCACCGAACTGTTAGCAATGATAGATGATATATCACCCATTGTGAGCATTACACACAGCGGCATCTATGACAATGGCTGGATTTGTAAGACATGACGCTGTTTCGAGCGTCACTTCGGCGTCATATTGAGGATGGGCCAAAGTGCTTGTCCATCACCGCCCTCGCCTGGATAGAATAAATTCGTCATTTCTGAGCATGAACTCAAGTCTTCTGCTGCGGAGAAGTCTGTCAGATCCTACGCCATGCTTCTGCATAGCCATGTTCATGAAGTTCCAATCTGAGAGCTTTCGTTCCCATAAGGTATTCTAGAGAGCTAGCTAGGTTTGGCTAGCTGCTCTCATCCCGTGTGTCCTACCTCACCGAATGACACACTTCATCAGTCTTCCCGAATTGATGCTGTAGCTAATTGATCTCGAACTCTGCGATCACACCAGTGGCTATTTGAATAAGAAGTCTCTTACAGCTTCTCATCCTTGATTTGGATCATTCACTGGCTCCGAGGCCTATGTTCTAACGACTCCCGTCTCCCTTCCTACATCTACCAGAGTTTTTCCAGGTCCAGCGACGTTTTTCTGCAGCGAAGCCCGAGGCGTAAAAGAGGAAACTGCAAAGTGACTCACCTTATCCACCCGAGACATCTTCAGCATGGCATTGTAGCCCGGTGATAACTGAATCCAGTCTGTTAACGGGATAAGCTTATTACAGAATCAATCTCATGTTTAACAGAAACAGCCAAGTGTCTGATCCCTATACATCTTCTTGTCCAAGAACAGTGAAATGAGAATGATGTTATGAGCGTTGACTGCAGAATGTTCTGATAATGTATCTTATAATCCCATATCGCTTGGATTCTGAAGACAAAATCATTGTTCCAAGTGGCATGCAACATGGCAGACATCAGGCCTTTTTACTATTCTGCTGTCTGGGAAAATTTGAGGGGATCGGACTCATTACCAGTGACGGATCCGAATCCGATCATTCACTTCGACGATGACACATTTCCGCTGTTGTGCTACACTCGGGAAAATGTCACTCTTGCCGAATTGGATTCAGTTCAAGGATAACGATATCTAGCTCGATTCCATCAACACTACCTTGACCTTCAAGCTTCTACTGGATCTCTTTGGCCAAAGCGTCGGCCTTGCCGAAGAGTGTGAACTGAGAGGCCTAACATTAAAGTGTTGGTGTCATCACTTCACTGAACGTTATCCAAGCTCCCGCAATTGATACCAGCACGATCCAAGGCCTTGTGGTGTCGTATTAGCCTTCATTCAGGCATCTTCCTTATAAGAAGAATACTGTTAGTTTTTTCCGTCAAGGCATGTGGGAATCAAATATCTCCTTTCTTTTTGTATATCCACTAATTATTCAATCAGAACATCTCACTAGTCTCCAGCTGTCATGTATACCAGATTCAGTGGCGACAACGGCCAAAGTCCAGCTCGCTGGCTACATACCATTAAATACGAATTACCAACTACGTTCACTCCGAGTCAATGGTTGGAATGCGTCGATGGTCTGCTTGATGGCAAAGCTGCTTACTGGGCCGACAAAAGGCCCGAAGTCAAAAAAATTCTGTCGGACAAGTACCTGAAGCGCGCAAAGGATCATGACGTCGATACATTCAAGAAGCTCTTTCTCAGCCGCTTTGCCCCAGCAGATGAAGGCCCGGAGCATGTGGCTCATCTGATAGAGACTTTGCATCAGAATGACACGGAAAGCCTCGAAGACTACTACCGAAGGGCAGAGGACTTACTTCACGCCGCCGGCGGAAAGGACGAAACCGATCCAGCCAAGCTGAGCAAGTCCGGAAAATCCATTTTGAAAAAAGTGATTTCGCAATATGTCAACGGACTACGGGACGAGTGGCTAGAATCGGACTCGGCATATGAAAGCGATAGCCTACTTCAGGCTTACCTGACGACTCGCTCTGAGGACGAGGCATCTTAGAAATGGGGGAAAAGGAGTATGCGAAGATGAAGAACGAGAATATATCTCACAGTGATCGTAGCGAGCACAAGTAGCTTGAGGAAGCCGAATTAGAAGATAGTGAAGAATGGACATTGGCCTATCCATTTTTTGCATTCTCTGAGCAGGTATCGTAGCACCACATTGATGCTCTCATTCGCAAAAACCACAACTACATCTCGCAAAGGTATTAAGTTTTTTGCATCATGGTGTTGCTAACGATGTGACCAGTAGTCAGGGTCTGATTTTGAAGACTGGCCAAGTTACAGCTCATTAACACTCTCGAAGCTGCCCAGCAACCTGCGTTGCGTAAATACTAAACAATGTATAGCTTTCTTGTTTACTTTGTGTCGGCCCGTACATTAACACAATCCGGTAACCATATATTATCGCTTACTGGTTTTCTCCATCAGCTTTTCACAAACCTTCCTCCACTCTCCCAACACATGGCCAGGTTCCCAACTCCATCCTGCTAGGCGCAAGTGGTTCATCACATACTCAGACAATCATAGAGGTGATCTCTCAACACAACACTTCCGTGTCGTCCCGTTCATTCGATCAAATTCCATCATTCAGTTATGATGCATACCAAATTCAGTGGTTCGAATGGCCAGAACGCTCATCGCTGGCTACGTACCCTGCGCTTTGAGAATCCCCATTTCGCTACCGTTTCCCCCAGTGATTGGTTAGGAATTATCGATGGTCTGCTGGAGGGTGATGCTGCCACCTGGGCTGACCATCATCCGCGTGTTAAATATATTCTACGGACTGGTAGTCTGAAACAAGCCACAAGAGCAGACGTGGAAACATTCAAAAAAGCTCTCATCGCCCGTTTCCCTCCAGTTGAAGTAAGAATTGACCATTCTCGACCAGCTTTGAACATCTCAAGCCCAATTTTGTTTCAAGAACCGAACGAAGATCTCGACTCCTACTACCAGAGAACTCTGGCATTGCTGTATCAGAGGAATGGTGTTGACTTGGCAGAGGCACCTTTGACCGAACAGGAGCAGAATGCCCTTAAGAGAACAGTCATGAGTTACATCGCAGGACTGAATGATAGAGAAATACGCCGAGAAGCAGACAAAGTCTGGACAGAGTCGAATGCGTCACTCAGTCTACATCAGATGCACAAGCTTTCAAAAGACCAGATGCTGCTGAGATGGTTCGGAGGGAAGGAAAATCTCCCGGAGACTCGGCTTCCTGGCCACGCCGCCAGAGACCAGACTCCGGATCGTGCCAATGTCCCCGGCAGCAGCTTTGATAATGTCCCGCGCAGCAGCATTGATAATCCTGCATTCAGAGATTACATGGAAAACGTGGCTAACCCCGATAATCTTCCTAAGCCCAACAATCCCAGCTTCGCCACAGGAGCAAGTGATAGGCGCAACATGTTCGATGACCTCTTCGGGACCCCTACTGCAGAACGTTTCTACAGAAAGCCCACTAGTGCTACCGCCAGCCCTTGGAGTGAACCACAAAACCCGTCTCCTGAGAGAGGATTCACCAGCCGTATGGGTAATTCCCATCACACACCCAAAACCAGCTATGGCTCCAATTCATCAACCACACTTCCAAATGCGAGCACGTTTGGTGGTGCCTCTGGATCTCCTTTTCGGCCCCAGAGCTCCATTATTGAAGACTTGCCACCATACAGCATCTTCGACGCCCGTCATTCCGCCAACCCAAGTGCCGCTAGGTTCTTCGCCAACGGTGCCGCCACAGGTGCAAACAATGCCAATCCACCTCACCACTATCCCGGCATGCCACCTCCTGGCCTCTCTCCCTTGCAACCTCTCCGCAGAAATCCAACCAGCGGCCTCTTCGGCGATGGACCTGCGCCAGGCAGAGCATCAAAGAGAACCAGTCCCAACCGCCACTCACGCCGCCCAAGCAACCTGGATGTAGAAATCGATCATCTTCCACCCAGCCGTCTCAGCGAAGACACAGTCCGTCAATTCTACAGCCCCAACCGCAACATCTTCGGAACTTTTGGTGGCATCCTGCAGAGCCCAAGGGATGGTCCTAACGCAGGGAATCCTAGCAACAACGATACTGCCGCGAATAACGCCAGCAGCACAAATTCCCATCATCAAGCCCCCAGCATCGAAATTCAAACCCCTTCTATCTTCGATACCCGGGACATAAGCTTCCCAAGCTTTGAAGATCGCCCTACTCGGGATGACTCGAAAGTCGTGGATGACTTCTTCACGCGCCACTTCCCCGAACCAGACGCTCATCCCTCATCTCAAGCTACCGATCCCCATCGCAATAATCGTGGTCCCAACCCTTCCTTCAAATCCGCCGAGGAAGAATTCAAGTACTACTTCTCCCGACCAAACACTCATCCTTCGTCTCAAGCTACGGAACCCGCTCACGAGAGGCAAGGTCCCCACCCTCCCTTTCAATCCGCTGTGGAGGAATTCAACAACTACTTTCACCGCCCAAACACTCATTCTTCCCCTCAAACTACAAATCCCACTCACGAGAGGCACGCTCGCAACCTTGCCTTCGAAAACGCCAGGGAAGAATTTGAGCGCAAATTCTACCAACGAGACACTCATCCCTCCTCGCAATCCACCTCACCCATTCCCAATTACCGCGGGCCCAACGACAACCCTCCCTTCCGAACTCCCATGGATGCATACAATCATGCCTTGCACCGCACAAATACTCATCCTCATCCTCCCTCTTCGTCTCAAGCTCCCAGCCTCCCTCCCAATAACAACGACCGCTTCCAACCCTCAATGGACGACTTCACGCGCGACTTCACCCGCCTAGACACCCACCCTTCGGACCAATCTACCTCCCCACCCCTCACAAACCCTACCCTCTCCTCACCCCACAACGCCAACCCCCCCTTCTCACCCTCCACAAACCCAAAAACTAAAAACGCCAACGTTCCTCATTCCCCCTCCCCACTCTCTTACTCCCAAACCCTAGCCACCTCTTCCCCTCACCAAGCAACCGCAACCGCCAAACCCTCTCGACAACCAACCGCAGAATCCGACCCCGACTCAGAACTTGATCGCGAGGTCGAAATCCCCATCACGATCAAGCAATCTCAAGGCAAAAAGAAGAGGAGGAGGAGGCAGAGAGGAAGAGGGGGGGTTGAGAAGGGGGTTGTGAGTGGCTCGGATGCGGAGTCGGGGGTTTGAATTGAAGTAGAGGTGGCCGTGCCTTGCTGTGGGATGTTTATTTGCGAAAGCTGGCTTTCGAGGGAGGGAGGGAAGGTCGCAGGAAGGATAGGAAATCTGCATGCGCGTTTGAATCAGCAAAAGATTATTATCAGAAAACAGATCAGCTCACATCAAACAACATAATTCCACTACCGTCAACCTAAAACCCGTCCCCTTTCTCTTTGCTAAATATAATCTCACTCAACCATCCACCCCCCCCACCCTTCTCCCCCCCCCACCACCTCCTCCCACCCCACAATCCCTACCATCACTTCCCCGCCACTACCCCCCCTCAACCCTTCCATCCCCCCCTTCCATCCATCCCTTCCATCCCTTCACAAAAAACACCACCTACACATCTCATCACTCCTTTTCCCCCCCCCCACCAATACCACTACCTACCTACCCACCTACCTTCAACTACTAAACCATCGAACTATCCACCGTTATAATTAAACCCTTCATCAATCACCGCCTAGGTATGCACCTAACAGCTCGCGAGTGTTGACGCTAGGAAGTTTTCCCACCATGTGTATTACCATGCATCATTGATTAGTAAAGGAAGGGAGGGTCTTTCCTTTTCGAGAAAAAATTGCTAGATGATAGGGAGGATGGTGGGTGAATCGATAACAGAACTTAATGTAAGTGTCAGTTTAGTACCACCCTAGCCATGGAAACTGCCTGCCTGCCCAATATTGTGGTGTTGGAAAGCCAGTGACGAGGTAGATGTATGGAATAATATAGTATGGAATATCGAGCCAGATACGAACTCCCTCTCGATACATAAAAAGAATTAATTGATGTAACAGTGAATTAAATGCACAGGATTTTCTTTCGTAATCGTGTTATTTCTATAGTACAAATGATACAAGTAAAACAGCTCTCCTTTTTCGCTTTTGCTATGTATAAACGAACCGCTCAAAGGAACCGCTTTTTTCTCCGAGCAAAACTAGAGTCGGGATCTAGGCTCAATACAACAGCTAACTTCGTATGTGAAATCGTAATCGCTCATTCAATTCTTCTTTCCGCTTTTTCCGCTTTTTCGCTATCCGTGATGTTTCCCCCAAAGTTTATTATCAACAGCAGACAACAAAACAAGATAGAATGTAAAAGGGTATCGAACTTTTATCCTCCCCTTTCCCCAGCACGCAAACCGCTAAAACAAGAAAAAACCAAAATTTCCAACACGCTCACTTTTTGAACATATAATGCCCATACAATCCCGCCACCTCCCCCCACGCAACAGGCACCTTCCTCATCCCCCTCCACATGGCACCCATCTTCCACGCCCGCCTCCCAGAACTCGACCCGCCATTTTCCCTTACATACCATCCGCGTCTCCCCAACTCCTTCACCACCCATCCAAGGCGCTTGTTGGTGTTTTTGCATTCGCGCAAGCTGGAAATTGCTTTGTCCCCGAGTTCGATGACATCAAGAGGGAGTGTTGTGGGAGAGAGAAGAACATTCTCGGGGGCGGGAGTGGTGAAGAGGGAGGATTGGGTAATGGAGGCGATGTAGGAGAGATCGAGGTAGTAAAGGGTCGGGGGCTGCCAGTGTTTTTGGGGTTCTGCGGATGTGACAGGGAAGTTCTCGTCTTCATCATCGATGTCACCGTCCTTGGCGGTTGAAGAGGGTCGAAAGAAAGAGTTGATGTCTGCTAGGGACAGGTTGGCGCAGGCGAGGCCGAGCTCCTCTAGGTGTTTAGTAAGAGGGAGGAGTTGTGCAGCGTGGTGGGGTTGTATTTGTGCGCCATTGATGTTGAGGGAACAAAGAGTGGAGGGTAGGGATGGCAGGAGGCGGTCGAGGTCAGTCTCATATAGAAGTCGGTAGTGTGAGACTTCGGACGAGAGGTTGAGGTAGACCAGCTCTTTTACGGCGTGGTGGGAGGTTAGGAAGTCCACGACGCCCTCGCCTGTGAGCTGTGTGCAGCGCCCAAGGTTTAAGTGACTCAGGCTCGCGGATGCGGGAATTGATTGCAGAGCTCTGTCAGTGATGCGTGTGTGTAAAGCATCGAGGTGAGTGAGGTGGGGAAGGCGAGGTAGGAGGTTCTCGAACGCCGAGCTGGGGAGTGTGCCGCACTCGTGAAGGCCAAGCCGACGGATGTTAAGCATTAATGATGGGGTCTGGGTTAGTGTAGTCAAGGTGGAGGTGAAGGCATCAACGAAGGATGCCGAGGACGAGGCGCAGAAGTCCACGGCTCTAAGGTTAGAGAGACCAAAGAAGAGCTTATGAAGGACATTTCGATCGAGATCATCATCGAGGTTCTCCTGCAGAAGTACTTCTTGAACAATAGGTGTAAGCTCAAGGCACTTGAGCAGCGTTTGGGAAGTGAGGTTCTGAACTTCAGAATTCGCCTGTCGGCTACGGCCGAGTCCAACTGAAGTGAGCTGGGAGAGGTCCAACCTTCTGACCAGGCTTCCCAACTCAGGTTGACGGGAGAGATGTTCGGAGAACTTGGCGAAAACTGCAGAATGGAGAATTGTAACCTGGGAATATAGCGTGTTGATAGTCACGACGTGGATGGTCTTGGAAGTCAAAAGACAGGACATGAGGTCTTGGTTTCGAGGCGCATATTGGGCCGATGGAGCATCAACGGCGAGGTATGAAACTATTTCATCTATATATTTGTCAGTAAATGCGTGTAGCTGTCGTCTGCGAGCCGCTCACCCAAAACTTCCGCCGGCAGTCTTTCAAGTGGTGCTCGTCCTGGGCCGAAAGACTGTGCATCTTCTATCTCCGCGGGCTCCTGAACCTTTGGAATCTCCAAGTCCCAGCCTGACAACTCAGAGATGCCAGTCCTCACGGCCGTGTAGCTCTTGCTTCTACGCTTACGACCTGGTCCCACGGGCTGCCACTTGGGGCTCCTGCCGCAACGGCAGCAGCACTCGCACGTGGCATTGTCTGTAGGGCTACCGGCATCATGGTGTGCGTCTGCAGATGTGCCGCCGGCGGCGGTGACTGACTCGAGGAAGGATTGTGCTATGCCTGACCTCATGTTTGCTGATCAGCGTAATGTCTTCAGGTAACAAGTACGTAAAGTCAAGGATGTACGTAAAAACATGAGTCGGCGGATGATTTATGTTAGCTTACCTCCTTCTGCTTCCTGCACGGCGGTTTTGTGAATGCTGGCCTGTTGACGTGACCCCTGGAATGTTCGCACGTAACGCAATGAGTCGAGCTCAAGAGGACCAACGATGTGAGCTCTGGCGCGCTTATCGGTTATGTTAACGGTCCGGCCGTTGCTGGTGTATTCTGCAGGAGGCTCATGCGCAGAATCTGGGGAAAAAAGCGGAGATGACGAGGGCTGATTGGTGGGTTTGAGAATGCCTGATGGCGAATATTGATGCTCATCTCGAAAGCCTGTCGGGTCTGTCTCGCGGTAAGAGGATGGGACCGAGGCCATGAAGCTTTGAAGATCCTTGGGGTTCGGTAGTCTATCAACCGGCGTCAATCAGATCCAGAGATGCAGATTGTTAATACGCGACGACAGCAAGATGAGACACGGTGATGCTTTGAAATAAAGAGACAGGATCAGGATATAGATCTCAGGCAACTGGATAACAGACTGGAGACGATTGAATTAAAGGATTCAGTGGTTGAGGGGTAAACAGAGAAATTGGAGACGCTGAACCAACGAGCAGGTGACGATAAATACATAGATGGTGTAACCCATCTACACGTATGGCAGGCGAAAACGTAAGGCATCGGATGTGAGGCTGGAGACAAGCTTTGCAATATCCAGTCGGAATGATTGGCCGTTGCATCATGAGGGGCGGTATGACTCTTCGCCTGGTTTTGCTGTGTCAAATTTTGCAATTTTGACATAATAGCAACAGCTGTTCGACCAAGACTTCTCCTCTACCGTCCACGTGCCACTGTCATTACTTCCATACGTTGAGATGGCAAGCTGAATTTGACGATGTGGAAGAGCCTTCTTCCGCATAACTGGGCACGTTGATGTGAGGGCTGGCCTCTCTGGCTGTTGTTGTGGCGCTGGTAGCATGGCATGAGAAGGGCAGATTTGACAAGGCGTGAGGTTGCCGCGCAATTGCCCAATTGCCCAATTGCCCAATTTCAGTGAGGAAGAGAATTTGGCAGGTGCGGGTAAGAGCGGGGAAAGAAGCGACACCGCACCGATGTGGCGACCTCCGCTGCTCGCCCCTTAGCAATTGAACCCCTACCTTACCCCCTACCTTACGAAGTACTTCTAAGGTACGTGCCCTGTCCTTGCCCCTGGCCCGAAAACAACAACACTAACCCATATGTGTCTAGAGAATATCCAACCACGTTTCGCATCTCCGATACTAAAGTATTCCTGGATATGGACGTCTGCAGAGCCGCTCGCTCAGACCATTCTTTGAATGAAATCTCATCTTCTGTGCAGGTGGTGTCATGCTCATGCTTCATCAAGATTTGGAAATTGTGGCTAATTAGGAAGGCAGTCGAAGAAACCTTCATCGCCTATCCGGATGGCCCTGATAATCCATAGGCCCGCATAGCATTCGTCACAAGTCCCAATTTGGGACTGGCCAACGATTCCACCCTCGCTGCATTCTCCGCATCTCACTACGCTTGGACTGGTTACATCTTCCATGATCGATGCTATATATCTCACGCTATCTCCCCATCTTCATCGCACCTTCCCTCGACGTTTAGGCGCTGGTGTCCCATTCGAGGTACTTACAACCGCCGTCGTCCTTTTTGGTGCCGGTGTTCCATTCTTCGTTGCTCCTAGTCCTCTCATTCTTCGCACCTTAGGTTCTGGCTCTTCTGCTTCTTTGGCGTCTTGGTACGATGCGAGCTGCTCTGCCCAGCCTACAGTTTTCGAACTTGCTGTCCGCCGCTTGAAGGTAGTGCTACTTGCAGTTTCTGCACTTTCTGTTGAAATGTCCTGCAATGCCAATAGAGGTGGCTTTGATTGGCCTTTATTACGACGTGTGTTGGCGCGAGTCACCATCGCAAGTTCCTGAGCTTGAGATTTTTGGAGCACCACAGGGTCGGTACCATCGGCTCGTCTGACAGGAATGAAGCTTGGTGCGCCTGGAATACCTTTAACTGGGGCCGGCAGTCGTGTTCTTGTACTGCGTCGACAGGATGTAATCTCTGCGCTGATCTCTTCGCCGTCATCCGAATCGACAGCATCGACCCGCGGCTTCCCGGGTGGAGTGCCCGGGCGATTTGGCACGTCTCGTGGTTTTTGCGGCGATAAATCATTGCCACTGTAAGACCCGAGCGCTTTACGTGGAGATCGTCGTGGGGAAACCTGGGGTTTAGGAAGATCTAGAGCTGTCAAGCCGGGTGTTTTGGCAGCTTTTTTAGCTTGCGCGCGATTGAGGAATTCCTTGAGCATGCTGGTGTCGTCACTAAAGCGAATCCCGGATCGCGTCTTCCTGTTGGATGAATTTATCTCCCCTTCATTGGTCTCCAATGCCTGAGTTGCTTCATGAACCTCTATTGCAGCAATGGTTTCATTGGCAGAATCGATCGCCTGGCTCGTTTGGATCTCATTTAATGAGACAGCAATTGGGGATTTGGAAAATGGGCTCCTGTCAGGGCTTTCGTAGGCTTCAATAGCTTCGATTGCCCTGTGAACGTCTTTGTTTTCCAAGATGTTTTCTTTGGGGCTAGGCACAACGTCCCCCGCATTGTTTGCGACAGTTTCGCCGACTGTTTTGATGTCACAATGGTCTGCCTCAAGATCTTGCTGGATGACTTCCTTAGAAGGAGTATCTGCTGCATGGGGTGGCGAGGTCTCATTAACGCCATTTTCAAAATCGTCAATGCTTTGTTGTGCGTCTGTCGCTGCAATGACACCTCTTAGAATCTCTCTTTCTTGTAGAGTATCCCTTCTCTGCAGAGTTTCCCTCCTGCTCTTACGCAAATTTCTCCTGTTGCTGGGACTTTCCTTTCTTCGTAAACTCTCCCTCCTCAATAGACTTGTGCCTATCTGTGGGCTCTGTCTAGGGGATTTTGCCTGTTTTAAAACTGCCCGATTGGGTAGCCTTGGCGTGCTGGTTTTGATCGGTGAATCGGTCCGAACCTGAGAATTCTCCGACTCTGGGTATCTAACTGCAGTCGCCGTTTCCGCGGGGAGCATGATGGGTGAAAGGGTTGGGGGTAGCGATGAAACGGGTGCGCTCTCGGTTTTGGATGCGGGAACTTCTGAAGGCTGTGATCCCGTCTCACATTGGGGTACTGGCGAAATAGCGTGGACTGCTTCTGGTAAGTTGTCTTGAATGCTCGCTTCAGCCTCTCGGGTGGGAGGCAACAAAGCTTGAGGTGCAGTGTTGTCCATTGTAGCATCTTGTACCGACGACATTGCGTCCTCGAGTGATTGTGGAATGTCATCAGCATGACCCATAGATTCTTCATGAGCTGTTACACACTCTTGGGGTGATCTTTTGGCCACAGTTTCAACAGCGCCTTTCATGTTCTCGGGTGACTTCATCAGTGTGCGAACATCTTCCACAGCGGGACTATGAGAAGCACGCATAGCCTCGGGCTGAACGCTCTCAAAGGTTCTAGAGACGTTTGAGGCACCAGCATCTTTCCCCTTGGGCTCCAACGCTGAGTCATCTCCTTTTAGGCATTTGCGGTGGGGTTGTTTTCCTATTCAACATTAGACTTCTACTTTGGTGTGATGTGAAGGGTCGCGTGACTCTTCTCACTCACTTTTTGGGGTGCCCGGAGCTTCGCTATGCGATGTAGCGAGATAACGAGCAGCCTTGTTCTCTTTTCCTGCTACTCGGCCCAGCGGTATATCCTGGAGGCGCATCCGCTTTACAGGTCTTGGCGAATTTGTGACATCTCCTAGTATTGCCAGGGCCTCCTCAGAAACTCGAGAAGCATCTGGATGTGTATCCTGCCCTTTTGACGGCGCTTCGAAGCGCTTCCAAATTTTACGCCCATGGTGCCGAGGTGCAATGGGGGATTTGGGGGCGCGTTCCCATGCTCGTGGCCGGTAATTGATTTCATTTGGTTCAAAACTGATTGTATCTTCCGTGGGAAGCCTAGCACTGAGTTAGTTTCCCGTTGAAATATGTTCAAGTCAATGTGTGGAAAAGGAAGACTTACCATGAAGAGGGGTCAGTGTGGCCTGCCATGCCTGTACTGAAAACCAAAACAAGTGAATAAGTCGCTCAATGCTGCGCTAGAAGATCGTGATGCATGTCAGATAAGGGCCACTATTCATATCATTAATGATGCTCGCCAAAGCTGCCGTAGAATTAAAGAATGGCTATTGTTTGAAGCTTCATGTATGATCAGTGCGCGAACAACAAGAAGTAAACAATGCCAAGAGTGTGGCTCTCTAGCGGCTTGGCATGCATATCATCTTGTACTATCTAAGCAACTTCCACAGTCAACTTAAGCCATGCACTATCGGTAACATCGACCCTACTTGCGATTTCTGGTGAATATGCCTCCCAAAGGCGGTAGCACGAAGCTCGCCCCTCCTCGCCTCCCCCCTCTCCCTAAACTCCGAGTACGTCGCCCAAATGCTCCGCAACCGAATCCTTGTGTGGGTATAATGACCTCGGTGCTCGGTATGATTCTTCTGTTTAATATAATGGCTTCATGTGGCTGGGTGCTGATCAGGTAAAGGGTGTTGGGCGTCGTCAGGCAATGCAGCGGCAGGGTGTGCGGCGTTGGAACAGTCATTGAGAGCTTGTATGGATGAGCCGGTGAGTGGAATTTTTCTGATTTGGACACTTTGGCGTGCAATTTATGATAGTGATATATCAGAGTTGGCTGGAGATAATAATCATGCTAATCACCTTGTTGCAACGCAGAGACCGAAGGCACAGCGAAAAAACACGATCAATTACCATCTGATGAGATTGTACCCAAGGATCTCACCCCCCAGGAAGCAAGGGAAATGATTAGACGGTGGCTTGGAGGACGCTTGGCCCCTGTTCTCCATGTTTGTTGGACAAGATCCGGGTCATGGATAGGGGAGAAGCATGGGACGTTGTGCACAAAGCTGGGACTCAGTTGGAGGTCACCTTCGTCATGCTGCACCTGAAGCCGTATCCGGGGAGCTGTGTGTTGGACCTGATCCAGAGAGCTGGTGTTGCAGCGTTCTTCTGTACATCTTGGTAGTCGCGCAGATTAAGGGTCTCAGCCCTCCACGGTTACCAAGTCGTCAGTCGAGTCAACAATTATACCAGGCTTCGTGGCTTTAGTGATCGGTCTGAGGCTTGGAGCATCCTGAGACGGAAAGATTTGTACATTTGGGCTATATGTACAGGATATTGGGTGTTGTTGAGTTCTACACCGCGAAAGACTCTGTCAGAGTGGAATATATATTTAATATCAATGACTCCTGAAGCAAATACTGAACAAAGCCAAGAGACAGCTCTGTCCGTAATCTATGTAAAGCAAAGCCTGAAAGAGGCAACGCCTTGGCGCTCTGCCATCCGTCCCAACCATCTAGGTCTATAAAGCGCTTAATAGGCGTCTCTATTCTCGCACTGGCAATAAAAGGAACTTTTCGTTGAATTAAATGAAACGAGTAAAGATTCCGAGTCCCCAAATTAAGTGTGGAAATGTTCCAAGCGAATTGAAGTAAATCATACCAGACCCTACATAATAATGGATGGAGCTATATATAATTAGTATAACATATTGACTAATGCAAAGGTGGACTTACAATCGATGTTGGCCTTGATCGACTTGTGCGGTAATATTGAACCACCGTTGACGTAGATCTCGTCGCCAATGGTAACATCGTCCCCAAGAACAGATACGTTCTCCAGTCTAGCCCATTTCCCGATCGAGCTATTCCACCCCACGATGGTAGACTTGATCCAGGCATGATCTTTGACTTTGCTGCCAGCTAACAAAACGCAACGTTGCAGTCGGACACCATCGCCCACGACGACATTTGGTCCGATTGTGACGTTGGGCCCAATTCTGCAATTCTTTCCGATTTTTGCCGATGGGTCAACGAGAACGTTGCCTCCATAGACGTAGGGTTTTGAAGGCGATGCCAACTTCTTTGAACCCCTCTTCGTCAATGAAGACAAGTATAAGCATGTACCGCTTAGGAAGTCTTTCGGTTGTCCCACGTCCATCCAAAAACCTTCCAGATCGAAAGAATGTAGCTGTCCATCCTTGACAATGGCTGGGAATGTCTCCTGCTCTATTGACGTTGGGCGAAGCTCAATGCGCCTTAGCACGCTAGGATTCAGAATGTAAAGACCAGCATTGATTCGATTACCAACGAACTCCACGGGCTTCTCAACAAAGCGATCAATCCTTGAAGGGTGGTCTGGCTTATGAACGATGACGCCATATTTTGATGGCTCCTCAACCTTGGTGACAACGATTGTGCCTTCTTCGCCGTGCTGCTTGTGAAAATCTGCCAGGTCTTGGAAAGGATATTCGCAAATAACGTCGGAGTTCAAGACGAAGAATGGTGAATCATCCTTTCCGAGCGTCTTCTCTGCTAGCTTAAGTGGACCAGCGGTCCCAAGAGGCTCGGTCTCAATGGAGAATTCAATGTTGACGTTGTATTCTTTCTCATACTTCAAGAAGTCAGTTGGAGAGCCGGGTTATATCGCACATGTCAGCAATCCTACATACCTTCTTCAATGCGGCAGACATAATCTCTGGCCGATAATTGACCGCCAAGACGATATCAGTCACCCCAGCAGCTGCCAGACTCTCGACCTGGTGCTCAATCATTGGCTTATTTGCGAATTCTACCAGAGGCTTTGGGAGCGTAAGGGTCTGGCAGTAGTCAGAGGACAATAGTATCTTTTGGTTCTTGCTTTCATATTGCTGGCTTCTTGCTGGGTAGGTGTCGTACCAGAGGTCGTAGCCGGGTGCCATACCCTCCGACGAGAATGAGTGCTACATGCGCCCAGCTATTAGCAAGCTTTGTTCTTATTACATAGATATACACAGCCAGGGAGCTTACCCTTCATGATGGAAGAATACTAGGTTTCAGTAAATGAGAGTGTCGAACAATCCCCTTTGGCTCAGCTCGTGGAAAGTAGGAAAGAGTAAGCGAATTAAGACAATGGCTTCAGTATGTTCTGCAGTAGGAGGATGTGAAAGTGGATCGAAAAGGGTATGCGGGGATGTCGAATTGTAGTTGCTCAAACGGAAGTCTCGTCGAATATAACGACAAGTGGCCTTTGAACAACTTCTTGTGGAGCAAGGGACTCGTAAAGCTCTTCCCCAAGCTAGGAATCTTTTTGTGGTGATCCCTGCATATGCTAACGGAATAGGGGCCGAAGTTTTGCCAGATTGCTCAATCGAGCCAAGTGCCTTGTCCATTGCCACCTCCTGATTCGACGACAATTGCCCGACAATGTCGACAAGCATTAATCGATATTAATCGATATCGTGTTCAACCGCTTGCATTATTGCTGATAGAGCTCGTGCCAGGTCAACGATATTTGTCTGGCTAATCTACTTGGGTCTTGGTTTACAAGCTAAGGTAGTGTCAAATGTTAAAGAAGCGTAGCAGAATCTGGGCCTTTTCACGTCCTATGAAGTAGGGTTCACGAGACCTTCCCGGTGAATACTTATCCTACGTCCTCAACACACTAAAACATATCCAGTCAGTATCATGTGAACAAGGTCCATTTTCGAGGTTTCGCTATAAAGCCTGGCTGCTTTATCTGGGTTAAATCAGACCTCCAAGTCTCGACATCTGTGATATCTTTATTGAGAGACTTTTCATTATAATACTCGTGAATTTTGTCTATCTGGAACTTGTTTCCCCTCCCACCTCTCATCCCATCCCTTGATGTTGGACTGCGCATAGTAGTCGACGGGCTTTTGCCTCATTAATGTGATAGCTCCATCATTATGCTCATACATGGGCAGACAGGAAACCTTTCCCTCTTGATCCCATTTCGCTCTGACATCAAGACTATTTCCGGTCATAGTTGGCTCGTGATTGAATATTGAATCTGGATATTGATCCATAATAGACACGATATCTATCTGTATGATGGTGTTTTGAAGACCTGCATACAGGGTTGGCGAACATTGTGATGGTCTGGACAAAGCATACACAGAAGAGTCATTAGTGCCGCGAGAGATAGGTTTGTTGCGTATGGGTAAGAACGTATTCCAGTTAAGACGGCTCTTCTCTTGATCCCTGGGCTTTTTGGGATTACACATGCCATGACTGGTAGCGGTGGACTGGCCATTGCCCGCAGAAGAATATAACTCACGGCCGGGCGTGCGGAGATCGAAAACTTTTATAATTGAGTGACGACCGCCGCCAGCAACGAAGTGCTCGTTGGCGACGGGAAGGAGCGAATATATTGGTGAGACATCCACGGGATCACGGAAAATAGCGACGGTGGGATTTGCAGAGCGAAGGTCATGAAGGCGAACTAATCCATCATATGCACCACTCAAGAATATGTCCCCTCCTTTGCCTCCAGCCGAAGATGACGTGGGTATCGGGCTTAATGAATATACCGAAGTAGATTCCTCCGCATGGCGTCCTGTGTCAGGATTGAAGAGCCCTGGTGATTCACTTGCAAGCTCGCCTCGGCCGACTTTGTAGATACGGATGGGCTGCTGGGTAGGCCCATATCCAACCGCTAACCGGTCGTTACTCAAAAATCGAGAGGTCCATGTTCTTCCCACTTGTCCTGACGGGCTTGCAGACGTCTGCGCGACAGGAGCAATCTCACGGGCAGTGTGGCTGGTGGAAGAAAAGATAGAGTAAAGAGAAACTATAGAGTCAGATAAACAAGCGGCGAGCAAGGTTTGAAGGCCATTCGTGGTTGCCGACCTAACTGGACGTCCTTCGGTTATAAAAGAACACAGGACCTGGCTCTGTGATGTGTTTTCGTTCAGGCTAACAAGTTCGAGAGCACCACTGACCCGACCGATGATGAATTGCTCCAGGTCATCAGTGCTGACTTGTTGCAGCAATTTCACGAAAGTGATGTCATCTAAACCTTCCTTTACTCCGGGCTCATGGTAGTTAGCCCATTTGTATGTATGATGGTGTGCATTGAAATCTTTTGGACTCCTGTTCACAGCAGCATTCCAGACGTCTTGTGCCTTAGGCCCCATTGTCCTGGTCCGAACAACCAGGTCAGCACCGGCTCCCCAAGCCACTATCTCTTTTCTTGACGACCAGTCCCCTCCATACCAGGCTTCATAGCTGTCAATGACTGGTATGAAGCCCATAGTTTGTCCACGGGACGCATTATGCGTACGTCTTCTGTTTTTTCCATTCCCATATCTCGCATCCGTCGCTGGGCTGATTATCCACGCAGTGAAAGCTTTTCGGTCCCAATTCCGGGCCTGTGTGATTAGTCCATGGAGAGCCTCCCTCCAAAATGTAGCAGTATGTGTAGATGGGAATTGAACATATGGAAAGAGTGTCTGAGATAACACTCGAAAGCCGTCATTCTCAACAAAGGTATGCAGTCTTTTGCATACCAAAGACAAATGGCATATTTCCTTTGCTGTCGTGATGTGCGTCACGATCTGAACCAAGATTTCCGGTGGCAACGTAGCCAATGTTGGACATTGGCTATAGGATATGGCGGCCATTGTCGCTCAACCCACCTCTGGGGCCTCTGGGAGCCCTTGAAGTGACCCGTTCGAGCCTCAATCTCGGGCAAATATTAAGTTAGTCAACAGGTTAGAACGTCAATGAGTTCTGAAGCCTTAGCGCGTTTGCCGCCAGTGGCGCCGTAGGTAAGCAAATCCGCTGTTAACTCACCCACTGGCTCTTTGCGAAACGTACGCGTTATGTCAGCACTAGATATTTTTCACCACCCTCTGGATCGTCCAAAAGTAGCACTAGTATTGTGTCTTCTGGTCTGGAAGTTGTTGCTGTTCTGCATAGCGATCGTCAGCCCTGGCGCCGGATATGATACATCCACGACACTGTTGCAATTAGACGGCCAGCTTACTAACTTGACCTCCAAATCTGGCTTGGGGTTCCCTCTGAAATTGGAAAGCCTGGTAAGATGGGACGCTATTTACTTCACACAAATAGCGCAAAATGGTTACGTTTGGGAGCAAGAATGGGCTTTTGGTTGGGGTTTCACGAGGCTCATAGCCTTGATTAGCAAAGGTACTTCGATATCCGTAACCGGAGAACTTCCGACTTATTGTCTCAGGTCTTACGTCCTGTGGATACCCGAGGTCAATTGGCACCGAAACAATCGCTGGGATCTTGATATCACATGTGTCCCACCTTTGTTCTGTTCTGGTGCTGCATGAGCTCACGTTGACCGTATATCGGAGGTCATCAGCCCATCAGCTTTCCAAAGTGTCTTTCCTAGCCGCTTGTCTTCACATCATTTCGCCTGCTGGAATGTTTTTGTCTGCACCCTATGCTGAGAGCTCATTCTCGCTTTTGAACCTCGCCGGATATTACCTCTACGCTAAGGCCAAAACATCTGCGAGAGTCCAGAACAGTAAGGGAGACGCTCTAATCGTATTTTCGGGCATCCTTTTTGGCGTAGGCACCACTTTCCGTGGCAATGGCTTGTTTAGCGGCTTGATCCTCATCTATGACGCCGTCTCTAGCATGAGTAAAATCGTCCACTCCGCTAATATCCAAGCTAATATGCGCAACCTATCCGTTGTCTGCCTTTCTGGTGTGTTGATGGCGTGTATTGCCATATTACCTCAGTTTCTGGCTTACAAGGAATACTGCACCAATGTTAGCGCAGAAACGCCTGTGCGGCCATGGTGCTGGAACTGGGTTCCAAGTATCTATGCGTGGGTGCAGAAAAAATACTGGTAGGACTGGGCTTTAAGTATATTCTCAGGATATACTGACATTCTACAGGGGTGTCGGTTTTCTTAAGTATTGGACATTGTCCAACCTTCCATTATTCATTCTTGCCGCGCCAATGCTCTACATTCTATTGCAGTCAGGTTACCGGGCCTGGAGAGTTGAGACATTTATGATAGTAGTCCCGAGCCAGGAAGAGTCCAAGGGTTATCCTGGGGAAGTCACACGGACTTCGTCAACCGGCCATGATTTACATATCGACAGTGCTATTGCATGCCGCTTTGCAATCCCTCAGATCGTTCTCGCAACTTTGGCTTTGACAAGCTACCACGTCCAAATCATCAATCGACTATCTTCTGGCTATCCTGTATGGTACTGGTGGCTGGCATCACTAATACTGGAGGATCGCAAGTCTTCATTTTGGGGCATGAAGTTCCATTATACCTCTGTTGTTATAAGATGGATTGTAATCTATGCTATGGTGCAAGGAGGACTCTTCGCCAGCTTTCTTCCACCTGCATGATTGTGATATTTGCGAAAATATCTCAATTAGTGCTGAATTTGCCCGTGTCACAAGGTGTTGTGTCATGAGGATCATATAAGGCTGGGGTGGCGAGTGTGCGTGTTCAGCCTGATGCCTGAGACATTGGTCAGCTCCATAGGATTAAATACCATTCAAGCCCACTGTGAAATGTCGCTCTTACTTTCTTGTAGACACAATAGATTTTCTATCAGCCAACGAATATAAAACTCCATAAATTTTGAAGGTTTTATGTTGGAGATATCATTGGAGCCACCCGCATCTTCTGGAGTGACAGACCGCCACTAGCGTGGGCACGCGATACTGTTCAAAGCTTCGATACGCGCAGCTCACCAGTCGATGAACCCACCGCCGAGCTCTGCAGCCCAGCACTCCACTAGTTGCTGCAAGCATATGGAAGGGTACCTTCCTAAAATAGCAGACCAGTATCTCTTTAGCCAAGCACAACGATCCGGACCCATCGTTGTGTAAGCCCAAGCAGCAACATCTTCTCCGGATACGAAAATGCCATAGACAGTGTAACTGATCGCCACTCCGAATCCTTGTCTGAGTCATCTGCTGACAATCCAAATACTGCAGCAATGAATGATAATTTGCGCTACCAGCGAAGATACCCCACCAAAATATCGATTCCTCCTCGAACACCTCAAAGACATGGACGGCAAGGCAGCACAGCTAGTCGAGCTCATGACATCATTGGAGGGCAACGATGGAGCGACAGGTTCTCGTGCTACGTCGCCAGGGGCAGGGCCTCGAGAGTGTAGGGAACCAGTCAAGGACAACAAACAGATAACGCGGAATCGACCAAGAACTTTTCCATACTTTCGATACCTACCTTACGAAGTTGAAAGCGAAGCTAAGAGACATGAGGATTTTAAAGAGATTCTGAAGCATCTTTATGTAGCAATAGAAGCTGGGGACTTTGCAGTAGGAGCTGTTCATTGGACAAGAGAGCTCAGGAACTGGCTAGGCCTGAAATTCGACCCAACCAAGGATGAGAGGATCAGGCTGGTTAAACTATACTACGAGCTCGCTCTTGCGCCTGGTGTTGATATTACGGCGGCAGAACGCTTTTCGAGCATGTTCATGGTATTGACAAAGTGAGTTCGTTGGGTAATGTCTAGTCATAATAGCCATTTACTAATGCTCCATAGGCGGAAGCACTATCTACGTCCCGGTACAGACCTTATACTGGACTGGAGACCCTTGTTTCGGGAGTGGAAGATATTCGTGATACCTACAGAATCTGGCATGATCCAAGCTCAGAATGCAAAGCGAAATTACAAAACACTTGCTAAATTGTGCACATTCGCACAACTCTACTTCGACCCCCGGGAAATTCCAGCAATGTTCGAAGAGATCTTACCTTATTTTACAACTTCTTTCACGGAAGGCGCTTATGTGGTCACCGGGCTGCTTAATCTGCTTCTTCCAACAGCGCCTCCTCCCGAAGGCGAGGACGAGCTTCTACCTCAGCATTACTTACCCACATTCTTCCACTTATGGTCACTCGTTAATCGGTCAAAGGTGTTTGATACAACATTCTTGGATCTTTTCTCGCGGCTAGCGCGAGATTCTTTGGTAGCATCACAGGTCCCTTTCACCGAGTCTGGTATCTTCACGAAGGAGCAGTCTTCGTCGATCTTCACAGCTGTCCTTCGTCTCCTTGAAATCCCTGTTGGGCAGGCAACTTCACCCTATAGTCCAGCCATTGACGTTGCCGCAGGACTCGCGATTATGGTAGAACGGGATCCTAAAAAGCATCCTATTGCGCATCATATTGCTCGATGGATAGTAATGTCACTTTCGCCAGCTTGTCTTGATCAGCCAGATTCGATCATGACCAATCTTGAGGGCCTCATACAGGCCGTCGAAACGTTCTTTCATCCTTCCAATTCGGGCGCATGGACAAAACCATTGTCCCAGCTTGTTTACTACCTTACGGATTTCTTTGTCATGCGATGGAATCGTGAGAGGAGTGGGGAGTTAGAGATGCCGGAAGAACGTAAACTCAACGATGCATTGAAGCGACGCTTTGTATTGTGTCTAAGAGATGTCATATTCATGGGTATTTACGCTAAGAGTGGCACCGCGATGAACTTTTCTCTGTCGAGTTTGCAAAGCCTGGCATATCTGGAGCCAGACTTGATACTTCCTGGTGCTCTCCAGCGGATCTACCCTTCTATGCAGGGTCTTGTTGAAGTACACCGTACCACCTCCTCTCTAAGAGCTTTACAGGTCCTATCAAAAACCATGGTACGCACCAAAGGCTTTCGTTGCCATGTTACGACAATGCTGGGCCTATCACTTCCTGGAATCGACGCAAATGATTTGGACAAGACATTGTATACCTTATCGTATATCCAGTCAGTATGTTACAATATCCCATTTCATGATCTTACCGAAGGAAGAGACGACGTTAGCGGTAGTATGCTTGCAGTTGAGTGGATTACTTCTGAGGTTGCTCGGATGGAGGAGGAAGGTGCCAACATTCAGCTCGATTACCTGAATGGTCTCAGTGATGTCGACGAAGAGATGATACTCCGCTCCTCAACGGCCTCATTTCCTGAGTTCCTGAGCTCTTTCCTTGGCAAGGTGTTCACACTTCTAGAGAATCTACCAGATGCTTCACGGCCTAGGTCTGGCTCGCCTGAAGAAAATGTTGTGAACACTTTGCCAGCCGCGCTTACACCTATGCTTGCCTCTTTGTCTCCTGACCTATATGAGCTGGCCCTGAATAAGATTGCTGATTTTGTGGGTAATCATGTCATTCATCAGGCCCGAGATGCTATGGCCTTCATATGTAGTGCCCTTTGCAAGATCGATCCCGCCAGGGCCTTGAAACGTTTGCTGCCAGTCCTGATCCAGTCGATAAGGACGGAGATCGACGAGAATGGCGCAGCATCGACTCGTAATACCGGTACCGACGTACTACCGCGGGATCGCGGGCTTGTGTGGAATGTCAGCATGCTCAGTATGTCTGTCGTGCACGTGGGCGATGCTGTACTCCAGCACAAACAAGAACTGTTCGACATAGCTCTTTACATGCAACAAAAATGCATCGGGCTCCCGACTACCCACATTTCAAACTTCATCCACCATCTATTGCTCAATCTCACTGGAATCTATACAGTAGACTATTCCCTGTACGAAGAAGATGTCCTTGCCAGAGGAATTGGACCGCAAGACTGGGGCATGATACCTGACCTTCAGAATTTGAACATCAAATGGCATGTCCCCAATAAAGAGGAAATAGCATTTGCAGTGGACGTGCTAAAGGCCCAAGGAGAGAATGCTCTCAACCAACTTCAAGCATTAACCGCTGGTACCTCAAGCATCAAACGTGACGGTGTTGGCAAGGAATGGTCTGATGAAGTGTCACGCAATCTTGTACTTATCCGTCTACTACTGTCTGGCGTCTCTGTCCTGTTCGACCCGAAGTTGGAGTCGAAGGCCGATACCGTTGACACGGACACCGAAATGGTGGACGCTCACTCTGGAGCGTCCGAAGATGATCAGGACGAGGACTTCGATGCTTATCCTGGGAACGCGGATGAGAACGAGGGCAGGCCTACCTTCCTCTATCCGGCGGGTTACATGCTCAAGGAAGACGATAACCTCTACAACGAATTGCATGCCTTCAGGGAGAGGACCGGTACTGTGTTACATGAAGTACATCAGTTCCTCATTGAAAAGCAGGAAGATGATGTTGCTTGCTTTGAGCCCTTGTGTAATGCCTATCGATCTTGGTTCGTTGACGTTGGAATTGAGAGATCCGCTCATGTCTTGGATAGAGTCCAGAGACTCCTTTCAGCAGATATACATCCCTACAAGGTGAGTGGCCTACGGAAGGAATACCCGAGGCCACTACTCCTTCGAAGGGCGAACGTCTATCATCTACAGCGTTTACGTCACAATTCTTACCCACGGCCTAGGACCGATTTGGCGAAGCAGCTCTTCCTAGATCTGGCACAATCATCTGTATCCGCCTATCGCGAGGTTCGCCGTCACGCGCAGAGTGCTGGCGAAGCGGCTTTGAAAGCAGTCATAGGATCTCGATTAGTAGTGATACCGCCGTTGCTCGAAGCAATGAAAACTGGAGTGAGGGACCAAGACTTCTCCCGCATCAAAGGCGCTATGTACTCCTTGCTGTTCGGCAGTCTCAACAAAACGATTGGGAGAAATTGGCGTTACGCACCAGACTTGATAAAAGCTTACATCGAGGCTAGTGCAGCAGACAAACCGTCCATTCAGAAGCTTTGTGCTGCCGCAACAATCTACATAATGGAAATGGGAAGGCCACTTGAACGAATGGTTATTTTGGACAAGGAGATTATCCAGTCTGTTGCGCCGATCGAAGACGTTAGCGACACCATTGATAGGAAAAGGAAGAAGCTCTCTAAAAAGCGCGCCAATATTGAGAGTAAAAAGGCTGCGCTATCTGATGAGCTCGTAGATCTAGCTCGAAAGTCACATTGGAAGCAGGCTAGTCGTACTGCTGCCATTGTGATTACCCTGGGTCTGAGATTCGACAGTATCGCTTCTGAGAATATGATCGATCTTATTTCTAAAGGAGCTATTGACTCACATCCCGGCCTCAGAGGGCTGTACGCTGGAGCTTTCGTCGCCCTGCTCTCATTGATAGAGACTCGAGCGGCCGCAAAGCACAGCTATGAGAATTATCTTCTTGATAAACAGCACATTCAAGGGAAGATTCAGGTAGCCACACGTCAAGACGATCCAAATTGGACGCCAGATTACCTTGCAAGCTTTGCCAAAGCCGATACTGAGTACTATGTCGACCATGACCATCCAGGCTGGCTTGTATGGGATAAGACAATGCCTGCCTACAAAGCGAGCCCCGAGGGCGATGTAGAGTTTGACGACACCGAGACCAAAGCCCGCACACAAATTGGTAGGCTACTTGACCGGGCATGGTTCTCTGCCTTCTTCGGTTTCCTTAAACAAGAACCACGTGATTCTGGAGCCGACCGATTCCGCGTATCTAATGCTATAATGCTGGCCCACACATTCGACCTCATGTATGCGGGCCTTACTTCGGCAAAGTACACTGATATCCAGGAATTGATTCAGGAAACCTGGGTTGATGGGTCGGACAAGCATCAACACCGTGCTACGGCCGAGATACTGGGCGCTCTTCTCACTTCGACGGTCAATAAGCCGCTCAAGTACCGCACCATGATCTGGGAGTACGTCTTTCCCAAGATCCAACAAGTATTCTCCGATGGCCTGACGCCAGAAAACCTCACATATTGGACTATATTTCTGCATTTGGTTACACAAGGCAAAGATCCCAGGCGGTGCTGGCCTATAATCGATTGGCTTGCGGCATTCAGACTTGACATGGAGTCAAACGCGGCTTTCAAAGAAAGCTCTAAGATCCGGCTGTTGCAGCAGTGCGTCACTGACTTAGGGTGGCATTTTCAACTCGAGAAGCCTATAATCGAAGACTTCCTACTACACATTGATCATCCATACAAGCAAGTACGTGAAGCAATGGGTCTGTCATTATCTAGCTTGTACCGCACACGATATCACGAATCTTACAAGGATGTCCCTACCCTGATACGGAGTCAGAAGGAGGCCTCTTCGCTTGGTACAGCGCCTTACCAGCCCACGGAAGAATTCATAGACACAGTGCATGAGACATTTGAACGTCTTGAGAAATGGAGGCAGGAGCGTACACCTGGTCAACAGACGCCTTCCTCTTATACATCAGGGAGTAAGACGGTGCTTTTGTGGCTCGATAGTACACTTTCATCCTTTGAGTGCACTCAGCTGCAGCAATTCTTGCCGAACGTATTTATGGAGCAGCTGCTCTACATGATGGACATCAGAGAAGATCAAGAATTGCAAGGCCTTGCATATCACGTCTTCCGCAATATACCAAACATACCTCATCGATTTGGCGACGATGTGGAGTTAATTGCTGCGCTCATCCGGATCGGTACAACGTCGCCTTTATGGCATCAGCGACTTCGAGTGCTGATCAATATGCAAGTAATCTACTTCCGTCGCCTCTTTCTCATTTCACAAGATCAGCAAATGAGGCTTCTTGATTGCGTGGCTACAATGCTGGAAGATACGCAACTAGAAGTTCGTCTTGGCGCTTCAACGACCTTGTCAGGGATGATCCGCTGCTCGCCTGCAGCCCTGCGCTCCAAGATGGTGCAAGACTTCAACAAGAAATTCGTTAAAATGCTTCTCGACTCTCCGTTACCGAAGAGACCCAAAAATGGCGTTTCGGGCGTCTCAACACCTAACACAGGGACCAGCACTCCGACTCCAGAGCATAACAGGCTTGTCCTTACTCGCCACGCGGCTGTATTAGGACTTGGGGCGCTCGTGCAAGCATTTCCTTACAAGTCCCCTCCGCCTTCTTGGATCCCTAGTGTCTTAACGACACTGGCAAACAAGGCCAATAATGACCCGGGAATGGTGGGCAAGAGTGTGAAGAGTATACTGAGTGATTTTAAGAAGACGAGGCAGGATACATGGCAATTAGACCTGAAGGTACGTGAAATTAATGGCTCTCAATCTTGTGGATCCTTTGCTAACCAGATATATGAAGGCGTTCTCCCAAGAGCAAGCGGAAGACCTCGATGGGGTCCTATGGAAAAGCTATTTTGCATAGACGGGTGGTTCGTTGTGAATCAAGCTTTCTTCTCCTTACATGGCAGTAGATTAACCTGCATGTATAGAGCCTTGCATGGAGTTTGGGTGTACAATTATCTCTAGAGGCACGGGTTTGGTCTTACTGCATTCTAGCGTGCATAGGTTACGATACCTGAGCCATCGGCCATGTAGCATAGCGGTGGTGTAGACTGACGAGGTAGCATTTGGTACTTTAACTCACATTAACACTATGAACATTCAAGCCTACAAAATTATTATTCTGTTTGACTATCAATTCTTACAATATACATGAGGGCTACCGAGGCTATTTTTGGAAGGCGGTGGGGCTTTTGGAGGGGAAGTGTTCCGCTCAGCGCGTTGGTAGCGAATGACACCCCGCATTCATTCCGATGGGCAGGAAGCTGCCAGCTTCACACATCATGTCATCCCGCTCGGCGGGGCTACTGCCAAATGTTGATCCCTAACAGCTCCCCTGCTGTCATGTCCCACCCATTCTCTACCAACCCAACTGGACCTCCGTTTTCTACATACTTCCCTTCTGTTCAGATCCCCGCCTCTCACTAGCAAAGGCTCCCCAGAGCCCCATTCTTGTTTACACGAGCTACATCTTATAATGGCCGAGCCCACCGATACTGCTAAGACTGAGCAAGTGCTGACAGAGGGCAATGAGGCAGGAGTCCCAAGACGAGATGAAGAACGGCTCAAGAAATGGTTCATTGGCTCCATTGACCAAGGTACTACGAGCACGCGCTTCCTCATTTTTGATGGCACAGGAACACCAATAGCTTCGCATCAATTGGAGTTCAAGCAGATCTACCTCCATTCAGGGTTGGTGCATCTACGAGTCAGTCCCAGCAAGCAGCCAATTGACGCTCAAGTAGATGGATAGACCACGATCCTGTTGAGATTGTCCAGACCGTAGAGACTTGTATTGAGGAAGCTACGAAAGAGTTCACCAAGCAAGGCCACTCAACATCTGACATAAAGGCTATTGGCCTCTCTACTCAACGAGAGACAACGGTGCTCTGGGATATTGAAACAGGAGACCTTCTCCACAATGCGATTGCTTGGCCAGATACGAGAACACACGCAATTGTTCACGAACTGAAGAACCGCAAGGGCGCCGACAAATTGCAAGATATCTGTGGTTTGCCGCTGTCAACCTACCCATCCTCGGTTAAACTGATATGGATGTTGCGAAATGTGGACAAAGTAAAAAAAGCTTATGATGAAGGCCGGCTGGCATTTGGCACAATTGATACTTGGCTACTGTTTAACTTGAATGGAAAAGAAAGGAAATTGCACGTCACTGACGTGACCAATGCATCAAGAACTATGTTCGTCAATCTTCACAAGTTGGAATATGACTCAACGGTATTAGATTTCTTTCAACTGGATCCTCAAAAGTTGAAGCTACCCAAGATAGTACCGTGCTCGGACCCTAATGCATTCGGCTCCATGGCTTCTGGGCCATTGAAAGGAGTGAAGATCACTGGCTGCCTTGGCGACCAATCAGCTGCTCTAGTGGGACAATTGGGCTTTTCACCAGGCATGGCAAAGAATACGTACGGCACCGGCTGCTTCTTACTTTACAATGTTGGTGAAAAGCCCGTGATCTCGCATCATGGCTTGTTAGCCACCGTGGGCTACCACTTTGGCGGACAGCGAAAGCCAGTATATGCTCTGGAAGGTAGCATCGCCGTTGCTGGCAGTGCGGTACAGTTCCTCAGGAATAATTTCAAATTCATAGAGGCCTCGCCCGATATTAACGATTTAGCGGCGACAGTGAAAGACAACGGAGGCTGCGTGTTCGTCACCGCTTTCAGTGGCTTATTCGCGCCTTATTGGATCGATGACGCCAAGGGTACAATATTCGGAATTACCCAGTTCACAGAGAGAGGCCATATTGCGAGAGCGACAATGGAGGCAACCTGCTTCCAGACTAAGGCGATCCTCGATGCCATGGAGAAGGATAGCGGTCACAAATTGGCCCAGCTAGCTGTGGACGGAGGCATGAGCAATTCTGACCTCTGCATGCAGGTATGTTTCCCTTTGCTCTTCGTTAATCCCACCACCAGAGAGCGGGGCTCATTCACGGTAGACCCAAGCAGATCTTATTGGTATACCTGTTGATCGACCAGTCATGCGGGAGACAACATCCCTCGGAGCAGCCATCGCAGCTGGGTTCGCCGTAGACATCTGGAAAGAATTCGACGAGCTGAAAGAGATCAACAAAGAGGACCGTACGATATTCAAGCCGCAGATGACCACCGGGCAAAGCAACGGAATGTATAAGAGGTGGGAACGCGCTGTCGAGATGTCTAAAGGCTGGGTCGACGATTCCGATGATATTCCTCCAAGCTCTTAACCAATAGCGTCTGTTTCCGGATTCCCTGTTCGAGTAGAGAGCTTTAGCATTTGTTTGTATATATGGACATATAGTACCCTTTGCCACTCTCGTTTAAGTAATGACTTTCTCCCTTCTATCCTTCCGCGGAACGCTATCGTCAGGTGCAAGATTCTGCCACTTTCCTCTTTGCAATTCGATCTTCGATTATGGCCGTGGCGAATATGAGCAGCTTTGAGGGTTTCCTTTTGATGGTGGTGATTCTTCGTGCATGAGCAACGAATCAGCGGTGTTGTGCCCCTCAGGAGGCTCAATGGCAATCTGTGCAGCGAGAAGATCCCAGTCAATTGGAGTAACCATTCTCACTGCAGGTTACACCAACGATCCGGAGTCAATTGGTCTCATACAGGCGACATTGCATCAGAGAGAGGGGATCGCCGGGCCCTATAAGATTTCAGCTGTTCTCATGCGCACTCCCGGGCCACTGCACCAGGCCCATAGACGACTCCGATGTCGAACCTGCAAGACTGATCTCGATCGTTGCGCGCTCTGTGTGCCCACTAAATAGGTAGATGTCTCCAATCACAATTCTGGAAGCATGTTTTGAGCCGCAATTGCCCGGCAGGTGACCTCGATGACGCCGCATCAAATTGCTAGCACCCGTTGAAACAACCTCCTAATCTGGCAAAAGGAGGGGAAAGCTGGCCTTTCCTTGAAAGGTCAATGAGCCCGTGCTCATTCAGCAAGAGGGAACATGGGGCTTGCTGATCGGAATGGCGAGAACATGTTTCAATCGTGCTCGCCGAAGATGAGGCCGATAGTAGTGCAATAGTGGCGGTTTCGGTGCTTACTGATGCGCAAGCATTGACTGATTGACACCCTTGTCCAACTTTCGAGGAGAGCGCCTTTTGCCCCCGGATCCTGCTGAGGGTCCACTTTTTCTCGAGGCACAGGCATCCCATTGACCAACGGGAGTAACCGCTGCTCGTCGTTTCTCCAGGCATTTTCCTACCGATAGCACCCTCCTGGTCTTCCAGCATTCGGCCTTGCCATCAGGCCCAAGATCCAACACCATCTGAGCATCGAGGAACCATGCTCGGACCACAGGAGAGGCTTCTATTGCTGCAGTCACCGGTTTTAAGCCGTAAACTATTACTGTCACTGCGTGCTATGTGTCAGCCATCGTCCCAAGCGCAATAGGCCTATGCAGACGAAGCATGCTCAGGGCCAATGGCCCATCCGCTTCTGCGGATAAAATGTCTCGAGAGCCTCAAAAGAACGGACATCGAAGGCTCCATCTAACCCAAACCTTCGGAGATCAAGGCCATTCGATGTCCTCCTAACCATTCAATCTAGCCCGACAGTGCATCATGTGCGATTACGTTCAGGTTAACTATCAGTGTGGGCACATCAGATATGTGGTCAAGGCGTGGTGTACGAAATATCAGCAAACGTAAAGTTGTCTACGTGGGGTCCCTGATCATACGCTGACAACGTCTTTCTAGTCATGTTAGATGTGCCCCCAATGTCGTGTCTATGTGCGTCTTAAGTCCCCTAAATGCAAACTGCCAGCAGCTACCTAGACTAATACGTCTTGGCAGAGAGACGAAACCGAACGAGAAATGCGGTGCGTCACCTAAGAATTTCGCTTGACTTCAACTCAGGCCATAATTGCTTTTTCATGAGTGTTTCCCCACTTTGACCCTTCGTCTGCGAATGATAACTTCATGAAACAGACATACAACCCTTTCTGCCTAATATCTATTGTACAAGCATCCTTCCCGGGAGCCGATGGCTGATAATTTGTCTAGGGGACTGTAAATCCTCTTCGAAGAAATGAGCTCTACGAAATGCTTCCACCGGAAATGGCTCTCCGCTTTCGGGTGATCCAAGAACTTCTATCGCCATTGCTCTAAATAGCACTTGAAAAATCCAGAAGTATGACAGTGTCGCCAGCAGCAGTGTCATTCGAGACCATACCTCGCGTCTGAATTTTACCACGATTATCGGGGCCCACCGCTCGAACTCCACGGCCATCTCCTCCCACAGAAAAGCTTTATCAGGGACTAGACCTCTCTGTGATACTTATCAGCTCTCCGAACAGCCTCCTGCGTGACACCTTTCGCCACTCTCACGTCAGCGCCAATGCTTTCAAACCTCTCAACCACGTCCATGGAAGCCGAAAGGATCAATATCTACGCACTTGCGATACCAATCTCTCACCGCCTCCCAGAAGACCATTCTACCAAACATCTCACTAAAATTCAGACAAGTGGACTCGGACCCGAGCGTCGACTTGATAGAAGCTGCGAATGGTTCACAGTGTGTTCCTGCCTTTAAAAATCATAATATTATATCCTAAATAGCAATCGAAAGAAGAATTTGGTGATCTGGCATGGGAACAAGTGGCGTCGATTGTGGATAGAACAGCGCAAGGTGGCGATGACGGTTATTGGTGTTTGGTGTTATGTATAACCTTGGGGTCACGTTTCTCATCACCGGGCCCTCTATGTATGCAAATGTATGACTGTACACCGTACTTCAATATCTGCTCTCATTCGCCCTTCTCAGGCAATTTGACTCACCGGCGTGAACAAAAAGCTACTCTGATACATACATCGGCACCACTCGGATATCACTACCCAGACGAGTCTCTGACTCAGTCCATTAGTCGCAACATCAGCACCACTACCTTTTCACACTGATGTGATGCATTGCGCTGACTGATCCTACTAAGATAGCTGCATGCTGATATACTTCTATGGCTTGAGCCGCCACTCACTCCATGAATGCATACGGCGCCTACGAAAATGTTTCGAAACAAGAATAAGGAACAGGAGACTACTTTGCTATGCAAAAACACCATCGGGGCGGCCGGGTTTGTCTTACTTGGGCTACTGGACGTGAGAAACAATCGGCCCGCGATATGGAGGCTTGATACCGGAATACGAGCTGTGGCGAATGCTAGAGTGAGAGGCGTGAGGTGGGCGTTCGGGCTTTGGGAACGGGGTTGTGAGTGGATGGGTAGGTGCTATGCTAAGATGTTCTAGGGTGGATGGATATCTGAACTGGTGGCTTGGGGCGGGTCTTTCATGAGATGAGAGAATTGGTGGTGTTATTGGGAGTTCTACGGGACATCGAGAAAGCAATTATTTACCACACGTTTTTAGAAGGAATGCAGTAGCTTTCAATCAGGGTGGAGTGTTGGTTTGCTACAGACATGCTGCACTTCATACAGCATCGAGCACGCAATTTGATGATATAAATAATCATCAAGTGATTAGCTATATTCTAGCTGTTTTTCAGTTGCATAACGCCTCCACTCGTATCCGAGTATACCGCTGTTTCGCTGAGATCGCATAAGAGATATAAAGAATAGAGTAGCGAGTGGAGTATCTGTCACAGCTTGTCTTCAGACCCACCTAAAGTGTCAACCCCCGCGCCTCCCGCCGTCCCGCCACCACCCATCCCAGGCGGCAGCACTATCTCTGGTAGTTTCATAGGCATCTTCGACAAGCTTTTCATCTTCTGTAGCTTCTCGCCCTTGAGAACTCTCTGCATCTCATCCAGGCTCAGAACCTCGTATTCGACTAGTGCTTTGGCGAGAATATCAAGATCTTTGCGGTGTTCGGTGAGAAGTGTCGTAGCGCGCTGACGGGCTTCTTCGATGATGCGGCGGACTTCAGCTTCGATTTCCTGTTTGGTCTGGGAGGAGAGATGTTGGTAGCCGTCGGCTAAGTCGACGTTGCCAAGTTTTTCAGACATGCCCATCCGGGTTACCATGTCGTAGGCTATGTTAGTGGCATTTGAGAGGTCCTGTATAGACATTAATAAGCCATATCGATAATAAAAGGGTGAGTGGAGTTGCATACGCTAGAACAGCCGCTGGTGACATTGTCTTCTCCATAGATCATTTCTTCAGCGACCTTGCCACCCATCGATACGTCGATTGATGCCGAATACTCCTTCCTCGCCACAGACACTTTGTCCATTTCGGCCATGAAGTGCGTTATACCCAATGCCTGACCCCGTGGCATGATCGTGGCTTTGTAGAGTGGGGTCGCACCATCAGTAAACATGCCGACTAAGGCATGGCCAGCTTCATGGTAGGCAGTCATGAGCTTGTCCTTCTCCTGTATGACTGCACTGCGCCGTTCAGCGCCCATCATGATCTTGTCCTTAGCCCATTCAAAGTCGATCATACTGACTTTTTGCGCTTTGTTTCGACTGGCGCGAACAGCGGCTTGATTAACGAGATTTTCAAGTTCGGCTCCCGAGAATCCAGTTGTGCCTCGAGCAATGATCGATTCATCAACGTCGGTAGCGGTTTGGACGTTCTTCATGTGGTGTTTGAGGATGGCTACGCGGCCACGGACATCAGGAAGGGGAACAACGACGTGGCGGTCGAATCGTCCCGGTCGAGTGAGGGCCTTGTCCAGTAATTGTGGGAAATTTGTAGCGGCTAGGATGATCACACCAGTATCTTGAGAGAATCCGTCGAGTTCGGTAAGAAGTTGATTCAGCGACTGCTTGACATAGGCTGGATCTCGTTCATTGCGCTTTCCCCCTATCGCATCCAGCTCGTCGATGAAGATGATAGCCGGGGCCTTGGCTCGTGCATTGGCGAAAAGTTCACGAACTCGCTTTGCGCCGACTCCCACATAGATCTCGTCGAACTCAGAGCCGGACATGAAAAAGAAAGGTACACCTGCCTCTCCAGCCACGGCCCGAGCGAGCAGTGTTTTGCCAGTACCAGGGGGCCCCACCAATAGAACACCCTTGGGTAGTTTTCCGCCAAGTGTCGAGAATCGTTCGGGATTCTTCAGAAACTCGACCAGCTCTTGCAGCTCTTCCTTAGCCTCATCGCAGCCGTGTACGTCGCTGAAGCGAACATTCTGATTCTGTGGTTGAGCCTCGTTCCCCCCAGCGCCCCCAACTTTCTTGAGAACGCCAGAAGTTTCAACAGCCAAAGCAACAAGTACCATGAGCACGTAGCCCATCAACCCGAGCCCGGTGATAAACCTGATCCATTTGAATATAGTTGACCCCGTTGATTCCTCAACCACAACATAAAGCGGGCTGGCTTTATCGCCAGTCCCGGATACGCCAGGTTTGGCTCCTACGATGCTTCCACCCTGGGACTGTGCTGCAACCGCTTGGCCAATCGCTTGTAGCTGTTCGTTTGAAAGGTTACCGTTGCGCCCTTGTATTTGTGCACCTGCCCCCACCGCCGCTCCTTCGGTCCGTGCAAGCTTCTCGAGTGCTCTGTGGTAGGTCGTTTCGCAAGCGGCGTTCGACGCATATCGTCCTGTCTGATACCGTTCAACCAGGATGGCAGGCATGTCGGCACGTAGAAGTGCCGAATAGAAAGCATTTTGCGCAGTGGCACTAGTAGGGTTGTTGTTGGCTGTTTGTTCCATATGAGCAAGTAGATTTTGGGAGGAGGCTCCGCCAAAAAGTGTCCTTCGCTGTGACAGAGTCGGTAGTTGAAATGGTACTATTTCATAGTTGCGTGCAAGACGAAAAGGAGCAAGTGTAGAATAGAAGTGAGCAGTCCCTTTCATTGGCGGCTTAGAAAGGAAAAATGGGTTCGCGTTTTGAAGTAGCTTTGAAGACGCTATTGCAGTCAGTATACTGGTAATTGTCAAGCTGATGAGACATACGTATAGTTGTGGTAGACAAAGCATTCCCCCTTGACATATTGCATGCATGGTGCGTAGATCTTAATGCAGACATAGGCACCGAGGCCAAGCAGTCTGGTATTCTTGTACTCGAAGGAACCTTGTGAAATCAGCACAGATATGAACGGAAAACGATCTGAAAGACTAACTGCATCCTGGACCCTTTGCGAAGGAGTGGATTGGAAAGATCGTTGTGTTGCAGATCGAGACGTTGAGTCGATAGGAGGTTGCCGTAGTAGGACCCTCCATGGGGCAGTCAGGGTAGATCTCATGGTAGGCCACAAGTCGGTGGAGAGGGAAGCCATGTTCTGCGGGAGTCATTCTATTAGATATTGAAGTCTATCCATGCAAGGTGGCGTATACATACAGTCGCCGGAACCTGGAACGCCATGCTGGCAGCGAATTGCCGCTGGAACAAAGTGAAAAGAGCAAATAAGTTATAGAATAGAAGACATTGTCGTAGAGAAAGAAATATGCATCATGACTTAAACATCACGTAGCAAATACTGGGGCGCCGATGAAGGCGACGGTCGAGAAACTTCCGCCTTGTCCGCCAAGCCTTATGGGACATCTAGTCTCAATGTGGTTAGCCCTCATGTCGTCCCGAGGTCGCCGCCATATTAACGTTGTACCAAATTTTTTACATCCTCCAGCAGCTATCGGAACCTCTTTATTAACTATAGTCGAATAGATCGTAGTAGAGAATTTTTGAAGGGATGAAAAGATGCATATCCTGCAGAGAACTTATCGCACTTGAACCTGACCCCGTACGTTCCATAAAGAGCTCCTTCCTATGTTCGGGCCAATCAATACTTATGAAATGGAGTCCTGCTTGCTTCCTATGGATATATACTAATCAAAAACCGTTCTGAAATAAGGAGAAAGTTCGCGATCTATTAGCTGCTATTATAAGAGTTTCTAAATACTAGCATCATACAGATTCAAACCTGAGCTTGACTCTCCCCTATGGCTAGATCTTCTGCGAACGAGTCTTAGTACAACGTCAATAAGACCATCGCAGAAGCTATTAAAAGAGACCGCCTACCGACTGGCCTTGGCTTTGGTGGCAGAAGCTTTGTAGTCTCTCGCAATCACTGGCCTATTTCACGGACAGGATGTTGCAATTACTGAGTCCTGATGGTGCACGAACTCTGCAACAAGGCCATCGGGCAGAAATCATGCACCAAGAGCAATCGTAGAGCAGGAAACCCGGGTTTCGCTAAGAGCTCGAACATCAACTATCTTAACAATAGATAACATCTAGAATACGACCTCCTATCGAGGAGTGGGTTTTCCCAAGGTGTCTTTATGTAAGATTCTGGGTCAGCACATTGGCAGGTGTCTAGTTTAAAGAAATTTTTATGTCCTATCGTCTAGCAACTTCCGGAGCTTCGCAGATATGTTTGCCATTGTTGCCGTTTAGAATGTGGCTGGTGACAAGTCACAATGCGAAATATAGTGAAGACAGTGAGGTGTACAGTTGACCCACGCTCACGTCCACCTCACATTATTATCACTCGCTATTACTTTTTCTCTCCTCAGATTACTTTCCAGTAATCCATAACCAGAAAATTCTGCACGATAAGCCTACTCATGTATCTCTTTCCGAGACTCAGCTAAGAGAGCTTATCTGTGCGAGTCCCAGTGCAACCATTCACTCAGTATTTCAGAGCATAAGGGACGGAGTTTGAAGCCAGCTGTCACGAACTTCCATACCTAGAACGACTCTCCTGTCTACTGGACTGAAGCTGGGTCTATGTTCCCAGCGCGTCTTTTCAGAACTTGACATGGTCGAGGCATCCTTCCAAGCCCACCCAGTGACTGGAATATCACCACACGGTCATTGATGGTGAGACCTTGGCTACTTTGCCATTTTCCTTGGACCTGGTGACTGAATGAAAGTGACTCTTGTCACCCCCTTTTCGCATCACTTATCAAATCCTATATTCCATCGTTGTTAACCTGCAAATGTGAAGTCATTCATCCCAAGTCCTGTATCAGCTTTCCACCTAAGCTTTGCAAACAGGTAACAAACGATTACCATCTCAGAGCCAAGTCCCTTGCTTCGATCAACCCGCCAAGTTCATCATAGCGACATCACCTGCCCGCCATGTCGGATACAAAGTCGCTAATACCAGCACCGACGCCAACCTGCCCTCTCCTCGTGTTGCCACCGGAAATTCGCAACCGCATTTGGACCCTCGCTGTTGTCGATGTGGAGGAAGTAATCATCAGATGCAACAGATCTCGTGAACCATCCGACAAACATCTTTCCCCTACCACAATGTCTCTCGCGTCCACCTGTCGTCGGATCTACCGCGAGGTGACGCCATTTTACTACTCAGAAAATTTGTTCCATTTCCATCACGGGACAATCGGTATACTAAGGGAATTCGCAGCAGCTATAGGTCCCGCAAACGCGAAGAGCATAACCGCAGTGGAAATTCCCATCTATCCCCATATTATGCACATTTCGCGGCGACAATTGGAAGGACTGTGGCCATTTCCAAACTTGAAGACCTTGGTGTACTACGAGAAACCCGAAATTTACGGACACTACCGCGACGAGCTGCATCTCCCCAGGCCCTCCCACACCGTGGCGGTGTTTCGGAAAAGCAGAACAGGCGATCGGGTAGAGCAACTCCCAAGCTGGTATGATTTTGTAATCATGTAAAATGCGAAGAATGCGAATAATGCAAAGATTCAGACTTCCAAGATCTATCCCAATGGAGATTTCAGCAATCACATCCAGCATGACTACCCAACATCATCCAAATCAGCTCATCAGCCCAATTTCTTACCCACCATCTCCAGCTTTTCTTCCCCAGCAATCTCCAGAGGTCCGGCGATGACCTGGGGATAAACGCACATCATATCACGTCTCAACCCTTTGGGCAAGCTAACTTGAAGCCTTGGATGAAGGACAAGGAGATCCTGCACCCATACATCATAACCCACCAGAGCCTCAACCAAGGACGCGGAGATACATCACCCATACATCCACACATAGATACACCCATACATCCACACATAGATAACAAAACATAGAACAAAGCCCATCTCATGACCTATCTATGCCCCTGTCCCTCCCCCCACCCCACCCCAGAAAATATGAGATTCCAAATATGAAACGTTATTCCAACCAGCGCATAACATCCCTATCCACCTACTTCACCATAAGGTAAGCAAAGTATAAACGATCGTAGTCTGTCCGGTCGCAAAAGAGACATAGGATATTAAGAAGTGGCAATTACGCATCCTCAGAAGAGCTCAAAGGAATATCCATATATCCATACATTGATAGCGCAACATCCTCAAAATCCATCTTCCCATCCGTGCCAATGTAATAAGATCCAAGACATGAACATGATCCTAACCAGCGCATAACATCCCTCTCCACATTTCGCCCTCACGGACACTATAAGGTAAGCAAAATATAAAAAAGGTAGTCTGAGGGCGCATAAGTCGCAAAGATGCGTAGGACATTAAGAGCTGCCATTTCACACCCTCAGTAAGACCCGAAAGGAATCTCCTCCAATGCCCGGAGAGTCCTCTAGTGCGTGATAAGGTCAACAATATCAAAGGCAAAGCGTTTCTTCATTGGTATTCCCCCCCAGCTAGCTAGCTATAAAATATAAAAGCCTTCCCAAAAAAACTCGAAGGTATACCAAAGAAGTGATTTCACGTTTTCCGCCCGGTCATTGACTCAAAAGAGCCCTTTTCACTTTCGTGGGTATATACACGTACGCTAATCTCCAAAAACCCGTATGCTTTTTTTTTGGTATCCTCCAACGCCTTCCTGCTATCCCAGTGCGCATAAATGAAAAACAGAAAAGGCTAGTCAATCGCACCGCCGGAATGAAAAAGAGGAAAAGTGCTGGAGGTAAGGAGGCGCGTTTGCTTTCATTCATATAGTTCGCTAGATTTCGATCGGTCGAGGGGGGAGGGTATATGATATGATATGATATGATATATGATAGTCCGCCAACACCATGCCCATGGGTCGACCACGAGGTCTCATAAGGAGATATAGATGAATGAAGAACGGAGGGGATATCTTGGACTTTTGGCAAAGCAAAAAAATGGATGGAAGGCGATCGTGGTGGGTGTCGTAAAGGTCGTCATGGATGGAAACAAGAGTAATGATAGGCACCGTTTCCTGTAGTGCTGATGATCAGGAGTCCAAATTGGTGAAGAGAACCGCGTAGTATCAATATATGGATATATTTTGCCGGAGTCGGCAGGATTGAAGCCAGTAGCCTGCTTGTTGATAGACGTTTGCTAGTCTTCAATTAAATGCATCATTTAGCCTCTGTTCCGGCAGCGGCCCAGCCCAAATTGTGTCGGGCTGCTTGTCCTTCAGTTCGCCAAGCCCCCAATACGACTGCGGAGTAATCTGATACGGCGCATTATCAGGGAGGAAGTATTGAGGGCTGATAGAGAAAGTTTCCTCCATTGGGAGGAGTTGAGGCTGTTGATAAGTCTGCTCTTGTGGAATGGTCGCGTAGCGTGAGAGATCCCGATTCGTAGCAGGTGTAGGAGGTACCTCACTCTGGAAGTGATGGACAGCAGCTTGCGGCGGACCTTCAGAATAAGCAGGGTGCTGCGATGGGTCACGAGACATCTCGATATATTGGTCTTGCGGGGACACTTGTTGTGCGACGCCTTCGTACTGCTGTTGCTGCTGGACTGGCGTTGAGGCCATATCGTGATACTGATGTTGTTGAGGCTGGTCAAGGTGTATGTCGTGGACAGCCAAGTCATTCATTGGTTGTTGTATATTCGTGACGATGCCATCATGAGAATACTGTATTTGTGCGTGGGTAGGTACGCTGGTAGGCTGGAGTTGATACGGTTGCGAAGTATAAATGGCATGAGCTTGAGTACTCACAGAACTCGGAGAAGAATTGGTTATACTTGTTGGGCTGTCATGTCCAGGGCTCCAAAAGCCACCGTTGTTGTCATGATTTCTGTACTGGAATTGCTGGGGCATGGTGCTGGTATTCAAACCGTGAGGCATGACCGAGTGCATTGTGACACCGTCAAGGCCAGCAGAGTGCATCGGGCTTTCGGGATATGGATCTGTCAATGACCTTTGCGGCGTTCCCGAGGATGTACGCTCAAGCTTGATGTCGTGGCTAGAGCTTTCAGAGCGGTGCAAAGACGGTCTTTGCGCGGATTGAGCTGGTAGCGGCCAAAGGTTGGCATGGTAATTACTGAGTGGCCGAGTCAAACGCGAGTCCTTTGGGTCCTCTTGGTAAGGGCTACCCGCCTCTTCCTTGATCTCTTCGATATCATCTTCTGGAACCTCGTCGTCTGATGGCTCAACGTCCGAGTATTCGGCATCTTGGTCTTCTTGGATGGGTTCGGCGGGGTGTTCTTTGCGGATGTGCTTGGTCATGGTGGTCTTGCGACAGAATCTACGTCAAAAAATTAATGAAACGCATGGAAGGTATGGAATGGCAGCAATTGCTCACGCTTTCTTGCACCGTTGATTCCTGCAGATATAGGGTTTGTCGTTGGTATGTATGCGGCGGTGTCTTGCCAAACTTGACGACTGCAATGACTGTAAGTATCCTCGTGTAACGGCGCAATCAATTGGGTACAGCATACGTCCGAGAAGCACTTTCCGCAGCCGAGGAACGGGCACTTGTGGGGCTTGTCGCCTGTGTGGGTTCGCCGGTGAACTGTCAGGGCACTGCGCTGGATGAAGGTCTTAGTGCATGGCTTGTAGTCGCAAGCATATGGCCGTTCATTGGTATGTATCCGATAATGGCGTTGGAGATCGGACTTGCGATTGAAGCTCTGTTGTGTATAGCAGTGGTCAGCTGTGGTCATAAACTGGACCTCGCGCCGGATGATAGGTCCAGGTAAGTGAGTCTCACCTTGGAGCAGCCTTCCGGCCACTCGCATTGGAAGGGCCGGGCTGCCATGTCAGCGGCGGAGGCTCCGCCCTTGGAGGGGCTCTGCTTATTAGGTCTGTCCGACATAGGGTAAGACAAAGATGAGTGCCGTGGAGCTGGACGTTCGACTTTGGTATAAGGCGTGAGGTGTGTAGAAGGGTAGTGCGCTAGGCCGAGGTGCAATGGGGGTAGGGCCGGTCAGTCAGGTCAAGTAGGTGTGGTACTTTAAGATGTGGTCTGTTGGTCTGGTAGAGGCCGGATAGCTATTGTTCAAGGTTGGCAAAAGCTGGGGAAGGACGGCAGTGGGAGGTGGAAGTTGTGCCAATCGATTCGTGACGTGTGAGACAGAAAGGGCGCGATGGAAGTTCAGGAGTATTAGTAGGAATGATGGAGGGTAAGTATGTAGGAAGAACCCTGTCCAGTGGCTGCCAGTGGTGGCTTCCTGGATGGGCTTTGGGACGACCTGGGGGAGCTGGGGATTTCACGCTCGAAGCTGAAGGAGGGTTAGCTCTCTTGCTTGCCTTTCTAGCTTGCGGCTTGAACCTTGTACATTATGTACGCTCGTAAGCGCACGCGACAGGAGGGGGAAGTAGACTTGCCTCCTGAAGAATGTGATACATGGCTGCAAGTACTGTAGTACTGTCCTGTCAGTAGTCTCGTCCCGTGGCCTGTAAGTTGAATTCAAGGTGCAACCGGTGCAACTCTGACAGCCGGACGTCGCAATTGAGGAAATTTGACGGCTGTCCGGGTTGTTTCCCCGCAAAATGCAAAATGTGCTTGCGGCTTTGCCGTTGGAACTGGGGAAGGCAAGCGAGCGTTGGCCCTTCTTTTCTCCTCGACGCAATCCAAGGGGAAAACCAAAGGGAACCAAGAGGAAAAAGGCCTGGTGCAGGATGAGATACCCTGAGATCTTAATGCCGCACGCCAAGCTCAAGTTCGTCCCTAAGGTAAGATAACTATACCGTCCAACACACCGTCTCCCAAACTATTCACGGCAATCTCGTCTATTCCTGGCTTGACGTCTTTTCGCTGTGTCCCCAACTGCCACCACGTTCGAACCCACGCGCCCTCGAATTGGTGCCCCCAGTTCTCCGGTTTGGTGGTTTGGAGAGCCCAAGCTGAAGGATTGCTGATCAGGGCTAAATAAATGCTTTTGCAGCTGGCCGTGGGTCTCTTCGGTTGATGGTGTCCTGTGATGAATGTTCTTACTAAACAAGTCCTGCAAGATCTCGTTTAAAGATGGAAGGGTTGGCTATTGGAGAGAGGTGCTCTATTGACACTTTCGTGCAGTGAGGAAAATTTATGAACGACACGCTCTTCTAGACTGCGTTGATGCGACCTTCTTGGTCTCACATTGAAAGATATAGAAGAATGGAGAATTAGATTGAGTACTCTACGGATTATTAAAATAATACTTTCTGCAGAGATTGCAGCTACCCCGGAGTCTGAAGCCCGAAATCTAGCAGCTCGACATGCATCCAACCGCCTTCTGAAGAATGATGTGCATCTCATCAGTGAGGCCTTTCATGCGCGGTGTCAAGGTGAGACTCAACATCAGCCTCTTCCGCTATGCATCACTGGCACCGAAGACTAGAGACCAAAGGGAAAGATGCGAATGGTGGTTGTCAAACCCAGTCGCACGTGTCGATAGCTTACTACGCGTAACCTGATAACCCAAGGCGTCTCGAGCAACACTGTCATTGTTGAATGTCAAGATGGGCGGCACCTGCTTTGCAACCGTTGAGCGCATGGCTCAGCGGCGTTCGAATCGGACCATTTGGAGTGGGGCCGCTTGAGTGCCGTTAATATGACATGACATGACAGGATGCGAGAATTCATAGTACGGTCTTTCGAGTAATTTGCAACCAAGCGGGTTGCAGCCAGAGGTACGATTCGGCAATTGATTCGATTTGAGATTTAAAAGGAGCTCCACAGCGAAAGCATGGTTGCGGCAATACAGGTCCTTACAATCACGTACTCATTGGTTCAATATTAGAGACGTCAGACGTACGATCGTACCTACATGAAAATACGTAAGCGACAGAACTGGGACCTCTAGGTACTGGCTACATACATGCGCCATACAATGATGCCTTCAGATCAAAGCTCGGTCACAGCTATCGTTTAGTCGTACCTGTTCAATTCCTGCATCGAAGTATCTGCCCTTCTATTTTTTAAATTCCTTTTCAGCGGACTAGGGTTCGCCGCATAATAATCCTGCAACCTTTGCGCAGTACACTTGTTCCATTACGAAGGCCTAGATCCCAGATTTCGGCAGGCAGAAAACAGCACGGAGCGTTTTTACCAGTCAACAGCAATCACGGAATAGTCACGCACCCATTGTTGCATTGGTAGTCAAGTCCAAAGTCAGCATTCGGTAAGTCCCAGCTTCGCGGCCTGGCAGTAGTGCAAGGAATAAGATATCTGAAAGGGTCAAGCGTGATGCCTGTAGTGGACCTATGGCGTAAATTCACAGCTGATCTGCCATTGTCATTCCGACAAAGTTGGTAAATACGACATCCGTGACTATGGTTTAGTAGTGGGCAAGCTCGGTAAGGAGCGTCATGATATATGCAAAGATGATCTATGCCTTTACCGGTAAGCTCATTTACTTATGGTGCTTCTCTGACCAACAGGCTAGATGAGTGATCACACACTGCTGAGGTGACTAGCTACCAAAGTAGAGCGCGACGGCTCCACAGTCTTAGAGTGGAAGTGAAGTATGCAATGTCCATGTTCGCATGCACCGTTGGGGCTCCTTGTATGAAACGGAGGGAGGGGGAATTCAGCTTATTGAGCGCCTTGGGATTCCTTAGGTGCCTTGAGACTCTTGGCTTGATGTGGTGTGGATGATTAATGTTCACGCCGCCAATACAAGCCCAGTTCGTGGATATGGATGGCCCGACGATGCGTTTGCATACAGATGGCCCGACGATGTTTTTGCATACAGATGGCCAGACCCCGGCTTGGACGCGACTTCCAGATCGGTACGATGAGTCCACACACCAACCTCAATTGGCGGGCATTGGCGGCCACTGGCGTCCTGTCGGAATATATGTCCATTGGGTCGGGTACAAGTGCGCATTAGTCTTCTTTGCTAGTCCCCAATTTGGCCCTTTGCTGCGGGTAGTCTAGCACTCTTTGAAGCGTGCCCATCACGACCTGCGAACTCGAAGCCACTCTGCATCTGGCCACCATCAAAACACGTTTGTTCCTCCTCGAACCTGCTGTTCTTTCTGGCGCCTTTTGGTCCGTGCTCTGCAGAGGGAGCAGCATCATCATCGAAACGCCCCATACAGGCCTGATAGGTTCACGCTACCCCACAATTCGGTACTTGAGGGGCCTGTACCTGCATTGTGGTCTGTTATCCTGTCACCCGCACGGCACTCAGCTGTATCACGGCCCCAGATCAGGATCACACTCAGATACGATTATTCAGATACGATGATGCATTATTGAACGCCTGCACCTCTTCCTGATCATTATCGCCTCGGCCGGCAATCTGCAATTGAGACCTCATCTTGCATGGTGCAGCCTGGCCAGCCCAAGGCAGGCAGTATATGCACGCTTCTAAGCCGAACCCACTAAGCGTCAAGGCCATTCGAAGAGCCTCCTGGATAATATTGCTCGCACGCAGTGCACTCGTCCCGCCACATGCCTCGCTGTGTCTTCACTTCTTGATGGGTTGGGGCGCTTTAGGTGTGGTCCAAACGAACAAATTATGTTCCCCATGAGAATCCGGCGTCGGAGGCTCCCTCATTGATAACGGCTCGCTTGACGTTATGTAGCTTGTGCTACACAGCCGATCAGTACGAAGCCTATCATGCGCAATGTCACTAGCCTGCCATTACAACTAATATTGCTAGTTATTAGATCTCATCGGTCCGGTCGCCTCGGAGCCCATTTTTCACACATATTGTATGGCAGCGTCATTGCAAGTATTCTCCAACAAAGGGCACAGGCCGTTTCAGGCAAAAACACACAGACGCAGACGCGCCGGGTGTGACGGGAACATACTCTAGCTTTATGCACAATGCGGTGCATCAGCCAGGTGTCCAATGGTGGACAAGATTCGAAGGGGTCCAGCCAGCCTTGAGAACTATTTCTCGAAAACCATCTGCCACTTACCCGCCATTTCTCTCAGGTCTGAGGGCTAGGCTTTTGTGCATTTGGAGATGCAATGTTTGCATTAACGACAAGCGTATGTTCAAGCCTTTCCTTGTTGAAACACCAGGTGCAGCGATCGATACGAGGCATGGCAAACAGTTTGCAACAGTGCGTAAAAGAGCATCATTCATAGACATCATAGCTCAGAAAGCCGTCATAGGAAAATAAAGACCGTTGTGTTTGAGATATGTGAGACAGTGCCCCGAAAGGCTCGCTTCTGGAAAAAAAAATCTGTAGCCGCATGACAAACGGCTCGCCGTTCGCTTATAGATATTGTACGGAGCTAACTCCGTGTGTGCTCGAGTAAAGACAGGAATAGAAAGCCCGAATGACACTAGCTAGAACAACTGCCGAGACTCCAGATTCATTACAGGAGTAGTCAACGGCAATGTTGTGGAGTGAGACAAAACAACCGTTGTTCCCAGGAGGCTTGAAACAGCGGGCTACCAACATGGTGTAAGGTAGTATCGCTAGCGCCGGCCTTTACCGGCGAAAATTCGGCACAAATTTGTTGCCTGTATAGCGTCATAGGAAACATACCTTCTAAAGCAGCTGCTTCTATCTATCCTATTTCAGAGGCATCAAACCAAGTATGGCTCCTAAAATGTGCGCTCTTTGTGGGACCTCACGAGCATTCATCGTCCGCCCCAAAAATCAACAGAAGCTTTGCAAAGAATGTTTCACAACTGCGTTCGAAACAGAAATCCACAACACCATCATTGCCAATTCTCTCTTCGTCCCGGGTGAACGGGTAGCTATCGGTGCTTCTGGCGGGAAGGATTCAACGGTCCTTGCCTCCGTCCTCAAGACTCTTAACGAGCGTTACAGTTACAGACTCAATCTCGTACTGCTATCCATAGACGAAGGCATCAAAGGCTATCGAGACGACAGTCTGGAGACTGTCAAGAGGAACGCTGTACAATATCAGATGCCCCTGGAAATAGTTGGATATGACAAGCTCTATGGCTGGACCATGGATCAGGTTGTAGACCAGATAGGCAAAAAGGGCAACTGCACATATTGCGGTGTTTTTCGTCGTCAAGCGCTCGATCGAGGAGCTGCTGGTCTTGGTATCAGGCATGTTGTTACAGGCCACAATGCTGATGACATTGCCGAGACCGTCATGATGAACCTTCTAAGAGGCGATCTACCCCGGCTAGCTAGGGCTACAAGCATTGTGACGGCAAGTCCGGCAAGTGACATCAAGAGAAGCAAGCCCTTGAAGTACGCATATGAGAAAGAGATTGTCCTATACGCTCACCACAAAAGACTGGATTACTTTACTACCGAGTGCATCTACAGTCCCGAGGCCTTCAGAGGTAGCGCCAGAACGTTGATCAAGAGCTTGGAGCGCATAAGACCAAGTGCCATATTGGATGTGGTTAGGAGTGGGGAAGATATGGCAAGATTGGTCCCTGACGAGGTGAGTGGAGGTGCTCGCCCTAATAAAGACATCCTCGTCGTGGAAGGTGAAGCCGAGATTGGCGGTGGATGTGGCAGTGCCAATGGCAGATCTAGTGGAGGCGAGATGGCAGACATGGAGAAGCAGTTGCTAGATATTGAACACGCTCAGGGAAACGAAATAGATATCGCACTACGTGGCCAGAAGCACGACCGGAACTGCAGAAACACCAACCGCATGCCAAAGAAGCTTCACAAACAACAGATGGGCAAATGCAAACGATGTGGGTACCTATCTAGCCAGGACATATGCAAAGCTTGTATGCTACTAGAGGGTCTCAACAAAAATAAGCCAAAACAACAGATTGAGGTCAGCGTTGAGGAAGCTGATAGTCCAACGCTAACGAGACGAATGGAGGGTCTGAAGGTCATACCAGTCCATCAGACGTGAAGGATGTAACCTTGCCAGTTTTATTATCCTAGTCATTCTAAAGGGAAGTGCATCAGCAGATCAGGTTTCAATGTCCCTTGGTGTGCAACTGGGACCTCAAGCCAAAGCGCGAGTCTAGGTGTATGAACCGATCCCTGGCACCGTTCACCACAATCAGGCTTCGTGCTCTGATGGCTAACCGCTTGCACACCCTTCTACGCTGGCGACAGTGAGTGAATGCTCTAGAACCACTTCCCTTGTCTAGAAATTGTTGCGAAAGCAAGGAAACCTTCCATGGGGAAGCGCAGACCAGAAGCTCTGGCCATATATGACCCCCGACTCGCCCCATCTACGAATCAAAAGCACATCCAACTTTGAGCTACAATCGGGAGATACAACAAGGAAAATAATCGGCGAATCAAAGAAAATTGCGACACTAGGCACTACTGCTCGATAGCTTCGAATGCTAGCCTGGAAGGCACATGATTAAGGGACCGGCACTTCGACGATCTCACACACTAACGAACACGCAATAAAAGTACTTCTAGTCCTGTCACGCCTCCAACTTCAAATTAGCCAAGTTAGCCAGGCACCGATACCCCCACAAATCAGAAGGTCCCTTCCCGCGCCATTCTTGCTAATGCGAATATTATCACATCGCCTGGAAATCGCACCGTTGCCGCCGATCTGAGAGATATTCTACGCTAAGAACCAACGCCGAAGGCCTAGGGGTGACAATAGAGGTCAATGTCGTCACCAGGGTTCTTCTGCAGGTCTGCAACTGCTGGTGGTTGTATGATAGTGACTTCAATCGATTCGTCATATGGTCTATCACTCTTCCGCCGCGTTTTCCGAATCACGCCTGATGGCAGCCTAGCGTCAAGACGGCCCAGGATACACCCTGTGCTGTTGCTCGTACAGGCGCGAGGAGTCTCGTCGCAAGCGAGAATCCTCTAACATGCTTAGGACACACGTGCTGGGGGGAGCGGTTCAACTGGGGTGTATCGACGCTTGAGAAGAACCTGGTCATACGAACGCCTTCAATGGGAAAGGAAGCTTGTTAAGACAAACAAGATGGCTCACACTGGCACGGGAACTGTTGAAGAATCCTCCGTCTGATCTTGCTGGAGCTGGTGCACAGATACAGAGGCCTTTGAGGTATGCCCACGAAGCAGATCCATACCTAGGTATCTGAGCATAGGCACTAAAGCTTTACCTCACACATCTGTCTGCCGAGCACACCCATACCCGGAATGTCAGATCCTATGAGTGGGTGGAATTATGGGAGGACCAAGGGATGTTGATGGCCCCAACAATTGTCTATTAGCAAGACCAGTCACACGTACCTTGTACCTACCCTGGAATGAGGCAACTTCTTTGCCTTCTCAAGATCCTGAAACGATACTTGCGCGGCTTTGGAGCAAAATCATCTTGATATTCGCATGCTCGTTGCGATGTACCAGTATGTGCATTTTTCCAGGAAGCATGCAGCGTCCTAAACTTATCACTCAACTTTATAAGTAGACCAATCCATGCTCAAAGCCCTGTCCTTGAGTCACAACGAGTTTGGGACTAGGTGCCCACATGGAGACATACACGCAAAGTAATTGTCTTCCTTCTGAGCCATATACACACTCAGCCGAAGTATAACTTTAGGCGGAGATGAAGCTATGAAGCATTCTCTACCAATCCTTTTTATTGCAGATGTTTTTAGCTTCTAGGCACACCAACCCATGTATGCGATTTCTCTCTCACCTTGTCCATTCATTCAAGAAAGCATCCACATGGATGTCATCGCATCTGCTATTGAAACAGACCTATACACCCAGCCAATCTACCACATCAAGCACACAAAAGTGCCGTAGCATAGCCTACTTACCCTCTCATCTTTACACACCTCCTGCCTACCAGAAAGACCATTCATTTCAAGAGGCCTCATCTTATTTGCGATATCCTTTCTCAAAGAAGCATCAAAATACCCTAGCACCCTTCCCAGAACAACTACATACCAAGACAAGACTTCTTACCACATCGCTGGGACAACAGAGCCACGAGATGACCCCACGGAGGCCCTTGCTTGCCCTATGCCAATGTCTTATCTTCTGGTAAACTGACTATCCCATCCATAAAGCCTTTCCCTCCCCAACTCTCTATTCTGTAAACAAGCCTCCATCCGAACAACCCTTAGCACGCGTATCTACATGAAAATCAAGCTCACATACCTTATCATCCAGCAGAACCCGACGACCCAAAAAAGAAATACCCTTTCCCATTGCCACCACGTTCATGCACAACCTCCTCGCTCCCTCTTCCTTCCAGATACATTTTTGTTTTTCAAACCTGGGATCTTACATGAGAGAAATCTTCCCTCACACATACACCACAATGCTATACGAACGCTCCATATAAACACTCTCATACCCCCACACCTAAAACCCCCAAGCCCTCCCCTCGCCACCCTACCTTGATCGCACAAATACACCCCACAGCATCATCTCATCCCATATTCCAACACCACTCCCCCACCCACCCTACCTCCTCACTAACCACCCCCCCTTTCCCCCACCTCTTATGCTCCCGCTGCTCCCGCTCTACCTCCTCACTAAGCCCCCAAACTGCCCCCACACCCCTCCTTTCACCACAACAAACACATTTGACTTCTCCATACCCCTACCCCCTATCCCTATCCTGACTAGAACCGTAGCTTGATCTAGTAGACGGAGCGGTTGAGTGTTCCCAAGGTAAGGTGGGAGGGGGAGGAGAGGAGGGTTACGTTGATGGAGAGGGAGATGTGCATGGAAAGGGAGACGTGGGGGGGTAGGTGGAGGGAGAGAGAGAGAGGAAGAGGGAGGGATGGGGGAGATGGTGGGATGGGGTGTAGATGAGGAGGTAGAGAGGTGTGGTGTGGTAAATGGCTGGGTGGTATTGGGGATGGGATGGGGGCTTGGGGGAAGGGTGGGGGGTGGGGGGAAATATTTGAAGGGATGGATGGGTTGGGGATGGTAGGGGAGATGGTGGGTTGGATATATGGTGGTTTAGGGGGTGCGGGAAGGGATGATGTGGGTAGGAGTCAGGGACAGAGAGTATGAATAATCTTTATAATAATAATATATTGAGACGAAGCGAAAGCGAGATTTCATCTATATCTCCGCACATTCTAAGTTCAAGACCCAGAGAACTGCCACGCTATGCCACGCCATACCATGCTATAAGATACCCACCGATAACTAGTCCTTTCAGCTATATAATAGCAAGAAAGTCCCGTGAAACCTTTCAGCTATGACAGCACGAAGTCCCCAAAAGCTCCACGCAATGCAGATAGATATGCGGCCACACCCTTCTCCTTACTAACCGTATTTAAAACTCCGCCGTCATTGTTCATATATATCATATCGTGACCAGTGCTCACCAGGCACGGCTCAGGAGTACATCACACTCTGCCTCCATCGGTCAATCATATCCCTCTGCCGCAACTCCCCCTCCGCATTCCCGTTCATTGCCATCCCCATACCCATCCCTTGCTGCGCCACCATTGGGTGAGGATGATACCCTCCTCCCTCACCGCCACCGCCGCCCCATCCATTAGCCATTCCACTCACCATAGGCAATTGCCCCATCGACGCTTGCCGTGTTTGATTGATAGCCCAGGTGGTATTCCTCGTCTTCGGCGCCGGGGCGAATTTGATCTCATTCGAGAGCGTGCGCACTGCTGCTGTAGGGCCGGCACCTGCGGCGGGGTGGGCTTGTAGAATGTCGGCCATGCTGCGGCGTATGGTGAGGGGAGGGCGAGTGTAACTGTCGCCGTTTGCTTGGTGGGGCTTATTGGCTGAAGCTTGGAGACGCTTGCGGCGCTGGGCGAGGGTTTCTTCTTCGAGGCCGTCGGGGGTTTTGCTGGGGGCCGGGTGTGAGTTGGGTGGGTCTGAGGGGACGCCGAGTTGGGACATCATTTCGCTGGCAAAGTCGCCGCTGACGGGGCGAGGGTGTACGGGGATTTGGGTGGCTTTGAGGCGGCGGATGCGTTGGCCGAGTGTTTCGTCCTCTGCTTCGTGATCGCGGTTCTGGGGAGATTGAGGCTGGTCTTGGAAGTCAAATTGGTCGAGTGTGTACATGGTGTTCCTCTTTTCTGAGTCTGCAAGGGGATCTTCGCCTCGTAGTCGGGCGCGACGGTGACTGAGAGGCTCGTTATCCTCTATTTCCCGTTTCGCTATCAAACCCAACGGTCGATCTTCATCAAAGCGGCCTGACCATTCAATGGCTTCCATCTGGCGCTTCGGAAAGAGCATGCCTAGTGGGACATCCTCATCGTCCTCGTCACCGACACCAGCATGATTCAATTCAGGATCCTCCCAGGCCAAATGCGTACGCTTTTGCTGCCTTGTTTGCTTCTGTACCTGTGCTACAGCATCCAGCTGGAGTAGGGTTGAGTGCATCCCGTTGGGGAATGCTGTTGCTGCCGTTCTGTTACGCTGCTTCTGCTGTTGCTTTCGCATCTGCAGTTCAGCAAGCAGTGTTGTAGGCTGCCCTACCCACTCATTAGTCTGCTCCCCTTGTTCATATTGCTCTCCTTCTGGCTCTTCAGTCTCTTCTTCGGCATCGTTGAAATTCGTTGGTCCGTATTCTCCATCTTCCTGTTGTAGAGGAGTTTCTTCGCCGTGCATCTCGGCTGCTTCGACCTCGTGATACTCTTCGGTGTTGTCAAGTGCCTGGGCGCTACTGTTTCTCCTACCAAACACTTTGCCCAAGCCCATCGAGCTATTCCGCTTCTTTGTATCTTCAAGCAGGTTTGAGCTACTCTCACGCTTCATAAGTAAAGTGGTGGAGCTCCGCTTCCTTGAATGTTCAAGAAGGTTCGAGGAACTGGTGCGTTTGGAAAGCAGGTTGACAGAGCTTCTTCTTTTGCGCGGAGTATCTGCTTCTGCAGGTGTTACATTGGCCTTAGGTTTGACAGGTGCCCTTCCATAGATCTCTGTGCCTACGTGACCAGCAATTGGATGATCAGTGAATGCACTGACAGGGGCAAAAGCAGAGGCATCGAGGATGCTGTCCAAAGTTGCGACAGCAGACCCTTCTTTGAGCTTGACGTCCTGGCGAGCAGCGGGCTGATCGAAGAACATGCTAGCTCGTAGTTGAGGTGGTAAATCGGCGACTGTGCGTCGTTTCGTTTCTCTCTCGGGCATTGGCTGCTCATCTTGATCATGGCTTCTTCTACCATCTGTACTTTCAAGCACATCCGGCAACCATGGCGCTGACTGCCGGGCTTCTTTTGGCAAGCTGCCAAGGACTTCTGAGCGTCTCTTGTCCCTATGGGGAGCTGCTGGTAGCTTCGATAACCTCTTCGGAAGATTGAGCATCATGGGCACCGGAGCAGGGTAATAGACCATGTTCTCTGTCGGTGTTGGCTCCATGTATGATGTTGGTCTGCTAGCAGGAGGAGGGTCAGTGGATACCCGTTGATTGGCATGGATGTTGTTAGGGATGTCTTCTTGATGTTGTGACTGGTGCGCAGTATGTGTGCCGTCGAAGTTGGCAAAGTCTTGCTGACCGTGCGATTGATGCCCGGTGTGTACGCCGTCGAAGTCGATGAATAGACCATTGGCTTGACGAAACGTATCAGTAGAGGCTCGAGATTTCTCTTCTTGCTCTGCTGCCTCTTCCTCCCCAGGCTCGGTATGAGGGATAACGACCCCGTCAAGGTTGAATTGACCGTTGTTGATAACGCGTAGTCCATTTGCAGGAGGTTCGGTTTGTGGAATGACGGGTACGAAGCGAGTTGATAATGGAGAGTCAAGTGGTTTGCCCTCTAGCTCGGGTTCGGATACTTGTGTAAGGCGTGTGCCATATGATGCCGACCTTTCTTTAATCGAGCTGTGATGAGACCCTGTGCCCGCTGATCGGACCGAGTTCCTCGGCGAGGCGAAATATGCAGCTGGCGAAAAGCCACCCGAGCGTGCAACGTTGTTTGTGCCGACGATAGAGCTCGAGGCACGCGAGCCGTAGCCGTGTGACGTTTGCCGGTTCAATGATGGATTATGCTCCCCTACTTCACTTGGGGAGTTCAGTGCAGAGGAATGTCTGCTTTCCGATCTTCGCTGTTCCATCTTCACCTTGTGGAGCTCTTCGCTAACGTTTGTGGATAAGCTCAATCGGGCTGCGCTTTGTTCCAGACGCTCGACATTTCCCACATAAGCACCTTGTAATGATTGCAGATCGGGAGTGGGATGTCTAAGAACTGATCCCTCGCGAGAGACTGTGCGAACGCCTTCCATCGCGTTTGTGCGGCGTGATCGTGACCTCGAGTCTAATTCTGGTGAGGGGCTTTCGTGGGCGTGGTGGTGGTTCGCTGGTGATGAGGAGGAGCGAGAAGAAGCAGATTCGAGAGGAGCGTCCAGCTCATACTGGACAAGGGCGTTGTAGGCCATGATGGGGGTCGGAAGAGCGCTTGATTGCTCAGATTGCGAAGAGATAGGGTCTGCACGAGCATGTTCCCAAAGAAGATGCTCCTCGGGTAAAACTGTAGCTTTTGTCGGAAGGACGCCGCATCATACTGGGAGGTACAGCATCATTATCGTTGAAATGATTGGCCTTTCTCAGTGTAAATGATAACCTGTTAATATTGTTGCTATCAAAAAGTAACCATTGACATTGCCCAGCGCATATACAGAATAGCTTGAGCAATGAATGGCTTGTTCCGTGTGCTCGTGCTCAAGAGCAGAGGGCAATTCCATTAATAGAACGAGATCCAATCATCCGCCGCACCGTTAGAGATAAGGTACGGACCCCTAAGTACCTTACTACCTTAGGTACTAGGTAATTTTGCTACTCTAATCCCTGCCTAATGCAAGCCTTGGCATCAAAGCTTTGTGGCTGCGAGACAATTCCGCTGTCATCGCTATCTACCCAATAATTTTGCATTGTAGACCACATCAATCATACTGTCGTCAACATGCCTCATTTCAGCATGGCCGGCGCGGAGGATGCCGGTGAGTCTTCGGACTCTGATCACAGGCAAAAGCGACGCAGGACGAATATGATGCAGTCAATGGCCCCCAATAGCACCATGAGTCCAAACGCTGGAGCCTCGCCTGCTGCTCTCAACTCCTTTGCGGCCAAGATGATGGCTAAGATGGGATATGTGGAGGGTCAAGGGTTGGGTGCTACTGGACGCGGCAGGCTGGCTCCGATAGAAACCCAGCAGAGGCCGCAAGGTGCTGGCTTGGGTGCTGTGAAAGAAAAGACAAAACAGGCCAAGGAGGAGGAGAAAAGGGAGGCTGCTTTCCGTGGGGAAACTGTAGAAGATTCGTCGGAGGAAGAGAGGAAACGAAAACGGAGGTTGAAAGAGAAGAGAAGATCTGGAGTGATGGGTAAAGCTGGAACACCAACAGCTAAGCCCAGGCAGAAATACAGAACAGCAGCGGAAATGGAAGCAGCTGCGGATGGTCTCGAAGTTCCAAATGGTCTGAAATCGATCATCGATGCAACCGGTCAGGAGACGAGGCTCCTTACTTCAACAGCTGGATTGATGCATGCTCAAAATGCCATGATACCAGCGGAAACAGAAGCTACAAAAATTGCCCGCCGAGCTAGAAGGGACTTGGAAGAGTTCACAAATGAGTGGACCGCTCTCAAAGAGCGGAAGATGTATTTCGAAGATGAAGAGACACAACTGTCCGTGGCTATAGTTGAACAAGAAGAAGAAACTCGCGGAATGGAGGAGGTAATAGCTGCTGTGGAAGACTTGGAGCATTTGAATTTAGCCGACTCTGACGAGGAAAATACGTGGAAAATAATAACAGCTAAGCTTGAATACGTGGAGCGCTCGGTACAGGATCTGGGTGATGCACTCGGTCTACAAGAGGTTGCTGTTGCAGCGATACATCCATTATTCAAGTCAGCTATGCAAGATTGGAAACCTTTCGAAGCCCCTACTAGCGTGGTATCTCATCTTCAAAGACTTCGAAGTATGCTAGGAATCGTCCCACAGTCCACCAGTACTGAATTGGCATTACAAAATGGTGTATCCTATACCAAACCCCCAAGCAAATCAACTACACATTATGAGACTATGATATACACACTCTGGCTTCCGCCTATAAGATCTGCCATCACTAATGACTGGGACGTCTACGACTCAAGACCTCTCACCAATCTAATCGATATCTGGAAACCGGTCCTCCCACCCTTCATCCTTGCCAACGTCATTGACCAGCTCATCGTCCGCCGTCTCTCAGATGCCGTAGCAGCATGGCGACCAAAACGCTCTCGTCACGGCCAACCTCACGAATGGATCTTCCCCTGGCTACCCTACCTAGACGAACAACACACAGACCCCCGAAACTCCACTGGTCTCCTATCAGACGTGAAGCGCAAACTAAAATCCGTCCTTTCCACATGGGACATCCATGCCGGTGTCCTCCCCGGCCTCTCCAACTGGCGTTCCATATTCCACTCCGACCTCTCCTCCCTCCTCGTCCGCTATCTCCTCCCCCGTCTCGCCTCGCACCTTGCCGAAAACTTCGAAATAAACCCCCCAGATCAAGATCTCACGCCCCTAGAAGACATTCTCAAATGGTCCCCGCACATTCCCCTCCCCACCCTCGCCCAGCTATTCGTAGCAGAATTCTTCCCAAAATGGCACCATACACTCTACCTCTGGCTCACCTCCGAAGCCCCCAACTACGGCGAAGTCAACCAATGGTATCAGTGGTGGAAACAGGAACTCGAAGACCGCCTACCCCCCGGCTTCAACGACCTCCCAATCATCAACACAGAATGGCAAAAAGGCGTCGCGACTCTCAACATCGCTCTCGACGCCCTAGAAGAAGGCCTAGACGTCTCCTCAGCCTTAGAACCCCCATCAGCAGCCCCAGCTCTCCCAACATCAGCTCCACCCCCCCTCCCCGCCTCCTCAACACCCACCACCCTCGAAACACCCACCACATTCAAAGACGTAGTAGAAGACTGGTGCGCCTCAAACAGCCTCTTCATGCTCCCCCTCCGCGAAGCAGATCTGCAAACCGGCTTACCTTTATTCCGCATCACGGCTAGTGCGAGTGGGAAGGGGGGTGTGGTTGTTTATCTGAAGGGTGATGTTGTGTGGGTGCGTAGCGCCGGGACTGAGAAGAGGACGTTCTTGCCTATGGGCTTGGATGAGGGGTTGGTGGCGAGAGCGGAGGGGAGGTGAGCTGTTATTGTAGTGTTTGATTAAGGATATGAGGCGATGGAGGAATGAGGTGTGTATACCATACCATAACATGCTAGCCTGTATATACTCCTCCCTCCTCCCTCCTACAAACCACATCTCTCCATCCTGCGCTACAACCGTTCCCGTACTTTCCATAAGAACGTTCATGTATCTTCGAGACCCAGTAATCCTACGAATGACATCTCTATCCCCAAAAACCATTCTCATCCCGAACACATGCATCGATATATAAATATACATATACCAATCAATTCAATGGAAAAATTGGTTACATTACATGAACATCTACGTACATATGGAATATATATAAAGCCGGCCCAAGCCATCAACCCTGACACCCACCCTCTCCCATCTATAGATCACAATCACGTATCCTTCCCATCTACCTTCTCAGACATACATATGAAGATAAAATATCCAACCCTTTCTCTCAAAGCGAGGCCGTAGTTTCTTTCTCTTCTCTTTTAATCTACTCATTCGTTTGCAGGCGGCGCACCGCCCATAGGCGCATTCCCTCGACCAGCTCTCTCTCTCTCCTGCTGCGTCTGTGCTGCGACATTGGGGTTTGGGCCATTTCTTCGCGAGCTATGTGTATCACCCATTAGCGTGATAGATACGGATGCGGTACAGGGGTGCCCAATCAACTCACATAATCGTCCTCGAAACGAAAGAAATAATAACCATAAACGCCCAACTCGGGACCAATCCGAATCCAAAGATTATGTAGCCTATGATTTTGTTGACGCCCATTTGTGCTAATGGCCCGTCGAGAGGGTGGAAATATCCCTCATATAGTATCCCAGTTTCGTACTTTTTGCCGCTGTGTAGGCTTACCACATCGCCGACTGTGGTTGTTGTTATGTTCGGGTAATTAATAAATATCGTACTCGCCGGCGTGCTCTGATCCTCCTTGCTCACCGGCCTCTGGATATGCCAAATCGTCGGCGGTTTCGCCATCCACGTCGCACACAGCACGCCCTGCGTATCGCAATTTATATACCCTAGATTCGGGGCCGTAGGGTCCGCGGCGAGGAAGCTAGCGGTTTCATTCCACACTTTTTCGAGATGAGTGCAGTGCCCGCCGCAGGTTTTGTTGCCGCCGGAAACGAAGATCATGTATTCTTGCGGGGATTGGAGGGAGTTGGGGTCGGGGGTTAGGAAGGCTTCGTAGTTGGCCATTGTGAGAGGAGTGACGGTTTTGGCGGCGATGGAGGCGGCGGAGGCACCGACGGGGTCTTTTGCTGCTGCTGCGGCGGCGGAAGCGGCGGTGGGGACGGAATTGGAGACATAATTTTTGAGGTGGGCGAACCAGTCGGATGCTTGTTCTGCGAGTGGTTTTTGGTTTTGCGCAGCTGCGAGCGCTGGCAGGGCGAGAAGGAGGGATTGCGTGAGATGCATTGTTGCGTTGTGGAGCCCTCTTTTTTCGGAGTGATGACGGAAGGAGGGGATGTATTGATTTATCCGAATTGAGGAGGGTGGGGTGATGGATAGGGAGGTGTGGAGGGGACGGGTGGGTTGGTTTACTGTTTTTGCTGATAGAATAAGAGAATGATGCGTGGTTGATAGTTGATGGCCAGAAACGGAGATGTGTTCGTACGATTAGCTTGCAGGGGTCCAATGAGTAGCGCACGCTCTAAGAGAGTTCTGAGTTCTAGGCAATTAGCAATACCACTACCGGGCACCTATCTTAGTACTACTTCATACCACCTTAATTGATCGGCCTGGCCTTGGCAGGGCACCCATTGAGCTGGTCTTGCAGAGAAGGATTTGCCATGCTATACCAGCCTCCCCTCTTTCAATCTGTTCTGTTCACTCTTTCATATTGCTGGCATTTGCAGAAAGATCTGAAGGTGGATTACATCACGAAGCACATCAGCTGGCAGCATTCGTTCAATGCTAATTGAGCTGTATCTCTTTCTTTATCTCAAGGATATCAGGAGCTGAATGAAGCCTGTCCCAACCTCCTCCAACCGACCAAACATGGCACCCAACAAAAGATATGGCGCCCATGCCAGTTGGGCCTCTATCCTCTTCTGTGTCTTGCTCGTATTGTCCACAACAGGCTTTACTTCAGCAAGTCTGCTTCATTGGCGACAAGATGGTCCGTACCCCTGATATTAAGATCCTCGCTGTCTCAGCTCAACCGAGTGTTTGCGAATGGCCACGATATGCTAATTGTGAGATCTCTTAGAAAACACACCAATCCCGACAGGTGAAGACACTGCTCCAGCTGCCGAGTCAACCATACCGGGTGACACAGACATTGTCACTCCCACCACCACCATCATTGCACCTGGAACCGAGCCAGAAGAGACGGCTACAGCGTCTGAAGAACCTGCAGCGACTGAGGAACCTACAGCAACCGATGGAGACGACACAGTCCCCGAAGCGACAATCACGCCCAGTGCCAACTCTACTCTTCCCAGCAACAGCACCGAAGAAGCCCAATTGACCTCTGCTGCAGCCGCCGCTCCTACAGTCACATCAATTCCTCTCAATGCTACCAATGATCCGAATGAGTGCCATGTGAATAGAACTGACGCTCCTGAGTTCGAGGGGAATCCGTTCTGCCTTCCTTATACTGGACAGGTCGTCCTAGCCGACAAAGAAATCGAATGTATGATGTTTATTCTGCCGTCAGACCTCACTTCCTGCTAATCCACGCCACAGTGACTTGGGACACTTCCATCTTCTCAGCCGATACCACCGCCACGGTCGAAGTCGAATACTTTGATAACCCAACCGACAAGACCGCTTCAACTGAGCCGCTAGAGGGACTCAAAACCCTCAATTCTGAAGGCGCCATGTACATCAATATGTCAAGCGCCTGGCTCAAAGGCAAATCGACTGCCAACCTTACTCTCTTCTTCGTCTCCTCAGAAGACGAAACAGTCCTCACCGGACCCACCATCCTGCTAACGAAGAACTCCACCGCCTCCAGCGGCTCCTCCAAAAAGAAACTCGGTGAGGAGGTCGGCATTCCCGTCGGTCTCGTCATTATAGGCGCTGCCCTCGTCATCATCGGGGCCTTCGTCTGCCTTCGGAGACGAGCAAGAGGCTTCACCGTCACAGGTAAGCCACGCGGTCAAGGCATGGCCGCTGCAACCGGTGGAATTGCTGCTACCAGAGGCCATCGTCGTGACCCTTCTTTCCATGACGAGCCTACCAGGGGCGTGGAATTGCAGGATCGTAATAAGGCGTATGCGGGTGATGATAACTGGGATTGGGGAAGTCCGGTTAGCAGTCCGACGAGAGGAGGAACGGGGGGTAACGTGTTCAGGGATGAGGTGGGGAGGCAGAAGGTTGGGAGGGGTTATTGAAGGAGGTGGAATGGTTTATTGCTTAGATGAGCAAGATCTGTTGCATTTTTTCTACAATACTTCATTGGCAATACCTGGTTTGATAGAATAACGACGCGATAGAGCAATTGAACACGAACTTATCTAATTTGAACCTGACCTGGGTAGCTCTTGGACTGCAACTCAAGATAATCAATGGCTTAATGTGTGGTTATCTTCCAAAAATTGGGCACTTGAAGAACATTCCGCCAAGCACTAATTTTCCTCGTCGTACGGTCGCCAGGTATGTACAGATTTGAGATTCTGCATCTTTGAGCTATTGAGGCACTGTGGGGGAGGGAGTCCAACATGCTTCCATTTGCCACATGACAAAGCAATTACCTAACTTGTAGGCGGGTTGTTTTGGGAAGATCTTAGGGAAGCATCTCGCAGCATGTAAATTATTCACTATCGACTCCTCACAAAAACCATCATGCCTCTCACGATCCTCTCTGATGCAGACATACACTCACTCCTCCTCTCCCTCACTCGAGATGATATCCTCCTGCTGCAACACAACCTGTCAGAGGCCTTACACGACTACTCGACTGGAACCCAAGAGACGACGGTGGGATGCAGTGCCAATCAACCCCAGCGAATTGGAGTCCCTGCAGCCAACAATCAAACCACCCTGTTCATGCCCGCTAGCACCAGCACAAGCAGAGGCATCAAGATCGTGACTTTAGCAACTGTTCCGGTCCCCTCCCGCGAACCCAGCATCAGCAAGCTGAGCATTGATTCCCCTCGAAGCTCCTCCCCAGTCTCCCAATCGCCTTCAAATACAAGCTCCAGGTCAACCATCTCCCTCCCACCAACCCCCTCAACAGCCAGCTCCCACACCCTAGACCCCTCCCCCTCACTCACCTCCTCCCAAACCACAACCCCCGCGGTTCCCTCACCCTCCTCACCTCCACTGGCGTCCCCTATGCCTTTATCTCAGCCGAAGCCCTCACCGCCTTCCGCACCGCCCTCGCCTCTACTATCATCCTCTCTCGCCGCACCTCCGTCCACTCAATCACTGTCTTCGGCGCCGGCGCCCAAGCATCCTGGCACATCCGACTTGCGCTCCTACTCCGGGGCTCTGAAATTCACCATATTGACATCGTCAACCGCTCGTTCACGCGCGCCAAAAATCTCATGCAAGAATTCTACACCTCCCCTTCCTGGGAGACTCTCCGCAATTCCAACCCTAAACTAGCGTTCAGCATCGTAAGCGCCGAATACGGCGAATACCAGCGCCTGTTAAAAGAGCACGTCCGAAAAGCAGACGTCATATTCCTCTGCACGCCTAGTACCGCTCCCCTGTTCCCCGCCGAATATCTTACCAGCGCTTCAGGCCGGCAAAAAGGTCGCTACATCAGTGCCATTGGCAGTTATCGGCCCCACATGGTCGAACTCCACCCCGACATACTTCGACAAGCCGTAGCCCCTGAGCATAAACACCACCATCACAAACACGCCGACAAAGGCGGGGTCATAGTTGTAGACAGCTTGTCCGCATGTCTGAAAGAGGCAGGGGAGATCATACAGGCGGGTGTTACGGCTGAGCAGTTGGTGGAGGTGGGGGAATTGTTGATGGTGAAAAAAGCGAGTATGCGGGAGATAGAGTTGGGGACGGGGGAGGGAGAGAAGGGGTTGAAGAAGTGGTTGATGGGGGGAAATGTTATCTACAAGAGTGTGGGGTTGGGATTGATGGATATCTGTGTTGGGGAGGATTTGGTTGCGTTGGCTATGGAGCGCGGGATAGGAACGACTGTAGCAGAGTTCTAATGGAGGTCTGACGGCGAGGGGAAAGAGGACGGACATTGGCATTTACATTGGCGTCATTGGAGCAGGAAGGACCGATGGGATCGAGAAGGAGCGATCTCGACGAGAAGACCTCGACATGATCCGCCAACTCTGTCTCCTCAAAATCGTACTCTTTGACCCCAATAGAGTGATTCAACCTTACCAACCTCAGCTCATATCTACAGTCAATTACACCATAAACCAGGCTTTCGCTATTCTTTCCCTCTCGCTTTACGGCCTTTGACCCCCACTCTGGCCGATATTGGGGTGCGATCTGAGCTTCAGACGCGTCTCTTCAAGGATCTAGAGGCTGAGCTGTGCACCACCAGCAAGCGCTAGATGGTCTGGATGTACGAAAGCGAAGGAGAAGAAATGGTGTGTAGCATTCCTGGGTTGTCTAAGCGAGGACCGTACTAATGGGTGGCAGACTCGTCCCTTGCATTAATTAGCGATCGACATACGTACACTTCTTCATGAAAACCTCTTCCTTTCAACAAGCCCTCACCCAGTTTGATGGAATCTCACTGTACTAGCTAAAAAAATCCACCCAATCGTGCATATCACACAATCTGTGTACTCCCAGCCAAGACAAGCTGTCGCGGTCTTGAGATCGCGTTGTGTAGTCGACCCCAACGCTTCCTTCGACTCCGGCCGAAATCTCTAATGTGGAAGCTTTCTTCTCCAAACCTTTATCGAAGGTTGTATGCTGTTACCTTCTTCTTTTGAGATGTTTCGAATCGCATAGCGGCATATTTGGCATTACCTAGTGCTTATGGCAAACACTGGACTAACAAGAGCACAAACAATCTCACAAACAAAACTTGGTCTAGCCAGCTGGTCTTAGGCTCAGCGATGACTTTTGAATAGACCTCGATGGTATGACGATACTTTCAAAAAGATTTCAGACGGTCTGACACTATCGAAGGACAGTATTGGTAATCGTGTTTGAGCAGGCAGACGTTAATGTTTGCTCATAGCTGCTTCCGTAACTCGCCATCAGCAGATCCTACGCGTTCCTGACATCTTTTTCTGAGCTCTAATGATGGAAACAGGGATGTAACCTTGCTTCCGAGGTGGCTCTCATACGTATCTCGCAGACCGAGATTCAGCTGATGGATCTCGCTCCTATCAGTCCCGAAGCTGCTGCACCTCTACGCCGTAGCCAAGATGTTGTATGGGAAAATCAAATACCGAGAGAGCTGACCCGAGCCCTGCCCTTTGTCCTGCTGTCAGACTACAAGCACCGCCAGCCTGGTCTTGCCGCCTTATCTCGATTCTTCTCAGCTGAGCCCAGCAATATTCAATTCTCTAGCTACATATCGCTGCAGGAACCCGTGACATAGCAAGATCATTTGACCGCCCTGGGATACCATCATGGCAGCCGACATGCGAACACACAACGTTATGACTTCCCAGGCGGTCAGCAGGTCGCTATCTCCCAGAACAACGGTTGTGACAGCAGAGAAAATCTTCTGATGCAGCAGACCGCGTTTGTCACCAGACGAGCTTGGTCGAAACACGAGTCTGGTCACTTGTCGGAAAGCAGAGGTAAGACCAGTCCTATCGAATCCGAGCCAAGTATCACGCATCTACCTTACATTCAGACCGACTTGGGGAACCCATCAGAATGGGCATAACTCCGTGCAAGGCGGTGTGTGAGAGATAATGCGGCAGCTAACCGCGGGTTGCTCGGAAGATAACTACGTCCTCGTCATTGACAGCCAACACGACTTGGCTGTCAACATGACTCCTTGCATTCCACTGATGCGTGCGAACGAGGAAGTCCGACAACCTGAAAGTGGATATCAAGCTCGAGGCGTGAGTACAAATTGCTCAGCTGCCGAAAATGTTTGGCAAACTTGCAAAGCAAACGGATAATTGCATGTTGCAGCAGTTGCTCATAGCCCGTGAAGAATGCACACCATCAGAGCTAGCAGCTCGCTCTTTCGACCGAGAAATAGCCTACGTCTAATCGCCAACCAAAATGGAATCAAACCTGCAGTCCATCTTCCGGGCTCTCAAAGGGAAGCAACGTAAGAAAATCGAGCGCAGCCTCATCTCAAACAAGGGTCCGTCCGCCCTACCACTACCTCTTGATTATCTTTCACCCAACGCCATGGTTTTGTCACTAAGCACACGCATATCGGTATAACTTTCTTAATATGGAACAAGACCCGTCAAAAGGCCACACACACAATCTTCAGGCTTGTCTTAATCAAGCTAGAGAGCCATGTTGCTGTCCGTTGGCTCCTTCTGATATTGGGGGAAACTTCCTACTGTCTATTCTTCAACCCCTGTGGCTTACAAGCTCCGTCATTCATGGGTCTACGCATGAGTCTCTTGATGTGATGGCTGCGACTCGACCACACCACCGGATATGGGTGGATTTCCAAGGTTGGGAGCCATCGCTTGTCGTAGCGTTGCTATTTCCATTGATCGAGTGAAGAAATCCCGTCACCTAGTCTCCACCCGTGGTCGAATCCAAGGATTGCCGAGTCTATCAGGCCGATCACTTTCGAGATATTGGCCTTGATTTTATATAGAGTCAGCATTCTCTTACAACCTGGAAGAAGGTCAAGCCATCTCTTCCCTCTCCGTTTTCCAAGAACCGGGAAGGTCCTCTGCTCGGTCTTTAGGCACCATAACATAAACACAGACCCAACATGTCATCTCACGTCATTATGAGCTCCTCCAAATGGGAGTTTCTCATGAAGATTGGTTTAGATGGTGACAAGCCCGAGCATCAAGCTCTCTATTGGCAGATGAAGGTATGCGCCTCAAACTCGTCCGCAAGCTATGTGCCAAAGACGCACCTCTTCTTATTCCCCCAAGGAGGCACCTCTCTTGACTAGACCCAAGCCAAAATATCGCTATCCGTCGGCACTTGGTGTTCCAGGGCAACATACCAAGCTGATAGCGACACTGCACATCGTCTTTCCTGGCACCTCCTCACCTTCTCAATCCGTCCAAGCCACTCCTTATCTCACTGACCCACTTTCCAGAACGAAGCCATCCGCGTCTACAACGATCAACTACGTGATCGGTCTGCCCTCCGCCGTGAACATCAAAAAGCTGCACCTCCCTACACCGCGAACCAGTTCACCGAAGACGCATTCAATACCGCCATTAGAACCATCGAGGAACAAGCCAGCGAGCGAACCCTTCCGCTGTACGCCAAAGGCAGAAACGATAATGGGCCTAATTGGGTGATCCGATGGATCTTGTATCATGTATGCCGATACCGTGATGGGAGGAACAAGAAAGCGCAGAGCAAGAACTTTCATGACGATGATAATTTGGAAGGCGGGAGAGGATCTGGTGGGTCTAGTACTGGAGGCCGTTCATCTGGTAAGTACATTCCTTTGAGGCGGTGTGGTGTGGATAGCTTTTGTGCTGATGTTTTGTATGTGTGTATAGCTGGATCAATTTCTCAGACTGGCAATGCCTATTATGACGCCGCAAGAGATAGCCGTCGCGCCCCTGGTGCGCACTGAGCCGGTGGTGTGATATGGTTCTTGATGGGAATTGTCTAAGTGGCTCTTCCGGGACGATGATAAAGTCTGGAGGGTGGAAGGAGACCCTAAGGGAGCTAGCTCGTTGACCGAGAGAGACCCTTTGATGATGGTGTAAGATGCTGATCTGTTTTACATCTATTTATTCCCCTTGGATTGGTTCTACTGGAATATTTGGTATCTTTGAGTGGTTATTTTGTAGCGTTAACATAGCAAATTCTTCTCTATAAATCGGCCTTCCTATGATTGATTGATTGATATTACCTTACTTGCATCTTTATCCTAATGCTTAAATCTCTCTTACACAAGAGTCGCTTACCAACATCGATATTACCTACGTGCTTGATGATTCTATTCCCCTCTCTCACGTTACTTACCAAGATTAATATTACCTACATCTTGATGCTTAAGTTTTGCTAGTCCTCTCTCGCACGAATCGGCTTACCTATGCTTAAATTCTAAGTTAAATAAGAGCCCATTGATGTATGTATGACTGACTACATCGATTCTCACCCAGGTTTATCTCATCATGTCAGATCTCAGCTGTGTCAGATGCAAATCCATCCGTCCATACATCATCCCACCTGACTGCCCCGGCGTTCTTGTTCTTGGATTCTTTTCGGAGTAGGTGCATGGGAATTGGGAATTGGGAATTGGAATTCTTTTAAGGATGGGATATGATATGATGATGCATGCTATGCTTAAATGAGGATAACACGGGATGTGGATGCGAAAGGATGGACGCCGTTCGCTATGCTATGCTACTTCGCGATGCCGGAGTATACTATGTACACTGGGTATGAGGGTATATGGGGTATGTATGTACTGTATTTGGCTTTCCTTCTTTCCCCTGAGGATCTCTCTGCTGTGAATCTTCATACCCTTGTCTCTCTTTCATATTCCCTCCTCTTTGCTAATCTTTCTGCTGCTGCGAACTTTCATACCATTTCTTTCTTTCTTTCTTATTCCCTCCTTTCCCCAAGTCCGCAACCCAATCCCAGTCCCGGTCCCAGCACCCCCTCAACCCACTCAATCCTCCTCCCCCTCCTCATCCTTCTCTTTCTTCTCGGCCTTCCTCTCCCTCCTCGCCTTCCCCATCGCCTCCACAACCCTCTCATCCTTCTCATCCTCCCTCTCATCCCACTCCACATCATACTCATTCGCAATCTGCTTAATCTCCCTCCTATACCCATTTGCTTCGTCAACCAGCGCTTCCCATTTCTGTAAATCGAACCCTTTGTCCGCGTAGAGTTTTGTTTGGCGCCGGGAGATGGTGAGGTTGAGGGCGGAGCGGTAGGATACTTCGCGGTTGTGGTAGAGGAACCAGAGATAGCCGCAGATAAGGGTGGAGAGGCCGACGAGGTACTAGAGGGGGGTTTGTTAGTAGGGTGGGGTGTGAAGAGAGAGCGAGAGGGTTCTTTCTTACGGTCACGGGCTCCATGACGTCCCACCCTAGATCGGTCTCAAAGGTGATGCGGTAAACTAAGTACCAGTATCCTACTAGTGCACCAGCACCGCCCATGGCCCACCGCTGTGCGCCTTTGTGGGCTAGCATATCACATTCCTTCTTCACGGCAGCGAGGTCAATTATCTTGCTGGCTGTCTTGCGGAGTCGCAGGCGTAGGTAGTGGGTTCGATCGTTGAAAGAGGGGACTCCGATCCGGATTTCGTGCGGTGCACCTTCGATTTCTACGGCGAATTCTTTGCCTCGCGCTGCGTCGCGGATGAAGTCTCCAATTTCTGTGGAAGAGGACCAGCGGACGAATTTTCTGGATTGGCCCTCTCCTGCCGATGGGCCCTCGTGACCTAGCCCGCTGTAGCTTTCTACGCTTCCATCACCCAGATTTCCGTATTTGTTTTTTGATTTCTTGCCTAATTTCCCCGTCTTCTCCGGAACACCGTCGAACTTCGTTTCCTCCAGATCGCCTTCGTAATCTTCGTGTAGATCTTCAGGTGTGTCATCCTTCTTTTTGTCACTCGGTTTGATCTCATCTTGCTGTGAATCTTCGGCCCTGAAGTATACGTTCGGGACTTTCCGTTCTCCATATTGGTTGGTGATTGTAGGGAGCTCGGATTGTATGAGGCGTTCAAGGTAGGAGAGAGGTTGGTGCGGATGGACGAGCAGAGCGAGAGGCTCCACGTCTTTCTTCTCCGGGCTCTCGTCAAGCGATGTGAGAGGTATGATCAATTTGAGCAGGCGCGAAGGTGTTGTTAGAAGCTTTCCTAGTAAGACATTAGTAGATGTAAGGGGCAGCAATACCAGTCGCACACACCCTTTGTTGTGGCCTCGGCAGACCGCTCTCGAGCAACCGGAGGCGTGTCCGAACCTTCTCGGTGCCATGGCGTTCTAGCCTGCTTCTCCTCCTGCTGGTCGAGAGCGCCCTCAACAGCTGCTTCCTGCCTGACCTCGCAGCTTGAGTGCAGGCTCTTCGTAAATTCAAAGCATCTCAATTCTCGCAGAGTGGACGCGTGATTCGATAAGGCTCGGCGTATGCTGCAATTAGGGGCTGACCCACTTAGCCGGGTCGGGGTATTGGTAGCTAAGGAACGAATTGGCCTGCAAACGGGCTGCCACTTTGGCGTCAACAGTGGGCGAGCGGAGAGGAGTACCCTGGAAGAGGAGCGCTGCATTGTGGCCTTGCGCTGTTGGGGACACCGCAATCTTCTGGTTCTGAAAGACAAGACATATCCAGGGGAGACGCAGATCTAGAATGAAGGGTTGGCAGATGCTGTGGGCCAGAAAACGCCAGACTTGACGCGATATGTTCTCTTTTAGAAACTTGGCCTAGCGCCAAGCCGAGCGATGTCATACTTTGCCTTAGGGCTGACCCCTTTCATCTCGAAGGTAAACAGGGCTGGAGAATACCTCACAGCCTTGTAGTTTATATTTGACCTCGGTATTATCGAGGGTTTCTCAGTAGGTAGAGAAATGCTGATGGCTTTCATTAAGGTCATTAGGTGCCCTGAACGGCTAGTCTCTGATGCTTCTACCACCCGCGAACCACCGCTATGCTGAACCACGAAAAGAACGCTCAGGTTGAAGTCCGCACAAAGACATCATGCTAGATGCAAAGTAGATAGTACGATGCTGGAAATAGTGATAGTTTTCCCCCCATGAACAAAAAGTAGATGCAAACGCTCACGCGGATGAGGTTTTTTTGCTAAGAATTTTCTCCGCCTCCAATGATTGGTTCTAAGGTCATACCAGTCGTAAGTCGTCTCGCTCGGCGTTATGATTCTGTAAGGTGCTCTCGTAACATCATCAAAAGTGGGTGGCAAATTTTTGGACCCCTCGGTCCAGATTTCCGGGCCCTTGGTGAAGCTCAATACCGTCCGCCGCTGCGTCTCGAAGTCCTGCTTCCACTGCTGTATCTGTGGCTATCGCCCGAAGATCTTCTGCTTTCAAGTGTCGTTGGGCTACTGCCACCACTGCGGCTCCCGCTGCTCCTAGAGTCATCCGTGTAAATACTTCCCCTCTCTGTCCCGATAGCGATTGGCCGTCCTTGGATCACGTCCCCACTGCCTCGCCCCTTGTGGCGGGAAGGGTACATGCCATCACTCTTAGAGAAGTTTTGGCAGATCAGGTAAGCACGCATAGCAGCATTCTCCACAGCTAGCCGTTCACTTTCAAATGCCGTATCTGTCTGGTATTCTCGGTTGTTGACACGCGCCACACAAACAAAGCCGGTTCTGGTGCGAAAGGCTGCGTACAGAGGCTCCGGCCACTGACGTCGATGGCATAAGTCTAATGCAAACAAGTCAGTATTGGCTCATTTATAGTCAGCTAGCCATAAGAAAATCGATCTCTGGGCCAAGTTGTAATAGATTCAAAATGTGGCAGACATGTGTAGACCCATTCTTGCAAATGTCTTATTGCCTCGTACGAAAGACATAGATTCTCTTCTTGATCTTCCAATAGAGATAACGATCCAGGATTAAAGAGTGTCTCGTAGAGCTAAGAGTTTAATATGACATTGAGCCGTATATGGTCTGATAGCTCTTCACAACACCGAAAATAGAAGAATGGACGTTATTTGGTGAGTGACCAAAAGGAGGACTAACTGGACAAATATTCCTGATAGTACATATTGACGGCGGTCCTGTGTGCCAAAGATTTAACGATGTACCAGATACTAAAGCTTTAGTACACTAGCAGAAACGCTTCTCCTAGTCAACGCTGCTGGTGGCCGTTGGAGGCGTTGATGCCTAAGGGTGGACCGCGTAAGGATACAAGATATAGACGCCGTTTCAAGTCCCGTTCCGGCTTCTATGGTATGCTGTAGATGCCTTCTTGCAGATTGGTACATAGACAGGCTAGTATGGAAAGATGCAAGTCGGAGAATTTGCGTTGTGTGGAAGGAACCTGGATCTTGGGAATGCAGCCCAGTGGAAGGTTTATATCAATGCCAGATCTGACCACATAACGGACAAAGAAAAGAAGTGGAGACAAAGATGGCTGGCAGACATTGGCAGGAGGTTTTTGCCTGTACCGTGGTCCATGTCTGCGGCTCAGTGACTAACTCAAGCGACGATGTGCTGGCGAACATTCTACCAGTGGATATTATTAAGTACCGAATTGAAGAGCGATTGACCTATTAAGTGCTTACAACGGATCGGTCCAGCCAAAGAGTTACATTGATTGACGTGCAGATGCCGCCGAATCCTCCTCGCCGTCGCCACGCTAGGGCTGCGCGTCAAGTGGCGAACAGTCGCCTGGTCGGGTGATGACCCAATTTTTGGGAAACATCCTCGGAGAGATAGGTACCAGACCCCGCAAGACCCGGTACCCAGGTACTTTAAGAAAAGAATCTCCGGCAGTAATGCGGCGACTTGACCCCTTTTTTGCCTAATACGAAGGAGATCCGAGCCAAGGCAATCTGCGCTGTCACGGTGAGGATCCACTACCGATTACCCAGAGAGCGGGAGCGGACAGCCAGATCAAGGGTGATGCATAACGTCCGGGACCAACACAGGCACTGGTATTGTGGGAGAAGGGTTGAAAGGCTTCTCCATTGGTGGCTAACCCTAAGGCTTAACTCTCGGCGGCGCTCGTTGCGCTTAATTAGCATTAAGGCATCGGATGATGGGGGTATTCAGACTGCAAAGATCCTTGCTCTCAAGCTATTGTGACTCGGTCGTAGAAAGGGCCCCCAACGCCACTGCTGACGATATCACGCTGTCACTGCACTTGGGATTGGCAGGCAAGAGAAGTCGGGCGTAAAATTCCTTTTCGACGGTGTGTGCATGCTTGATGAGTTGGCAATGCGCTTGACGTTGCAGGGTCCGCATGCGTTGGAATCCAGGAACGGCTACTCGACTCGGACGAACTCGAAGTGTAATTCGTAGCCTGTATGCTTCTTTATCTCCTGAAGATCGAGTCTCGTCACATCCAGAGCAAGTAGATCGAGAAAAAGCAATGCTTGAAGTACGTTCCGTCTCAATTAGAGCAGGTGTGTTGCCGCTTCGCCGCAGAGAAAATTCTGGTCCCGCTTATGATGCCATTGTCTCTCTCTCTTTCTCTACTATCGTCATACCTCAGGCGAAACGTTTATCAATTTTTCCCGGTCCAGAGCAGAACGGCCCCTTCAAAAACCGAATTAGTGGGGAGCTGACGGCGTACCCGTTTGTCCAAATTAATGCAGCTAAAATGCGCGTGCGTGGAGCCGTTGCTCCTGCCAGCGGGCTGGTCTCGAGGCTTCTAGTCCTTCAGGCGCTCTGGTCTTCGCACAGAGCATTAACCGAGTCGCAGAGAGTCGTGTAACCTGAGGTACCCCAGAGACTCGAAGAGTTGCAGTGCCCACGAGGGAATGCAGCAGTGGACGTGAGGTTAAAGTCGGGCAAGGGTGAGAAACTCAATCTCCACAGCCAACGGCTATTCCCGATTGGGCAGATGATGAGCATTCTCTGCACGGTGACATATCGACAGGCTGACATCTTGACGTTCAACGCTTCCTGCAAGATTCACCCGAGACACGCATATATGCAAACTGCCTCGTGATTCAATACATCAAGTCCAGGTGTTCGTTACGTGTGCGTTCTACCAACGATAACTCTACAAATACGGATCTCTCCTCTCAGAAGCCAGTCTTCTTGCTGAATAACTCGCGGCATCGCTCAACCACCCCCCATGGAATCACATAAATAGGGTGCAACGAGGTTAGTGTGTCTCCTGCATCAATGAGTTCTAAGGCCTCGTTCTTCGGCCCGTCCGAGTCTTCCTTCGAAGACTCCCACGCAAACGCTGAGTCTAGTGGATATCCCGCTTCCCCATGGCGCATCCCACTGTAACCGCTATCATGCTGTGTAGAACTAAGCCCTGCCAGCGTATAGCAAGTGTGATATGCATCGGGAAAGCTGCAGGCTTTGCTTTAGCGGTGCGCGATCCATTACTGGCGTACATTACTCACGTGTTGGGCTTGTCTCTCATGCCACCCCCATCCGCCTGGCAGCACGATAGGACGAAACGTGTCAGTCCTTCTTTACTATACAGGCTTCCAACTGTCGACTTCGCCGCATTTGGGTTTTCCGGCGATTCGCTGAGGGCTGCTTGAATTAGAGGCCAGCAGCCTCCAACCCAGTGGCTATAACACCCGTCCACGAGTTTGTTTGTACGACCATTAAATCCACCTTCGGGTGCAGATTGGCGTGAAGAAAGCCAAGAAAGCAATAGTGGCAAATCTAGATACCTGGTATATCATGCATTAGCGGCTAATAGGATGTTGGACCAGGAGCAACCGACTTTGATATCATTTCATTTGGAGGTCCAAGAATGCACAGACACGCAAGTACACAGAATGCATATGCGCCATGGGCTTCACTCTGTGGTACAGCAGATACACCGCCCTCGTAGGTTTGACCTAGAAACAAGATGAGCTATATTGACATTTGTTGATTGGGGAATTGTACACCGAGATAGATATTCAGGTAGACCATCCAAGAATGATGTAAACCCATGTGCTCGTGCAGGCGCATTTGGGGGCAATTCAAGGGGTAGTGCAAGCAGAGAAATTATCACCATCGAACAGTACGCCCCACTACAGGTGTCAGCTAAATTGTAAGCGCCCTGTTAGATATTCATCAGGCCATACCGCACATCTTCCTCTCCGCCAACGCATACTCTAAATCCGCCATCGGTTTGTTTTAGTTCACCAAGCCACCGCCATCTGTTCACAGAAGATACGTTAGTCGCTCGAAGGAAATTGAGCTAGAAACCTTCTTACAGAGCTCGGCGGTTAAGCATATCCATATTTTTGCCTCCACCCGCCATAGCCAGGCTCAAGACAACGGCATAAGATGTAGCAACATGAGATAGTTGGCCATTGCCTCCTCCGAAACCTCCACCAAAATTTTGACAGGGTGACAACGTCTCCACCACCCTAACGGATTAATTAGCTAGACGCAGTTGATAATTTGTTGGTTGCAGACAAGCATACCTTTGCTGGTACAGTTCTACATTTTCACCCAATAAACTAAGTGCTGTCAAAGACCAGTAAATGACCCACGGTCGAACAGGATCAAATGCAATGTATCTTGGGTATTCGATGGCTTCCTGCAAGAACTTTATATGGTCTTCGCGCTTAAGGCTGGGAATACCATAAGAATTAACGCCGACAAGACTTCTGCTACATTTGATAAGGCGAGGCAGGCATTGTTTGACCACGTCGTCTTGTGAGATTGAAGTGTCTGTAGTCAGGTGGTCTCTGATAGGTGGAGAACTCGTGTAGAGTTCTGGTACCTGTGGCCGGCCTTGTTCGTCAAACCTCGCTTCGAGGCTCAACGGATCAGTTCCATCACGTGATATTGATCTATCCTGCTCATCCTGACCAGCAGCTTCCGCGGTGACATCGGAAGCCATATTATGTCTAGCCTTGCTTGTCAAATTGCCATTTCTGTCTCTTCGGTGCAATTGATGTAACGGTGGTCTATTCTTAGACTTATGTGAGACTTTAATACGTTTCGGTTTGATTTTCATGGCGAATGGCATTGGAGCCGAGACATGGCTTGCTCTTGTTCTCCAAAGAGGTTACGACAACGGCTCCACGCAAGTACTTCATTCAAGCCAATAGGAGAGTACGAAATTAGTATCAAATACGGCCATAAGCAAGAAAAATATAGAGATACGGGTGATCATCCAACTTGATCATGCGTAAAGTTGTCGAATGGCGGGGACGGTGTCTGGCGATCTTTCACCCAATCATATTGTCCTTCGTCAGCCCTACAGAATGTGGTTTGGGAAGCCCATGTTCAGATACACAGCACTTTGCCGACAAGCTACCCCGCAGCAGCGGTGGTGGACCATTTCGGACAAACGTCGCTCGACAGCTTCTTTCACGAATTGGAAAAATCATTGGTGCGGCAAATCTTGCTCATCGCTTCATGCAGCTTACACGGTATACTTCTAGAATCTTACAGCTTGGTTTCTTCAGTTGACGGCTCTGTTAAAAGTGCAGACAAAAGCTCCAACGCCCTTGAATGCTCAAATTCCAACTTTTAGATTCGATTGCATGCAAGCCTCCGAGATAGATAATGACGGAGTGCAGCCCGATTTGTATGCCAAGGCCTTTTATCAATGACCATACCGCTTCTATGCTCTGGCCTATTTCTCTAATGTTGATTGACCTCTACTTTACTCAAACCGCCTTTTCATTCTATTCAATCGCTGCCTGACCTAGGAACGGTTTCAGGCTGCTGTTCTGAAGCCCATATGCACTCATTCATCTTGCGTAGGTCGCATCAAGGCGTGTGCATGGGTCATCGAGGCATCTTTACTTGATGCAATCCACCGCTGTTGGACACTTGTTGAGCCGCATGTCGTACACTTCGGCATCCCCGCAGTTCAAGGTTAGAGATTGAATCCCACCGGGTAATCGCTGCAATCATCTCTGCTGCCTTGCCATCACCGTTACGCCAACATGAATGCGGTTATCCGCAGACGGATGTAGCGTCATCCAGCTAGGCTCTGACAGGATCGTTTAACTACCGAACGGATAAGGGAGATCCTCCTTGATCCGGAGAAGAATTCATAAGCAAGGATTCAGTAAGCTTCCTCGTGTGCTTCCCAGTACAGTACAACGTGAAATAGCAGAAACGTGGTGATCCCTCATGGCATGGTTGGGGGAGTCAATCCTTCTCGGGACGGACTTCAACGTTGTCCACGCTTCCGGGCATGCCTAAGCCCATGCCTAAACCCATGACTGTAGCACATTCGAATTCGCCAATGACTTCCTCCAGGCAATATTGTCCCAACGCTTTCCGTATTTTCTCTTGCAGATAACGTTCGCACAGGACATGCCTTCCAAAGGACAGGGTAAACAAGGCATGGGCAGGCAAAGACTTCCTCAGTGGGAAGTTTCAGAGAGAAGATAGTATCGGTACGGGCGCCGCCACCATCAGGGAAGTCATCGGGCGCCATCGTCGATCACTAGGATTTAGGGCAATAAGTGGTAGCAGTAGCAGTTACCGCGACAACAGCAGTGGTGATTGGTGGTATGGAGGCGCACCAGATGTTTTTGGCAGGTCATTGGGGGGTCAGTGGAGGGTCAGTGGAGGGTCAGTGGAGGGAGCATGCCTGGCCATCCCTGCTCAAGCCGTGTACTAGCATCTTCTTGGTCTTCGGGCCATCACTAGCGCTTATTCCCCACCTCTTGCCCACCCTCAAGCGCCCTATCGGTTCTGGTGATAACTGCTTAGACTGCTTTGGATGCTTAGGTGCTTCTCAATGCATCTACCTTCACCGCCTCTTCCTCCACTGAGAGATTTCAAGGAATCTCTGCACCACCCACCCCCATCCCCCATGACACCACCCACCGTTCAAGGACCCCCAGACCCCTCGCAAATGCCCTCGCCCTATTCACCCTCGCCCTTTTCCACCCTCCCCTTAAACTACGACTAGATCTTCCTTGCCATTCTTACCTATTCCCCCCCCTACAACCTCCAATGACTCCACACTAGCCAGTCTTTGGCAAGGGCTGACACCGCCCCTCCAATGGCCTCGATCATGTCTTCTGCTTCCAATTCCTCACCACCATCCTAGTGATTACACACAACCTCATTCCTCCCTGGTCAGCTGGCCATGGATGCCAATCTACCTACTGATGGCTTCGCTGGCTTCGACTACGATCCGCGAAGCCAACAATATCTTCATGGCCGAGTCACATATCCTATCCCCATAAATGGCGATGCCTCGCGCCGAAGCGCCAACGCCAACCCTATCAAGCGGTCAACGACTCCACTCCAAACTCAACCATACCAGCAGCCGCTAGGCCAGCTCTCTCAACAACAGCCTCAGGCCAACAGTTATATACCAGACTGGCAGCTCCAACAACCCCAGGTTGGCTATCAGTTCGATGGAACATTTCCTTCCGATACTGCTTACACCCAAAATTACCTGAATGAAGGATATGCGATGCAGTATCAGACATCACCAACGGACTATGTCTCTACGCAAGCTCAATATGATCCGACTCTGGCCATGGACGGTTCATATGGCACCCTGGCAGGGCAATTCGATCCAGGCATGGCGTTCAACTTCCAAGACTTCTCTGCCGAAGTCATGATGTCCAGCCAGCTTTCAAATGGCCTTCCTGACATGACTCTGGCTCAGCAGAACTTTCCCAATTCGCCCACAGACACGTCTCTAGAGGTTCGCTCACTCTCAAGTAGTGATAATGGCTGGTTCGAAGTGCCTCCTCAACCTTTCGATGGTTCGGGAACCGCACCTTATCAAGACCCACAGTTTAATGCAATCTTCAACCCGGAAGAGACACTGCATGGACGCACGTTTTCCGATTCCTCCAACTCCGATATCGAGCGACAATCCCGTCATTCTTGGAGCAGCTGGGTCGATGTCCCTCAGCATGCCATCGGTTCTCCCGGTAGTGACAGCTTGGGAGACATGGATCTAAGGGACTTTCCCCGTGATTTCACTAGTCAAGGCTCGCTGTCACCACTCATCAAGCAGGAGAACCAGCCGCGACCTACTTTTCCATCAATGACCCCACCCGTGCATAAGCCTATAAGAATAAAGACCTCATCGTCCCCGCAGAGCTCGCCCACTTCAACTGGGAGGATTTCACCTCCGGGGAGACGGCAGTCAAGGAAGAATGCCAACTGTCGCGCCACCAAGCCGGCAACGAGACGGCCGCCCCCAATGAAGGCTGAGACGGAGAAGCGGGTGGGAAGGAGGAAGGGCCCCCTTAAGCCCGAGCAGAGGAAGCAGGCTGGCGAGATCAGAAAGTTGGGTGCTTGCATTCGTTGCAGATTCCTGAAAAAGACGGTAAGTTCCGTTCTTGAATAAGAACATTGTCCATGCTTATAAAACTCTGTTAGTGTGACATAGGAGACCCATGTGAAGGTTGCCAACCGTCTCATGCTCGCCTCTGGCAAGTTCCATGTACCCGTATTGATATCAAGGAGATTGCATACTTCATGAAGGATTGGAAGGCCGATTACGAACGCCACGTCAGCCTTGGACTTTCTGTAACCAATATCAAAGGATACTCACCCATAGAGCGAACGCTTTTCATCACTCATGGGTACGGTCATATGTTGCCAGTGCGCGCTCGCGAGATTTACGTTCATGATGAAAGATGCTTTGGCCTGGATTGGGTAGAAACAATCCAAGAGACACCTACAGAGCACTCAGTCAATACCGCGAAGCTCGCATCCGCAGCTGAAGGCATCAACCGAAAGATGTTGGACGAATACCTAGATCGTCACATCGATGGGGGCTTCGAAGAATTTGTCGACGAATATTTCGAGGGCACGCCCTTCTTGACCCAGATGCTCAAGACGGCCTATAAATTCTGGCAACGGGAACGGACTCTTGTAATACGGAAATCAATGAAGTTGCTTCTTGCTTATAACCTAACTCAACACGTGACCATGGTGGAGGGTATACCCAATGAAGAAGGCTTTCTGGGCAAGATCAATGACCCAACATCTAAATTCTGTGGTCGAACTGTTGCACCTGTCATGATCAATTTCCAAATCAAGTGTGCTATGGCCGAGATGTGGCGGGAATTGCAACAAGAGATTCTCGAAGAGCTTTCAGTGTTGTACTCTAGAGTTTACGGAAAGGACAAGCTTATGAATTGGCCCACCATATTCATGGTCGCTTCGATTCTGCTCGCTGTTTGGGAGGAAATGCAATTTGATTGCCATTACCGCGTTCCAGTAAGTCATTCATTACTTGTATCGTTGATCACGCTAACGTGGAACAGGATAAGGAAGTGGTTTATAAATTCTGCAACGAAATGGAAGCCACACCGGTTGGTGTCATCGTTGGTCTTTTCTCTGCTATTTCCCAGAAACTTCCTTCGTTCCAGGAATGGTCCACTCCCAGGCATCACCAAAAATTTGGTGATAATCCTGCCGTGTGCGACGCCATGGAAGAGATTCAAAAGCACGTAACAGAACATGGTGAGATGGCGCTGTAGCTCTACTGCTCTCCAAAGCTAATGAGTCTGACAGACAAATACCTACGATCACGATCTAATGCGGCCTTTGACCGAGACGATTTTGATTCATTAGCTAACAAATTTACGTCGAAGCTCGTCATTAGAGCTTCTGCATGCTAACACTTCACGACGTCTACGATTTACGGCATGAACGCCCGGGCTCACCTCACGGCTAGCCAGGGGCTTACTTGACGACTTTGAATTACTGATATTTGGTGGACGACGCTCGCTCGTTCATGTGTCTTTGCTTTCTTTCACGATGTGATTTGACGTTATGACAGCATAGCGGTTTCATATGAGACGCATCTACAACTGCTTTAAACGATCTATAATCGTACCTATCAGAAATGGGAGGTTTAGATTTTAGGATTTCTATCGTTTGACCTATTTCGTTGACCAACACCGCAAGTCGTTCCTGCTTCAATGTATGGGCGATCAAGTGCAGGGTTGGATGTAAAATAAGATAGAAACAGCTATAGAGGTTCCGATCTTTAACTTACCTAAAATCCATAAATCAAATAACCTACTGTATCATTCCGGGTGCCTTGCAATTTCTATAGTGGGCTGGAAGCCTTGGTTTACGGGCCAGCGATATTGCATGAATGGGTCCCCACGGTCATATTTCGATCGTCGCATTCACGATACGAATACATTGGCAGCAAAGTCCTCAATCTGGAGTATTTTGATAGTAACATGACCAGAAAAGTGCTGCCTGCTGAATGAGGAAGGTTTTCCCGGAACATTCCAGGCCATTCTTGCCACTTCCAGCCATCGCGTTATCACTTCTCGCACTAGCGCTAGTTCTAAGGCTGTGTCATCCTCCGCCCGGTCATCGGCCTGGTACAAAACCGCTCCTTCCGCAACCTACCTTCCTGTTTTCAACAACTACTCCATTCATCAGCAAACCTTCAACGACTCCTCACCAAATACGTTCACACATACATCACACTCACTCACTCACTCACTCACAAGTTACATATCAGAAATCTATCATCATGCAAATCTTTGTCAAGACCCGTAGGTTGACCCCGCTTCTGCCTGTTGCCTCATCACCTTACGATATCTGCTAACACCTCATGTACAGTTACTGGAAAGACCATCACCCTCGAGGTTGAGTCTTCTGATACCATCGATAACGTCAAGGCCAAGATTCAAGACAAGGAGGGCATTCCTCCGGACCAGCAGCGACTTATCTTCGCCGGGAAGCAGTTAGAGGACGGCCGTACTCTATCTGATTACAACATTCAAAAAGAATCGACTCTTCACTTAGTCCTCCGTCTTCGTGGCGGTATGCAAATCTGTAGGTTCTACCACTTTTACTCTCGCTTTATTCATGACTAATATATTATGTAGTCGTTAAGACCCTTACTGGCAAGACTATCACCCTTGAGGTGGAGTCGTCCGACACCATCGACAATGTGAAGGCTAAAATCCAGGATAAAGAGGGGATCCCACCTGACCAGCAGCGTCTCATTTTCGCTGGCAAGCAGCTCGAAGATGGCCGCACTTTGTCAGACTACAACATCCAGAAGGAATCCACCCTTCATCTCGTCCTCCGTCTCCGTGGTGGTATGCAGATATTTGTCAAAACTCTCACAGGAAAGACAATCACATTAGAAGTCGAATCATCAGACACCATCGACAATGTCAAGGCCAAAATCCAAGATAAAGAGGGTATCCCCCCCGACCAACAACGGCTGATCTTTGCTGGCAAGCAGCTTGAGGATGGCCGTACCCTGTCAGATTACAACATCCAGAAGGAGTCAACATTACATCTCGTCCTCCGTCTACGTGGTGGCATGCAAATTTTCGTTAAGACTTTGACCGGCAAGACCATAACGTTAGAAGTTGAGTCATCGGATACCATCGATAATGTCAAGGCGAAGATTCAAGATAAGGAGGGTATCCCGCCAGACCAGCAGCGCTTGATCTTTGCTGGCAAGCAGTTGGAGGATGGGCGAACACTATCTGACTACAACATTCAGAAGGAGAGCACGCTGCACTTGGTGCTCAGACTTCGTGGGGGTCAGTAGGCGGTCGTGGCTTTGATTCTTTCTGTTACTCATCATCACGCTTCTTAGCGGGGGTTTCTCCGGATTATATGGGCATTGGTCATGGCCATGAGCGTTGCTTTTACAGACTTATTTAGTTAAGATCAGTATCAAATACATTTCTTGACTACTGACTTTTGATCTTGATTGCTGTGATAAGTGAGATGTAGTTTGCAGACAGAAGTAAAGTGTGATTTGCCACCAAATCTTTTTCACCCTCGCAATAGATTGCCTTAAGAACTCAGATCAGAAATCGTTTACCTCCACTTTACATCATACTTCGAGATTAAAGAAGACTCAAAACGTTCCTCAACAACTCAACATACAACTCAACAGTTCCTGTAGAAACATGATGCAAAGAAATGCCGTCTTTCTTCTTCCACATCGCTTTCGACCTTGACGCAGCCTCAGCTGGCAATCAGCCACCACTAGCTTTCCCGCCTGACGACCAGCATAAGAACAAATCCATAGCTACAACCTCGTCCGATTTCACGACTGAGTCTTCAAATGGAGCCTTGAGTCCGCCAAGTAGCAGTGGAAGCGAAGCCTCCATAGCCGTAGCCTCATCACGGCTGACTCATGACTGGCGTTACGACAAGATATCGGTGCAGAACTATAGTATGGCGCAAGCAGCAGCCATGAACAAAGTTGGAGAAGAGGCTACTGGTCATATTACGAATGGTATAAGTGCTGGGTCCGGCGGATTGGCTACGAAAGGCAGATACGAGCCACTCGATCCGAAGCAGGAAGAGATTGGATGGGGTGTAATACGCCTGTATCGTGATGCGGAAGAGACGCCTGGGCTGTACGATGAGCCTGTCAAGAGCCCGAAGGGTTCAAAGCATGCTTTGAAAAAGGGAAAGGATGATGAAATACCGTTTCGAGATGAGGATTGTACTACGCTTTGCATATTAGCCGTGCCCTCATATCTCACGCCATCAGATTTCCTAGGATTCGTGGGAGAGAAGACAAGAGATGATGTCAGTCATTTCAGGATGATCAGGACAGAGAGGGGCAATAGGTATATGGTCCTTATGAGGTTCAGGAGTGGAAAGAAGGCGAGAGAGTGGAGGAGGGAGTGGAATGGAAAGGCTTTTGACGGTATGGAGGTGAGTACTGCTGCTTTACTATGACTGTCAAAGAGAGGCTAAGACTTTATCTGACAGCCCGAGAACTGCCATGTCGTCTTCGTCAAGTCCATTGAGTTCCGGATCCATCAGCTTCCAGGTCAGGAAGCCTCCTTCCCAGACATGACAAACGACCCGTTCACGCCCTCCGTCAACAAGTCACAGCCAGTATCCTCCACGCCGTCGATTCCACAAGCTGCACCTATCTCATCAAGTTCGCGCTCCTCCAAACCACATGCTCCACCTACTCCTGCGTTGATCGAACTACCCACATGCCCCGTCTGCCTAGAACGCATGGATGAATCAACAGGCCTCCTCACAATTCTCTGCCAACACGTCTTCCACTGCTCCTGTCTCCAGAAATGGCGAGGCTCAGGTTGTCCTGTGTGCCGTTATACCCAAGATGACATGGGTCTCGGCAAACGAACCTCCAACTACACTAGCAACGGAGAAGAGGCGGGGTTGAATGAGTGCAGCGTCTGTCACTCAGATGCCAATCTCTGGATCTGCCTTATCTGCGGAAACGTTGGCTGCGGCCGTTACGACGAAGCCCACGCCTACAGCCATTTCACCCAAAGTCGCCACTCCTTTGCCATGGACATGACCACCCAAAGAGTCTGGGACTACGAAAGAGACAGCTACGTCCACCGCATCATCCAAAACAAAGCCGACGGCAAATTCGTCGAACTCACTCCCACCTCCACCACCCAACCACCTCATACCCACGACCACGACGACGCTTTCGACGACTACGTCCCTCGAATGAAACTCGACAACATCGGCTTGGAATACTCCCACCTCCTAACCAGCCAACTCGACTCCCAACGCATGTACTTTGAAGAAATCCTCGAACGCGCCGCAGACAAAGCCTCCCAAGCCGCCCTCTCCGCCGAAGCCGCCACCGAAGCCTCCACCAAAACCGCTGCCCAACTCGCTACCCTCCAAGCCTCTCACAACCTTCTCACGTCCGAAACCATCCCCCTGCTAGAAAAAGATCGCGACCGCGCGGTACGCAAGGCAGAGAAATTCGAGGCTATGGCCCGGAAATTGGAGAAGGAGTGGCGGGAGGAGAAGGCTATGAATGAGAGTTTTATGCAGAGGGTGGGGTATATGGAGAAGGAGGTGGAGCTGTTGAGGAGGGAGAAGGAGGAGTTGGAGGAGCAGAATCGGGATTTGGGGTTTTACATTAGTGGGGGGGAGAGGTTGAGGGGGTTGGGTGTGGGAGGGGGGGTGGGGGAGGAGGAGGTTAGGGAGGGGAGGGTTAGTTTGCCGGAGGTGGTTGGGGAGGGGGAGGGGAGTGGGAAGGGGGGGAAGGGGAAGAAGAAAGGGGGGAAGGGGAAGAAGTGAGGTTTGATGAATGGGAGAGGGGATGGGATGGAGGCTGCTGCTCTGGCATAGCACTGGCGTTCCTTGCTCTATATCTATAGTGGTTTGGGGGCGGTCATTCTTTTAGATCGGCATTATATGATACCCAGTCCATATTCATAGCATCATATCAATTTCCATCATTCATCTCAAGTCATATCCCTCGTTAACAAAGCTGCAATGCATATCCATATCATCATATCATATCATCCAGTCATTCATGCCACAGCTTCAAAACTCAAATCAAGCTTATTCCACATGCTCAAAGCTCAACACAAGCTTATTCCCCCTCGGCCCCGCCGTATATGCATCCACCTGCTCAATACCTTCGTCATCGACAATATGTGTTGTGAAATTCGTGTAGATCGCCGCGACTATTAATTTCATTTCTAATGAAGAAGGGGACGTGTTAGCAGATACCTCTCCCCACAGCTTAAATAAGAGGAAGAAGGAAAAAAAGGGAAGAGAAAAGGAGAACGTACCCTGCACAGCAAAATGCCTCCCAACACACATCCTCCCCCCACTCCCAAAAGTCCAAAACCACCTCCCCATTTCCCTCTCCTTCTCCTCCCCCGCATTCAACCACCGCTCCGGCTTCCACTTCTCGGGCTCTGGGAATACAGCTGCGTTCCGGTGCAGTGTGTATGCCTGAGCACTTACGCGCACACCAGCTGGGAGGGGGGGGGAACCGGCTAGGGATGTTGGTGTTGAGGGGGTGATGCGTGGTTGGGGGCCGGGGATGGCGGCGTGGAGGCGGAGGGTTTCGGTTAGGCAGGCGTGGAGGAGGGGGAGAGAGTCGATGGAGCGGGGTGTTGGGATGTCGATGTGGTCGTGGTCGTGAGTGGGGGATTGTGGTGGGGGGTATGTTAGTGGGGGGGAGAGGGTAAGGAGTTCGGTGCGTAAGGCGGATTGGAGGGAGGGGCGGAGGGAGAGTTCGTGCATTAGGTAGGTTAGGGTTATGCCTGATGTTTCGTGGCCGGCTGCTAGGTGGTCGTGGAGTTCGGTTGCGATGAGGAAGGGGAGGAGGGAGGGGGTTGGGGGGGGAGGGGTGGAGAGGGCGAGAGGGGTGTGTAATTGAGTGTAGACTATTGGTTCTGTTGCGGTGGGTGAGGGATGGATGGGGGAGGGGGATTCTTTGGATGAGGGAGGAATTGAGGATGCAGCTGCGGTGCACTTCTCTAGGGTCCAAGCTTCGAGTTCGCGGCTTGCGTCGGCTACCCAGGCGGGGACGATGTGGATACCAAGTTTCTTGAGGAAAGAGGCTACGCCTGGGAGTTCACCGTCCCAGAAGCGGTAGGGTCGCCGGCTTTGATAGATGGATAGCCAGTGTTTGCGGGATGGGATGTCTTGAAGGAAGTTGGTGCTGTTTTGGAGACCGAAGATGAAGGCGATGATGAAGTCCATTGTGCTAGAGAAATTTAGTTCCAGGACGTCTAGGGCCTGGCGTTTGGTGGAAGCTTCTTGTAAGAGGGAAAGGAGGCGTGAGAATATCATAGTCTTGGAGATTTGGTGGAGCTCGGGGGATGATTGAAGGTAGGATTTTGAATAGACGTTGGAGATCATGCGTTTGCGGATTGAGTGGGGCTTGCTGTCGACCATTGAGAACATATTTGGTACGCTGGACCGATCAGTAGAGGAGCTTGAAGTATCATCTCTGATTAAATACCCATAATTGTTGAATTGATTGGGATACCAACTCCATTTCTCAAATCCTCCACTGTAGACAGTCCTAATGCCTTCGTCCACACAGGCTATGCTGACTTCATTGGGGCCAAGCCTGACAATATTTCCATGCTTGCTATGTGCAGCATGGATCGTCTTGTTTTCTTCTTCTTTATATCTTTTCCATAAGATCCAGAGAGAAGAGAAGCAAGAAGAGAAATGTGCATTGGGAATCTTAGATAGTGGGGAAACAAAGATGGGATATACCAAATACTTGTAGATAACGTAGACGGAAAAGATAACCGCGATGGGAGTCAGGTAGGCCATGTTGTAGCAGCTTGTTCAAAATCAATTATTCTTCCGGGGATTTTCTACATTATGATCTGGTGAACGAACGAAGTACTTTCAGAGTGGTAGATAGGTAGGACCCAGCGATAGATAACACTCAGCCCTATGGATAAGAGTCCCAGCTTTGCAAGCCTCAAGCTTCTTGGCCCTCAAGTCTTTTCCACTGCATCAACTCGAAGCTTTCTATTTGTCGTGTTGTTGAGGGTTTACTGTCTTCTCCGCTGTGAATACACTAACATGTATTTCATGGAAGGGGGTCTTTTTAGTACATTTGACGTTAGCGATTCTATTGCTCCTTAGCCTTGTCTCATCAGGTGCAATCCTATCGCCTAACATGCTCCAAAATTTAGCAGAGTGGCTTCTTGATCTATCGGATTCTGCCAACACGTTCTCTCAGCTTACCGCCGCTGCGTCCGATAACTTCGAGCTATGGTTTCTCAGCAATGGTGGATACATAAACCCTGCCATTGAGATAACATCAAGCACATCTGATGGCACTTTTCTACGTGTTGATGGAGATGAAGGTCTTCTTCCAGGGGCCGAAATCATATCGTGTCCTCACAAACTCACTATCTCGTGGCCCAGTATTCGCAAACATCATTTGAACAACGTTTCGTCTACTATGAAACCGCATGTGGCCACCAGGTTGTTTCTGATGAAACAATATATTTTGCGAGAAAGGTCACCTTGGTGGCCGTACATCAAGATTATACCACAGCCTTACCAAAATGATGCCTTCAACACTCCTTTGTATTACAATGCTAGTGAGATGGCCTGGATCCGAGGAACCAATCTGGAGTATGCACGGCAAGTAAGGGAAGATGCTTGGCGCAAGGAGTACGATGATGCAATGCAAGAGACTTTCAGAAACAACTTCACAACCGAACACGGTCAAATTTGGACTTGGTTTGTGTGACTATCCCTCAAGGCTTTATGTTAGCTGATCATTCCGAGGGAGCTTTATCTATGGGCCGCCACGATTATGACCTCACGGTCATTTCCTGGTCCAGCTTTGCTCAACCGGGATAATGGCGACAAGAGTTCTGTCAGCACCAGTGATAATCGAAGTCCGGCAATTATGCCTGGCTTGGATTTGCTTAATCACAATCCTTCTGCTCAAGTAGCGTGGTTATGGGACTTGAATTCTTGCACTATCAAAACCGATGAGATAATCTGCCCAGGAAGCCAGGCCTGGAACAATTACGGACCCAAAAGCAATGCAGAGCGTGGGTTTGCGCTTTGACATCTTTGGATTCAAACTGATGTTCTCCTAGTGATTATGGGTTACGGTTTTAGTTTGCCTAACAATCAGGCTGACCACTTCAGCATAGCTTTCTCGCCTGCGCTTTCAGCCTATATACGATCAGTGAAAGCTCTTCGCTCAGCTATGGGCTCCAAGGCTGAGCATGAAGGGGATGCCAACAGCGGAGTCGAAAATGAAGATCTGACAATGAAGAACGGACAACCCCTGGAGTCTGTAGACATAACAGAGACAGAAGAGCCAGCAGAAAAGGAAATTCATTGGGTAAGCACTCTCAAGAGCGATTACGAGTTCTCTCCGTGCTTTCTCGCGGACTTCGCAATAGCAGTCGAAAATCATCGTGAGCGCGTGAAGGTCGATAACAGTCCGCCTGGCAACGGCAATTTCTGGGACAGTCCTCTTTCCCGCAACAAGCTTCACGTAATCTGCGCAGTCTTTATGATCTTGCAGAAGGGTCAAGCAGCCATAAAGAAGCATGACGAAGATCTGCCTCAGTGTCCACAAAATGTTCGACAAATTGATGCGGCTAGGTATCGGCGAAGCCAATTACAAATCCTTGAGACTGTACTTAGTTCACTGGGTGGAAAATTGAAATCATACGTTGGTTTCGATATGTCGAGTGATACCAAATCCATCAGAATCATTCGACTAGAGCATACCCTGATCAATTCGCCCCAAAGGATGCTAAAAGACTTTCGGAATGTCCTGAAAGCTGGCATGAGTAGCCGAGACCCTAGAAGAATAAGGCAGCGAGGAGGCACGGATTTTGCCTTCACGGTCTGGCTCTGTGGGCTTTGGGCATCCCAGGGTATGCAGAATGACCAGCAAGGAATGTCGCACGCTGACGCTGAAATCGAGCCGCGATTTCTACTATGGCTACAGTTCCTATCTAAAGAATATCCGGAGAACGCAGAAATCAAACAGGCGAATGGAAATACAGAGACTGATAATCACGCTATGGATGGTACTGAATGGTTCGATCCAATTCGCAATAAAGAAGCTGAAGGAGACCTGTCTTTGGTCATAGCCTCGTACCTCGACGCTATCCGCTTAGCCGTAGCAAAACACCCTCAATCGCTATATAACGATCCTAAAATAACAGCGAATCGCCTTCAATGGTGCCTCAATATTGTGAGGCTGGAGGGTGTGTGGTATCCAAAACTGCAAGAGGATGGGCAAGAGGAAGAGGATGAATGGATGCTGTTCCTCGATTTCAACGGGACCGAGCGTAAAGAAAACCATTCCCCTTGACCCTTATGGCTTTCAACACCCACGCGCCGACTATGGCGTCAACGTGACGAGAACTGTTGTCCAAGATGGACCTTTGATCCTAGTCACACAAGGTACAAGAATAACCGGCTCTTACCCAAAGCCTTGGACACAACCGAGGATGGGTTTCCAAAAGAGTCATCCCTCATATCGAACGCATTCTAGCCATGCAAGAGGTTCGCAGGATTATAGGAATGGGTATTTAAAGATCCCCCATCTAGTGTGTGACCACTTACCGGCGCTTGCACATCCAATCAATCATCAAGGTGCTCCTGCTTAACCCAGAGTCCGAGCTCAGTCCTTGCGTTCTCACATACCTTCTAGTACGTTCTGGCCATTGTTCCTGCTATGTAAATAGTGGCCAATTGTGTGTAGACTCAACCAGTGTGAGTATCAATGTGGTGTCCGATGTGCGGAACTCGGAGGCAATACAAAGACATAATCCTAAGGTAGATATATCATAGCATGAGACATCAGATAGCTTCTGCCAAGTGTTATAAGAAACCAAAGGCCTTAGGAACTTTCCCAGTCTGGACAGACTTTCAAAATCCATATCCGTGTATGGTTCGCCTGTGGAGAGACTTGATGTTTTCGGAACTCGAGTGGTGTGAGGTTGGCTAGTCCTCTTACGGTTAGCCGGATCACTCACTGTGCTGCCCCGCGAATAATAAGCATGCAGAACAATCCTTGCCCGTAACAACCAAACCCTCACTTCTTCTTCCCTTGCTCAAGAGTATAGCCCGTCCTTGCCTGTGAAATCCTTCCCAACCCAAAGAAAGCATTTAAAGGATACCTAAAGCGAAGCCGCCTCTGGCTAAGTCCGTAACTATTCCTCCAGATTGCGACCGACTACTCAGGAGTCTGAGCCCGATGTAGTTCTGCCCTCACCGACTCTCGCCATTCTCGAATCTTCACAAGCCAAGACCTCGCCGGACGAAGTTTGTTCTGGACGCGTTATCATTCCTCAAATAGAGGCACTGTTGCTTGCATTCCTCGGTGCTGTGACCAAGAACTCTCAATTCAACCTCGACTCTACCTCGAACCTCAAAGCGATTTATACGTCCGTCATATAGATCGCATTCGTTTCTCGTCCATCAAACGTCTCTAGGCAGCTCTATTTTGTGTGCCAGCAAGCCCACATTTACATCTGCACCCTAACGACCCGGTTAGACAGATACTATGGAGCCCGCCATTACTCTGAAGAGATAGATCTTCCAAAGACCACCAATCCGCCGATCTGCTTGATATCCAGGAACTTGACGTGATAGGCTGACGTGCGGTATGCTGGCGACAGAGACTGCTCGAAATCCTTTACTTCGGAATAACATGACCTCAGCGCTCCATTCTCGTGGATATGTGAACGGGAGTACCACATCGTTTGGCTCTTCGAGTTTGGCTTCGTCACAGCCCAGTCGGTACGGGTCAAATTCCACCATGAGATCTTCAGACGATGGCGACCAGAAAGGGCTTTTCCCTCCTCCGATACCCTCGACGTTCTCGCCCCCTCCTGAACCTGCCCAACCAGACATGAACATCATGAACCGAAGAGCGGGTGCCGATAGTTCCCTATATCAGATATGCATGAACCTACGAAGCCGCTTAGCAGATGTGCCTGGTTTTGAAGATCATATAGCAGAGATGGAAGAAGAGGAGGCGGCAGCTAATGGAGCGCTGGACCCAGTCACACTGATGTGGAACTTCCTGAGGCGCGGGTATCCACTCATAACGATATACAATGCTTTGAGCCTTGGCGATCCAATATATTTCGATCAGACAAAATTAAAAGAGTCAAAAGTTGGGAAAGCTGCCACCTTCAAGTTCTTAGAAGCCTGCATGAGGGATCTGAAGTTTGAGCCCAGCGAGTGTTTTCTCATAACCGACCTTTATGGTGAAGATACAACTGGATTTGTCAAGGTAAGCTTTTAAAGTCGGTTCTCGTTCCCAAATCAAGTTAGATACGGTGAATGATAAATAAAGTGAAGGTTTGGCTTGCTAACATCATGTTCAGGTGACTAAAGTTGTGAATAGAGTCTTGGATATCCTGAAGGAGAAAGGCCTGCTTCATTTTCACGGGCCGTCTCGCGCATCAGAAGCTCAGTCCGCACCGCAACCCGCTACAACCAGAGAGAGGATTATCGATGAGATAGTCAGGACTGAACGTGATTATGTCAAACATCTTGAGATGCTACAGCAATTTCAGAATGGCATTCAACAAAGCGGAGCTCTTCCAGGCGATGCTGTACACGACATCTTCCTCAATCTGAATGCCTTACTAGACTTCCAGCGGAGATTTTTGATTCGGATTGAGCAGCAAAATTCCTTACCAGAACACGAGCAGAATTGGGGCAAACTATTCTCATATTACAAAGACGGTTTTCGTGTTTACGAGCCATTTTTGGCCAATCAATATCGATGTAACAACTCGGTAATCAAAGAATGGAATAAGCTCAGAGCAGCACCTATTGCATCAGATCGAGACCTCTCAGGCATCTGTGGAACGCCTGCAATACTTCTAGGATTTCTCCTCAAGCCATTTCAACGCTTGTCCAAGTACCCGCTTCTTCTTGGCGTACAAACCCATCCCTTCATTCGTACGATGGCCTACTAACTCTTTTATAGGAGCTTGTCAAGCGAGGCAGCTATGACCCTGAGCGTCACCAAGATCTTATTGAAGGACACTCTGCAGCCCAGTCAATGATGGAAAGAGCGGAAGAAGCTGTCGGCAAAGAAAACCGTATTGCTGCTGTCAGCGAACTACAATCTCGAGTTGAGGACTGGAAAGGCCATAAGATCGATCATTTCGGAGAGCTCTTGATGTTCGGAAGCTATACTGTTCTGAAAGGGGAGGGCGTCAAAGAGGTCGAACGCGAGGTAGGTGTCATATTTACTTCACTGGACCCCAAAACCCGCGCTTGCATTGTTTCTGCCCTCAAACATCAGCGCTCCTTAGTGCAAGAAATCCCACGCACTCTCAGCACATTTCAGACAATCACTCAATGGTTCTCCTATGCCCCTCGAAAATTACTGGGAAGCGACCTAGAGGGCATTCCCGAAGAAAATGAGGAGGGGGCACAGCACCTCTCCGTCCAGCAGAGAACCCCCAATGAGCGTTCAATGCTCGGGATCTTCCACCGCAAGACCACTGAGTCTCCCCAGAGCACCATGAAGCCCACAATGACCCCATCTAATCCCAAAGATAAAGCTTCCCAAGTCCTGCTAGATCTGGGCGTCCCCAAGCAAGTCTTCCCTGGCATACAATCTCTTGAGCTTGGGGCTCGACATGATTGTGGCCCTGGATCAAAAGCACACAAGCTCTTAGGGCTGGACACACCTTCTGGGCCTGTGGCAACCAAGCGGCCCAGTTCAGATGTCTCCGTACGCTCAGAAAACAGCCTTCCACACAGACTTCGGCAGTCTTCTCTTATTCCCCAACTCTCTCCAAAAGCTAGTAATACCTCCTTAGAATTATGGCGCCAGTCGCTGAAGTTTAATGGCGTTTTTACAAAATGGACAGCCTTCCTATTTTACGAGCACATGTTACCTTCCCCCACATCTTCCTTTGCTCAAGCTACCCTTCTTGAACTAGGGCCAAAGAACTCTAATAAGGCAAAATTGGAGCCTATGAAGCCTCCTACACGTCTTGAAAGAGATTTGACTGACGATGCGGCCCTTGAGCTGCCTTCGCGCGTACAGTACAAGATCTACCTTTTCGAACGAATACTACTATGTTGCAAAGAGATAAATCCGAATAAGGCGAAGAACAAGATGCTATCGTCCAACAAGGCCCTGGTTGACAAGCAAGGGAAGCCGAAATTACAATTGAAGGGTCGCATATTCATGCAGAATGTCACTGATGTCATATCCATCATGAACAAGAAGCCAGGTAAAGCTGTTATGCCGCCTGGTTTTGCTCCAAATGCCCTGCTAATGCTGCTTTAGAAAGTCCAACATTCACCTTGCAGATCTTTTGGAAGGGTGATCCAGGTGTCGAGAATTTCATCATTCGCTTCAGCGATGAAGCAACGATGAGAAAGTGGCAAGACGCGGTTAAGAGCCAACAGAAGATCCTAACCGATATAGCAAGAAGCTCTGGGCAAACCGGCACATCGACGACTGAATTTGAGTATCTGAAGAATCAGCCCAATCTCAAGAACCCATACAAAGAGCTAGAAGAAGTTGATGAGGAGGACCTCCAGTCTGCTCAAATTAGCGGGCCTGGGACCCAGGGCTTTTCCTCAAGTCGGACTGCGTCAAATACTAGCCTACGCTCGATGCAGAATCGTATGGCTCCTCCTAGATTCCCGATCGCTGACGAAGGTAATGGGACGTACGCTCCTACACTAAGCGTGAACACGAATATCCCACCCGGAACTAGCTCGCCAGCCGAATTTGCAGGAAATTCTTATTTCTCACCATCGAATGATTCCCCTGCCTCCACCCGCTCAAGCTCGCAGCAGAGCATGTATCCATTTCCAAGAACACATAATACTGGTGGGAGTGAGTGGCCTCATGATGCAAACAAGCACAGAACTGCACCAGCCATGGGTCGTGCACCTTCGCGCGAAGGTCCCGGCCCACCAAACAGCTATGTGATAAATGGTCGAACTGTTACACGGCCCTCTTTACCAGCAATGGCAGCGACTCAGTATCCCCAGCAACAGTTGTCGGCAACCCAGAGCCGTTTACGTTCAGCTAGCACCCCAGATATTCACAATCCGAATGCGCCAGGATCTAGGCGACAACCGAATGGTCAGCTTCAAGCACCGCCTGAGAATGTTCCTGTGCCACCTATCCCAGCCCACATGGTTCAGATGCGCACGCCCGTCGACCGTAGCCTGACTACTTCTCCTCGTGACGGTCAATTGCCAATTCGAAATGCCACACATTCTCCAGCAATACACCGAGACCGTGGGCCCCAGCTTTACCAAGACACGGGCATCTATGATCCCCACAGCCATCGATTGCAGCAAGAGCCTGCGCATGGAAGTCACCCCGACATGCCTCTACAACTTCCTCAAAACGGCACCGGACCCCTCTCTTCCGAGAACGGTATACCCTATCCGCCTCAGCTGAAAGTAACGATATGGTTTGATCCGCATCCGAGTCACGTCACAATAGTTGTACCCATCATTATCAAGCACCGGTCTCTGATCGATCGCATTGACTCGAAGATGGTAAAAGTTTCGCCAGCCTCGATCGCCAAAGGGACGGCTCGACTACGGTACAAAGACTCGGATGGTGACATTGTTACAATTCGATCGGACGAGGACGTTCATATTGCTATTGAGGACTGGGGCACCGCGAATGAGGATCAGATTCGTGATGGTGTTACTCCCGACTTTCAGTTGTACTGGCAGCAGAACTGACATGTCAGTTACTACTCGTTATGACAAGCAGTGGCCACATCTCGTTCGATTTGCAATATCCTAGCGGCCAAAGTACATATAAAATTAAGGCCGAATTTCCTGCTTTTGCTCTCCGATTTTTCATCTGCCACATTGCACCGGCGCAACGACTAAAGATATCCCAATGGCGAAGGCGGCATATTATTCACAACAGTCTGCGCAAATTTTTCACATTCGCCACGAACCTACACAATCATTCAAAAACCTGGTCGTATACTCTAAGTTCCTTCCAAAAGGTGGCGCCAGAACTTCCGCGCGATCGTGTCTCTCATTTTTATCCAGATCGGCGCTTGGGTTATGGGGAGATGATGGAGATAATGTCATGGATCTAATAGCGGGCCTTATCAACGTGTTACGAATGGGAATGCATGTTCTATGGTAAGCTTGAGGATACAATATCGGTGTTGTGCGTGTGACGGAGTTTAAACAGTATTCTAGACCTCAGATTATGGGATGATGTTCATGAATCGGTATTGGGTGCTTCATGTACCCTTTGCATACCGTAGCATGAAAATGAGAGCATAACAACTTCTCCAGCAAGATATTTAACCCCGTCATTTCTGGTTCCTCATTAAGTACTCGTAAATATTTCCAATTGCAAAATACAGCATCACGACTTTATTGCATGATCATGAACTTTAGAGATGTAGACAGAGACATGTCGGAGCCGCTGCCGCCAAGGCGCAGGATTGTATGATCGGCCGGCTGGCGATGACGTCTCACCTAGAGCTTCGAGCTGTTGAACATCATTCTCCTCCACATCTTTTCCATCACTCAATTGGTCTCCCCCGTTAAGAGTGAAGCTATAAGTTGTCTCAAGATGTCTACAACGCTGCTCCGCCAGTCCACCGCTCGCTCCACCCTCCGGAACCTCTCCTCCATCTCCAAAGTCGCCAGACCAGTCAGTACCCAATTCAACCGGTGCAAAGTCACCCTCCCAGACCTCCCATGTACGTAATGGCATTTTAAACGCTCAACATACCTCAATGGCTGATGGAACATCGTCCCAGATGATTACGGCGCTCTCGAGCCCTCCATCTCGGGCAAAATAATGGAACTCCACCACTCGAAGCATCACCAAACCTACGTCAATTCCTACAATGCCGCAACCGAGCAGCTCGCGACCGCTTCCTCCGATCCCTCAGCTGAAATCAATCTCCTACCCCTCATCAACTTCCACGGTGGCGGCCATATCAACCATTCCCTCTTCTGGGAGAACCTGGCCCCCAAATCTGCTGGTGGAGGCGAGCCTCCTTCTGGCAAATTGGGACAGGCGATTGATCAGGCTTATGGGGGATTGGATGGATTGAAGAAAGTTATGAATGCTAAGCTGGCGGGAATTCAGGGAAGTGGATGGGCTTGGTTGGTTAAGGATACAGAGACGGGTGCGATCCAGGTGAGGACATATGCGAATCAGGATCCAGTCGTTGGGCAATTCAAGCCGTTGCTCGGGATTGACGCTTGGGAGCATGCTTATTAGTACGTCTTCCCCTCTTGATAGTAGCAGAGACTAGGGGTGGAAAGAAGACATTAATCAGTTTACAGCCTACAATACCAGAACCGTAAGGCGGAGTACTTTGGTGCTATCTGGGATGTGATCAATTGGAAGACCGCTGAGAAGAGGTTTGAGTAAGCGGTAAGAATGGAAAAGCTCTGTATATTGCCATCTGGTTTTAGGATGAATAGGGAATTTGCTGTACTACAACTCTTATGAAGAAAATGGAAGGATATCAATCTCAGTATTCATTATAGCAGGCTGGCCTGGTATCTCATAGGTACTGACCGCTCTGGCTCTGTATCAGTCTAACAGTAAGGTTTGGTGAACGAAGGCGAAGATCATCACTCAAATCCAACGACTACACCCGGTCTTAGGTTAAACATTGTATTTTTCTAAGTGCTAAGCCCTATAAGCTCTCATGGGCACCATTGCCAAGTCTATTCATGATGTTTCAGTACTTCCGTTGTGGTGACCATATGGATTCGGGTCAGCAGCAGCATCTTCCACCATTCGTCTAACTCAAACGCGCTTACATTCATGACTTATCTTTCCATCTATCTTATGAATGATGCTTCAAAATCATGCGATTTGAATTCGAATTAGGCAAGACGCACGTTCTTCGTGTTGATATCGTTATCCACGCTTTTTTGCGTTACCTTAGCTGATTACTAGTGATTCACATCCTTTAGCTGAGAGCTTCAACTAAAGGATTCAACTGCGGCCTACTTTTTCTCAGTAGAAATAACTTTCACGTCAACTAAAAAGCCCCTCTTTTACTCTTATGCTATTACAAGCAGCCAGTATGACGCGTCGTTTTGCTTTCTTATACCCTCTCATTGCTCCCTTTACGTTCCGTCCCCCAGGTCCCCTCTCTGCTCCCTCCGGCGCACCTTAAGCCCATCCTGTTGAATGTATATCTTATAATACCACCCTGGTCAGACCGTGTCCTTGCCTCTCTCTCCATTACAGCTATACCAAACATCATTCACCGCTCACCAAGCTTTTCGCTCTAGTCTTGATATCATCACCGCGTAGATAATCTCACAATCTGAAGCAAGTCATAAAACCATGAATTTTCTTCCCAAATGTATGACATCCCCTGTATCCATGAACACATGCACCTCCAATGCTCCGTATGTCATGTCTCCTTAAGCCTAAGGTCTAGTACTCATTCATCTCATTACAAACGGGATATAACATCCCTTTGATATCCAGGACTCTATCTTTAGTCTCTTTTGAAAGGGAAACCTAGCCGACGTGTCCTTCCTCTGTCATAAAGAATTGTCTCCTACCGGGACTGTATGAGGGCTTGCTTGAGAGGTAATACCAGGTGGGGTGGTTGGATAAATTCCGGGTTGAGGTTGTTATTTGGTTGGGGCTGGAGGAGCTCTTTGCTGCGGTTTTTTAATACGCGAGCCCTATCCTCCGCTACAACGCATCGACCTTTGCAAGGTTCCAGCAGTATGTGTCCCAGTCATGGACTTACCGACTTAAGCTAGTAATATCGCTGGCCATGGTATTGATCCTTAGAACTTATATGGATGTGGATGTCATAACTACGGCTTTGAGTGTGTTTAGGCGGTATGCTTGGTAGGAAAGGCTGTACCCCTTTCGATGCACGGCATCGATTGCTATCTTAGCTCGCAATTCATATATATGGACATATAGACACGTTGGAAAAAGGCTTCCACCTTGGCCATTGCGAATAATGTTCGTTTTCTGGGTTGTCTCTCTAAAAGTAGAGCGCTGATATGTTTTGGCCTAAAGCTATAATAGTGAAGATATCCCAATACCATGAATTCAACCAATCTTTGTCCTTAGTGATCATTCCGGGGTTCCATGTCTCTGATACTATGTATGGATTAGATAAGGTGAGTAGTGATCTTCTTCGTCTTCTGAGTCAACCTTGAGTGTTGGATGGCGCTTTTGCTGTTGTTTTATGGCAAAATCTGCATCCCGTTTCTTGGCTGCGCAGAATCGGCAATAGAGCTTGTTATAATGGCCTTTCCCACTACACTTAGCTGAAGAGAAACTTTGGTCACAGCCTAAGCACTTGCTTTCATCCAGTGACGGCTTCAGTCCAGTCTCTCTCCATTCTTCCCAACAGAAAAGGCACATGTCCTCCTCGTCAACGGAAACATCGTCATAGATACTGAATCTCATTGTTAATTCACCGTCAGATTGCACGGAAACTGATTCGTCATCACGATCGGAAAGATGCGCTTCATCGATGTCAGGGTCCGCCTCATCATAGTCATCTCTGTTCACTTCAGCTGCTTGTGAGCTCGTCGACAGCATTGTTCTTACTATATCCTGGATACTTCGTGACCTCTTTCTACTCGTTATCGACTCAATAATGCGCATCCAGTAAGGCTGTACCATGAGAATCCTATGGTATAAACAATATGGGCAGACATTACGTGGAGGATAGAGAACAGGTGAAAGTTCCAGATCTTCATTGAAAAGTTCGACCAAAGCTTCCTTCGTCCAGTGAGAACGTTGCAAGGGACATTTCTCTAATGCCTGATCAAGGATAGTTCCAAGATCTGCCGTTGTAATTTTGAGCGCCCTTTGCAGTTTCACAAAAGTGTCCGCACGGTACATCGAGACTGAGATTGGTGTTTCCCAGTGAGGGCTATGCCTAGGGTTGAACCCCACCAAGTTGGGACATGCTCCCATGGTCAGTAATGGAATAGGGTCCCCATAGAGGACTTCCTTATGAAGAAAACTGTACCCATCTGCAGCATCCCGAGCATTAACAACGTTATTGCAAAGTTTAGGAAGACGTTGCATCCGTTCTTCGGACTTATAGTGGAGACACCAGAACATCATTGAACCAAGTGCTGCTTCATCTAAGGATTCCCAGAAGTCGGGGCCTAGTATTTCTAGACTCCATATGAAAACATCTCCTATGGTGGCTCCTCCAGTATCATGTTTATGGCTGTAGTTTATTGTTTTCAGGAGCTCGGAGCCGGATGTCCACGTTTCGTCTTCAAGACCCAAAACGTCTACCAAATCAATGAACAAACGCAAGGTGTCGATCACCCGATGGGGATCGTATCGCGTTCCAGTCTCTGCGCGGTTAAATGCAATCGCGAACAGAGGGTTCCTACCCAATCATTTCGTTAACATTTAGTTTTCTCTTCGCGGCTCACGACAAAGGTCTGCTTACCGCACTAGGTAGTGAGGTAAATCGGCATCGTCATATATGCGTGAGTCCCTATCTGCTCCGTAACGGATAAGGAGTTTGCAAAGTTCCACATGGCATGACTGTGCAGCAAACTAGGATATCTTGTCAGGATATGGAAGGCACAGTCAAGACACCTACGCAGCAGATTTTACGAAATAGACGGTACAGCATGACTTCAAAACAAAATAAGAAACGATCAGGCTTACATATAGTGGCGTTCTACCTTGCGAATCGACGTCCTTTGCTGACGCTTCCCCCCTACTTATGAGAGCCTGAACGCAACAAACGCGCCCTTCCTTACACAAGTCAAATATCACAGCATCATCAGGTACAGATCGAACAACATCGAGAGATACCGTCGACCACGAAAAGGGTGATTGGGAGATACAACCGGAGAGGCCGTAAGGAAAGCCAAAGCGGACCAGCCATGGAGGGGGAATGAGCCGGAAAATATTTTCATATCCAAAATGACCTTCCTCAGAGCATATGGGCTCTTCCGACTGATTAGAGACGAGCAATGTTCTACTCCACAAGCGGACTGTGCCAAGAAAGGTTTCGACAACCTTGGCATCCTGCCATATAGTACGTCTGAACGGAAGACCAATTTTGTAGGGACTCCGATGTGTTGATTGAGCGAATGTAGTATTTGGACTTAGGCGATTATCCCTGATTAGAATAGAATCGGAGAACTTGACGCAGGCCGTCTGTGTATCGTTCTCGAACCCCAAGGCTGACTTCGAGATCAGATTGACCTCCTCGGTACGCGCAATGACATGACTTTGAGGATTGATAGAACTACCAGAGGCTCCAGTGACCTGATCTGTCAGGCTGAACGGTCTCAGGTCACTTATCTGATGCGTAAGAGCTTTGATACCATGGTCCTGATGTTCATCCAGAAGACGACACGACCGCCTGTGGTGAATCCGAGATAAAGTCAGTACTCTCAACAGAGAAGCAAGATACGCAAATTCATTTACTGCTCGTGAAATAGAAGGCCTAACTTACCCGACGTTGTTGACTAGTACTAGTATCAAAGTTGCCTTCAATCTTTCCAGCGAGCTCTGGACTTTCTCTAATTTTTTACGGCTCCAAACCGCTCGGAGGGCGCTCCACTTGCGTGTACAGATTTTCGAGGAAGAAAAACCGGACTCAATATCGCCAGTCAGGGACTTAACGGTATTGATCTTTCTAGAGCATAGTCTTAATGTCGGTTCCACCAACCGATTTGGCGGTTGGCGCTGTGCTTCATGAGCAATCTGCTCAAGCACATCCTTAAGAGACTCAAGCTCCAATTTGATATCATTGACCTCTTCCGGAGCGTTTTGGATCGAATCCCAGAACTCGAAAAGTTTTTTGGTACTTTCAGCTAATTCAATTGCCAGAGACGTTACGGCTATCACGCTAGCCGCTGCAGAGAGCCCCTCCATTGTGTGTTCGAACACCTTTGTAGTCTTCCAGCCCTATGATTTGAGAATATCGATGAAGATTTGATTCAGATAGGTATATATTGTTGTGAGCATTTCTAACACCACCTCCGCCTAGGCTGTGTCACCCGAACGCCTTGGGCGCTTGGAATGTCAAGATTGGATATATAGGAGTGGCGGGCTCCATTTCAGGCTCCCGCCTGCTGCGCCCCGGCACTGCCACATAGTGGGGATTGCAGCTCGGCGATAACACTTCTGTTTCGGTAAGGGAATACCTCTAAAACACCTTCCTCCAGATACATGCTGGACATGCTTGACATTTGCTTGGAAAACACTCGACATATGCTGTAAGGAGGATTTCCTACGGCCGTGTTCTCTGAATTCTAGAAGCAAGGCCCCTAATAAGGCCTAGATATATCGAGTATATGCTGAGGAGCAGTGCTCCCTTTCCCCCGGCGATCCCTCAGAAGCGGCTCTGCTCCATCCACCGACCGGAAGCGGCTTTGATTAGTCGTAGGTTCGTGGTGGATGTTGAATACTGGGTGGTAGAACGCTTAATTAGATGAAGATGTGCTCGATGATTTCTATGCCTGTGGCATGGTAGCGAAGAAACGACTTTACTGCGCTGCCCTTTTAAGAAGACCTGACGTATCAGACCCCGTTCCGGCTACCATGTGCCAAAGTACACCTCATATGATCCCACCTCGGTCGAATACCAAATCCGGTTGTGTGACTTTTCAGGCACGCATTTGACTCTCGGATTAGAGTTGGAACTACGCATGTTCTCGTTGGAATTTTCTACATTGCACGCCGGTCTGTCAGTGTTCCTATAGATCCGTGCTGATTTAATCGTAAATGAGCATTACCGAGGATCAAAACATGTGACACTAAGTACGCATGGCGGATGGCAGTGCCAAATCTCATCGCATTCAAAATGGCGCAGAAAGTAAAACTAGCTTGATATTTTCCTTGCAGCGCTAAGCGGGTTCTGTGGGCACACTAATGGGGGTGACTAATGTGTGCTCCTTGGCCCATGGGTGAGTATGCAATAGTCAGGAAGAATCGAAGTCTCGTTGGGAAAAATAGGGCGTTGAAACTCGCAAAAGGCGAGAAATTTAGAGTGGGTGGTGGATAAGGGTTTGAGCTGGAACATGTTAAGGGAAGGCATTAAGAATGTCTCAGGTCTTTCTGGTAATATTCTAGAAGAGCATTGGGAGGGACTATCTTCAATATGGTGTGGAGATATCACTTGAAGTTTGATGAACAGGCTAGACATTTCCTTTATCGAAAAGCTCCAGACTTTGCATGATCCTGACCTCTCCTTCCGTCGTGTGTGGGAAAGGATATTATGACCGGAACAGTATGAAAACCATACAGTCTTTTCTAGAAATGACTTGGTTGGCGTGCATAGGTAAGTCAGGCGATTTTAAGAAATGCGGGCGGTCAATTCAAAAGACAATGTCAGACGACAGCGCCTCGCATATTCCTCTCTCTCCCATCTATTCATGTTAGTTTGACCTCTCTAACAGCCTTTTCACCGTCCGACAACATCTCACTGTCTATAACCAAAGCATTCTGGGGTCATCTGCACCACCCTTACAGGACTTTGGTCGTGAGCGTTGTCATCTTGTTCCGCATTTGGCATTGATTCCGAATGCTACGACCGAGCCATCAAGATGATAAGGCTCAAGTTATGAGATGAGAGCTAAGAATAGTCATTTGTATGCTTTAAACAGCTCTGAAGGATATCAACCCAGATGTTGGTACTTATTTGAATAGAATCGTGGTGCTCCATTAGCAATGAAAAAGAAAAGCGTTCATGGGAGGTGGTCTAAGAAAAGAATACAGCTGATGGTTGGAGACCTTCTTATAGGAAGTGGACCCCCCCTATGCATGCCACATGTTCCATTCTCTTCTGAATGGAAAGGCTTGCGTTACCAATGACGCTGTAGAGCTTCTTTGCTTCAAAGGCAGCTAGCCGATGTCTCCTTAATTCCAACCTCGGAACCAGGTGCCAAATGGCCCATGCTGTCTTGAATGAAAGAGCCACTATTACCGAAAATGACTCAGTCACAATGCATCCTAAGAGAAGGCAACTCTACCCCTGATTGTAGACTACCTGCAGCGGCCAAGCAATTTGCGCTCTCCATTCTTCATCGAGGACACCGGCGATCATAGACATGATGTTCTCAGCAGAACCCTGCAGATACCAAGTCGTCTCGGCCCGCTTGAGCATTATACACCAATGGGCTAGGACCACCAATGCTCCTGACCTAAGCTCGCGCAACATTTCAAGATAAGTATTTGCGATCGACTCAACCCACATCTTGAGAGCTCGAACGATTCTAACAGGGTTGGAAGGTAAATAAAGCATCGCGAAGCACCTGCGCAGCAGATACAGAGCATTCGAAATGACTTGACTTCTGTCGTCGGCCCCTAAAGGCGACACTCCAAGGTCTCTCGATATGCTTGGTTCGAGAATAGCGAGATGAGCGTCTTCTGGGTTGAGTGATAGGCTGATGTCGCCAGACACGGCTCTGGTTAGAGATGCCAGTGCGCAACCTAATGAAGAATCCCCAACAACCGCAACAATCTTTGCCGAGCCACGTAGAAGTGAGAATGACTCTATTGCGTGAGCTACCACTCGGCTGGCTTTAGATAATTGGGGGTCAGTTGATACAGGTGATAAGACGGCATAAATCGTGGTCAAATTAGTGAAAGCAACCATAGCGCGGCCGTTTTGCTCAGTCTTACTGCGTTCGAGATCACTGATGATGGAGCGGTAGGCCGGAAGTGCCTTGTTCTGGTGTTCTGCAGCTATGGTAGGGTAGTCGACCCTTCGATCCGCTGATCGACGTGCGAGATCAAGGCATGAGATGGCCAAAAGGCTATGCATGAGGAGTGGATGGGTAAACGCTAATTGGGGAACTTCGATTTGCCAAAAGCTGTGCTCCTCAATAGTATCACCGAAGCCCTTGTATGTCTCCAAGGTCCAATTATGAATTAGTTGGAGGCCGGTAATGCATGTACGCATTTCTCCGAAGTTGCGCGACAACGATGATTTACTATCAAGTCCTAGGCATGCTTGATCTGTTGTTTTCTGACAGGCACTGGGGTATTCGCACGCCACTGAGTACCTATCGCATTGAGAGCATCGCGGCCTACGTTCGTCACACTAATGGTACGTTAAACAAACGAACGGTTCGTTGAGATCTCATCATGCGACGGACCTTGATCCTGTGGGACTTGCACCGTGAGCAACCAAACCTGGATTTGTTGTGAGGTCTTTTCAGGTTCATGATACTGGCAAGTTTGCTCTCTGCCGTCAAGCTTCGCAAATATTGTCGCTGGCAAGTCCGTTTAATGATGGACGATGCTTGCTAGTTACGAGCTGCAACGAACGATTACATCAGCCTGACCGCAGCAGCCTGTGCAGGCCACGGAGAAATCCCTCAAAGGCGGCTTTGTGCGCTCCAATAACAAGTCCGCTGGATACTCCTCTGCGTAGAGCCTCACTTGTTGAGCTGGGATCTGCCATTGCGTAGGTCTTGTTAGTCGAGAAATACGATGAACGGGTTTCCATGTGTAGAGAGCGGAAGTGTGAAGCAGAATGCGTCGGCTCTGAGCAGTGATCAAGGCTTAATTTTCTTTTCTGCAGCATTATCTAGCCTGCCATTCCGGGAGGTTTCACGAAAAGAAAACCCGTTGGGGTGCTCGACGTCGATCCAGGTCGAAGTGCTAGTAAGCTTAGAAACACCCCTAAGAGAAGCTCCGCAGCCCCCAGAGATTGCCCTTAAGACCACGGCATCGGGGATTTCTTAGCGCTAGTCTTGTAGCCTAAATTACTAGCTCTGGGGCATCACCAGGCTGTCTGCCCACAGTTCTCCAGGGAGTGCAATCATGTGGGTGCTTTGAACTAAGAGCTCTGAGTAATGTTGAGGCAGTCCCCTGTCAGCTATTCTCTCCTTCTGAAATTCCAGGAAGAATGAACGGGATGGCTGTCTAGAAACTTCAAAGAGACGACCTCCAACCAGACGCGCCCAAAACAACAGCACTCTTCAAATAGCCATTTCCTCAATTGGAACCTCATCTTGCCAAAAATGGGCTCCTACTACAACATCGATGCCATCCTGACCGATGCCCAAAAAGTCCCGTGCACATTCACTCTCGATCTTCCTAGCATGGGCTATCTTGATGACAACGCTGGTGGAGACGTACTTCTCCCAATGACCTTAGTATCTCTCCCACCTCCACTAACAATTCACCCTACAGATCAAAGCACAAACTTCAATCTCTCTTCCCCTCTGGCTCTCCACCCTGCTGGCCGTCCAGCGTCTGGGACCTTCGCAAGCCCCACTATGTACCCTCGATCTCCCATCATCAATATCCCCACGCGTATTGAATGCGTTGAAGGCCGATCCGAGGACGGTAGATCTAAGAAGTCTGGCAGGAAACTTTTATGAAGGGGCCGCGAGGTGCTTGGAGCTCTTCGAGGAGGAAGAGATTGTGGATATACTGTGCGAGGTGAGCGCTCTACAAAAGTTGGGTTTAAAGGCGGGCAATGGGGACTGATTGGGGGAATAAAATCCAGTCCTTTAAGAAAAGAGCAGCTGACATTGCGGATCATGCCCACAATCCACGCGGTGCGTTGGGAGAAGGGGCTGACTTTCTGAGAGGGCTGGATGAGATGGAGAGACAGCGTTAGAGCTTTTTCGATACGTATCGCTTGGTCACTGAGACTGACACCTCTTTAGTATTCCGAGCTGCGCATGAAAGCTCGAAAGCCATGCGTGCCTGGATGGGGGAGATGAAGAAGAAAAGCTAAGATGCCCCGAAGTGGCCGTTTGGCCTCTACATCGACTGGCAACACGACAAATGCAGGCCTTGTTATTAGCATTTGTGCAGGACAAATGTGCCGAACATGCTCATGATATAACGATGCTTTGACAGCAGAGGGTTACCTTGCTCATTGTCATACCCATGCTATGGACAAGGACGGCTATTACTACGGCAGGCTACATGGTGCTCATTGGGTCTAAATCGCTGCACACGGGACAAGCAGAGATGATTATGCTTTTGAAATCAATCTAAATGATATATACGCTGGGTATCATTTTGCGGCTGTGGACTCTGCAGTTGGGTCAGCGATGGCCACTTAAACAATCGGTGGTAGGGTATCACTCGTACATCTTGATTGTGCCGGGCGGCAGCAGTACCAACTTCTCTTGTTCCCACATTCTCTTCACATAGAGAGCTACCTCGACGACCCCTCGGCCGTGGACGCGGATGTGGTCGCCCTCACGTAGGCAGCTTGCGGGAAAAGGTCTGACTCTTGCTTCCGGGTTCAAAGCTTGGGATATTCTATTATCCTCAGTTCGTCTGACGAGTTCTGCATCGGGGATCGCAATGGCATTCGCTCGGGTATTCGCTCTGATAGCATTGTTCTCTCTTTCAACATCTCCGGCCGTCCGAATTTCTGTGTGCAATGGCTCAGCCCAGTGCAATGTAGGTCCACCCGGGAAGTGAGGTCTAGGTCCACCTGGGACGTGAAATCTAAATCCACCTGGGACATGAGGTCGAGGCTGTGTCCTATCTTAACTTAGAGGTTGGTATTCAGGCCAGTATACAGGCTATATGCTTACACTCCTGCCGTTGAATACTCTTTACGTTGCCGCGTTAAGAGGATTTAGGTCTTCTTCTTCCCTATTTATGTCTACAGACTCATCTGAGGACTCTAACTCTGGTGAACTCGATCTCTGATGACCTTCTAGCAGTAATGGCTGTCCCAGCCGTAGCGACGCAAGCGATGTTCCTATCGGAACCGGGGAAGTGAGTCGAAGGTAGCTGATCGGTATACGGCCGAGACCTTGTGGACCTGAAGGTATGGTATTTTATGTTGTCCCGTAAACCAGCAAACTTCCGAGGGTTCTGGGCTGGGATCTCGCGTAATCATACATGCCAACCAGCGCAGCGGCATTGCATAACTCTGAAACATGAAAATTTCCTGAGGGCACTGAGAGAGACATTGCCCGAACTCAAAGCACTCCATGAGAATACGGGATCTCGTACGTCAGGAATGCCGAGATCACGCCCTTGCCCTGCCGTTGGGGGGTCAGATTGTACTGTTCCGCCCTGGAGATCATATACTGTGACTCGGGGGAGCCAGGATCCCGGGAGGGTTCCACCCAGACCAAGCATCCTCTCCTAGCCATATTTTTTTGATGTGATTCCCAGCGCAGGTGCGATTCTTCAAAGCAATTCGGTTTGCCGCATAGGTGCGACGCTTCTTCCAACTCAGTGTCCTTTCGATACGATCCCGCAGACCACAACGCTAAGTGATGAACCTGTATACAATCGTGCCCCCCTCGGCCGCCCTACGTTACTCTCACGTAGCCTCCTTGCTGTTTTTTGTTAGCTATAGCGATGGTAGTCACAAAGGGTAATACTTACGTTCGGGGCTTTCGTTGCAAGCTTACACCAGCCTTGCCTCTTATACTTGACTTTTGTGAGGATTTCTTTACATAGTTCAGAGCTATTTATGGCCCAAAGGAGGAGGGCATCCTGTTCGACTTCTTTTCTGAATTTCGTCATCACTGTAACGTCCGCCACGGCAAAACTATCGTCCGTGGCGTCTGTCCCTGGGGGGGAGGAAGAGGGTATACACGACTCGGCATCAGTGCCTTCGCCCTCGGACCACGGAGGGTCATCGGCGTTTGTAAGGTCAATGACCTCAAAATCAAAAAAGCTGCTGGGCAGCCCAGGCGTCGCCGGAGTCGTGTTGGGGTGACTGTGGATAGCCCCCCCGGGATCTAATAATTGCCTTCGGAGGCCGGACCACAGGAGAGCTCCACGAGCCGAGTCCAATATTTAGCGAAGTCTGCATAGAACAGCATTTGGTGTACGTGTAAGAACTCCGATGCCATGTTCCAATTGGTCAGGCTGGAGACGCGTGTAATAACGTTGCCAATTGCGTCTGGCACATCTTGAACACTTTTCACCACACTCTCGAACACACGAGCATGTAAGTGCTCACCGAAAACCTCGCTTCATGATCACGAAGATCTTGCCTCTCCTTAACAAGTCTGCGAGGGTCGCCGTTCTGTCCAAATGATCCTGGTAATCTTTGGCTGCTGAGTCACCCTCATTCCGCCCCTCGGGAGCCATTCCCTTCCTTTTCTTAGGCTTCCAATCGACCGACCCGTCCCGTGGATGAAAGGGGGGTCCTGCCCTTCTTTTCGACGGGCCCAGAGTCCGGAGACGTAGGCACTATAGCTGAAACCCGTTTTCTTTTTCCACCATAGGTGTGTTTTGGTGCCCTATCTATAGAGTGAGAAGTCAGCCGTCTTTCAATCCCGTGAATGCTAATTTAATGCAACTTACGGAAGATCTCCATTTCGTGTGTTTGTTCGGGTCGAGTAGAATCTGTGACTTTGGTTGGAGGTTCATTCTCAGAACTCGACGGGGGGGTAAAACCTGTCCAACAGCGGGAATTCATTGCCGTCCTCGGTAATGGAAGTAGCTCTCGTGGTACCTGATATTCTGGGCGACGAGTTTGGTGTCGTGTTGCATTCTGTTGTGGATGTGGATTTGGGAGACGGTAGTTCGAAGGTCTTGTATGACCCTTCGCCATGGGGGTTCCCTTTGAAACGGGAGTTGTCTTCTTCATCGTTACAGTCATTTGATGCCCATAGTCCATGTCCATTCATTTCAGCAATGCCTTCTTCTAGGCAGGACTCTCGAGTCCAGCTCTTTCGTTCAAATTTGGTTGCTTTGTGTTCAGCCTTCTTGGCTGCTCTGCGAGATGATCGTTTCTCCAGGGCAGACTCTAAAAATTGGATCCACGCCATTACCGGCGCATGAAATGTCTCTGCAAAGTTGGGCACCATTCCGGTAGTCATCGTGGGTGAGTGGCCACTGAACAATGCGTTGTGGGAGCTTGAAGAGTCTAGGGAAGGGTCGAGGCTGGAAAGAGGTTGAAGATAGAGAGAAATGTGGGTACTGGTTCAAGTGATAATGTTTTCAAACACAGCTACACCTTTGAGCTCCGCCCTTCTCCGCCGAAACCCGCTATCTACCAAAGCTAAAATATGAGCGGATCGCCTGTCAAAAAGTATTAGACTAAGGTGACGATACTATAAGTTAAAGAAGTGGGCAAGGATTCAATTGAATCCCTACAAGTCTTAGCAAGCAATAGGTCATATATCTTCACTTATGACTGAGCAGCAAAAAATGAAGTACTGGAAGGACTTAACCAGGAAGGGTGCGGACTGGATCCATGGATGATAGCTGTACAAGCTTCGTCATGACACAAATCTACCTCATACTCCCGCGGATGTCTCGTTGGGTCCAGACTTTCTCCAACCTCTTGAGGCCTGGCCGTCCGAGACGCTCCTGGCCCATGACGTGAGAGAGGCGTAGCCCGCTAGGTATAGGACGTTGAAAAGCCTAGATCTAGCAGTGGATCTCTTTTGGCTCAAAGAGCTTCATTTATTTTCAGCAGGTGTAGTTGTATCTAGACGCTAATTGATCATCAATTAGGGCAGAATTAACAGAAGTAACAGTAGCAACACAGATAATAATATGACGATCACTTGGAGGCCTTGCAAGAAATCACACCGTGAGTCGTGCTGTTGAAGAAGTTGTCGCCAGAAGCTGTCAGAACTCGCCTCCCCACTCACAATGACATCGTCCTTCTCAAAACGCCATTTGAACATTCGACTCAGGATTGCGCCTGTAGCGTTGCCATGTGTTCTGGAGATTTTCTTGACTTCCCAATCGTATTGAACCTCAATTCTTCGCTTCGCAATAAAGCTCCAGTCATTCAAGGCGACGTCCATGAGTCTAAACTCGTGATAGTTAAGGATCTTAAGGCGGCACAAAACAGGGAAATCCGTCATACTTGATTGAGCGAATTCTTTGCTCAAATTCTCTGAATGCAGAGCCCGGGGTGCTTGAAAAGTTCTGAAAGAATGGAGCAAAGTTGCTACGAGCAAAATGCAGCTATGATGCAAGAGTGATCTTTTTTTATCGAGCAGGCGCTAACGCGCTGCTCCGACCACGATCATTGACGGAGGCGAATGCTGACTGGCTGCACTTAGCAGCGCTCGCTTTGCTTCCTTGTCTAGGAGCTCCTGTGCAAGGTTTATATACCTTTGCTCTTATAGATTCGGCAGCCCTAGTAGGTACCTCACCAGGGTTGCGAAGTCAAACTCCTAGTAATACTTATCATTCATATTGGTTGAACGCATCCAGCCTAAGAGTAAAGTATTGGATTTTCTTTGGCTTTGATCATCGTGGCCAATTACGAGCTTTAGATTGACCCCTCGGCACTGGAGCTTTTTATCCAGTTTTCTAAATTGGTCTTTGCTTACCCCAAACCCGTCCATACCCATAGCGAGTATGGTAACAGTCTCGAATGCCAATGTGCTGATCTCGAGATGGTCTATAAACCAATTTGAAGTCGTATTCGCCCAGCCTATCCATCCAGTTTGAGATTCGTTCTTTTTCTGTCTGCCCTTTGCTCATGATACTTGTTAACGCATCATGGTCACTGTATATCAGTACGGGGTGTTTATTGCCGATTACTAGCCATCGTACTTCTGCTAAGCACCGGACTACCGCTAAGCACTCCCTTTCCGAGTTGACATACCGGCTTTCAGCATCGGTGATCCGGAAGGAAAGGAACATGATAATCCTCTCATTTGGGAGGAGCTTTGGTGTTGCTTCGGTTCCTGGTGTCACTCCTTTCAACTCAGAGTCAATCATATGTCGAGGTTTTTTTAACAACCCAGACAATACCTGCTACTTTAAGCTCCGTAGGCCAATAATTCTTTCAGCACTGTTGATGTTCCTGCTTAAGAATATAATTAGCTACACAGCACTTCTTTTTGCTTCTTCTTGGTCATCGGTTTTGTGATAAACCATCGCAGCGAAGCCCTAAACCTTGGAAGCGTCCAGATCAATGTAAAGTTGTCGATTTCGGTCGAAATGCACAAGGAAGGTCGGCGCTCTGAACGCACTCTGAAGGTCTCTGTGTGAATGTCGGGAAGCAAAATCTGGAACAGACACACTACGTTCAATCTAGCTGCCGTTTCCCACTCCATGGTTTGCCAGACTTTATCAAAGCGTCGTGGGTTAGTTCCCAAGGGGGCTTGCTATGGTTGTGTAATTTCTGTGCCCTTAGTCGGGGATCGCTTTCTCGAAATTGCGACGAATGCTAACATCGTCGAGTGTGCCTCTAGCGCAGTATTCGTACACGTAGACGGTATCGCTGAGACTTCCCAACAGCAGCAGCCAAGTCGCCGACGAACACTTGAAAGTATTGCGCACGAGACATGCTAACGTTGATTCGGCCCCGGTTTGTCACGAACCCAAGCTTTCCGATACGCTTTTTGGCTAGGACAAAATCAAGTATGACCATATTGGACTCGTTGCCTTGCATAGAATCCACTGTGTGGACTTTGATAGCCGTCGTACGCGACACATGGCCTGGTAAATGACACCCAGATTTGTTGTTGACTCGAAAATGTGGATACGCCAACACATGTGTTGGAGGTTAAGGCCTGTGCCTCCTACCGCAAAGGTGCATAGTAAGAAAGCTCAGTGCCATCTTCGATATGTAGGGATGTAGGGTGCATTGAGGATGAAGTTGTCGAAGTTGAAGATGAGTTGGGGAGTGAGGCTGAAGTTGTAGGCGAGGCGGTGAGGGTGTATGAAAGAGAAAAGGCTTCGGAGGTTGATATTTATCTTCGGGTTGGCCCGTGCAACTGACGAAGTGAATGATTGGATACTTTCAGAGTAAATGAGGCTGTCAATAGGAGATGTCCTTCAACTCATCGATATCAAAGCTGTCCCTTGCCATAGCCTCCGCGATACTGTTTAGGCAGGTCATATCTGCGCACGATCCGTCTTATGGTTGCACGCGTCAGTTATTTTCTACCTCTCTGTATCAGAATGGTATGAGCATTGATAGTCTGTACCCCAACTCCATTATCTTCCGTAGATGACCGACTAAATTGTTGTTTAGCCGCTTGGGCGTAGGAAGATTTGGCCGCAGTAGTTTGTGGCCCTATGTTAGATGTCCGCGATGGACTTGGTTCAGCGGCCGCGCCCTGATTGGGTGACGACCCAATCTGAAAACCCTGTAGGGACCGAGTGGTCTTGTCCAGGGGCGCGGATTGCTGTGTTTGAAGCCGGGTTCCAGTCATGCTACTGTATGTGATGACCAGCTAAAGTATCCAGTATCTTTGCGAAATTCCAGTGAAGGACTGTGCCGGTGACTTGCTCTGATTGTCTCTGCCAACGGCTGGAGTAATTGAAGCTGCGCTGCAATTTCCACTGTCTGGTTAGTACGCTCCGACTGGCCATGTGTCTGTGGATGCCATGCCGTAGACGTCAATATGTCGACGTTCATCCTGGAGAATATTTCTCTCCAAAAGGATCCGTCCACTCCCAATCCGATGGTCGGATGTTTGAACCCCAGATACTAAAGATCATGACCAAAGGATCTTCAATAGTGAACGTCCCGAAGAAAGTGACCCTAGTCAAGTTTTGTAGATTCGCTAGAGTACCGACAACATCTATGGAGAATCCCGACTGAACATCGTCTTCGGAGGGGCAGCTTGTAATATGCGGAGGTGGGGTGCTGGTCTAGCGGCTTGTAAGACGCGTAGGTGTGGTGCTAATGACGTTGGCGGACTGCTTTCGACAGCAGCAGCAGCAACGGCGGGAGCGGAGCCTTTCTGCCTGCCTAAGCGTCTTTTTGACTTGATCTTTTTTGCTGCGTTACGTGTAGGAATAGCTTTGGCTTTGGTAACTTTTAGACTGGCAACCTCACGATCCAATGCACTAGTTCTTGATCCTCATCTTCAATGCTTTGATAGACTGCCTTGATAACAGTTTGTGGATTGTCCCCAGACTATTCAACCTCAAAATCTTCTTCTGAAGCATCATCACCTTCAGACTCCTTATCAGAAATCATATGAGATTCATTGTCACCAGGTCCCAGGTCATCGTCCCATAAATTTGGAGTCACGATCGCTGATATTTGCTGATGGCATGCTCCAGTCATGGCCGACGACATATCTGAGCGGACATATTTATCTTGAGGCTAGGTTAGGTACCTTCGTCGCCAGCTTCCACGCCGAAACCAAGACGAACATGATTTCCCGTGTGCTTGAGTCCTCACTTAGTTGCGCTAGAGTCAAGTATGCGCCCATGTACAGCACCAACAATGCCCAATGTATACAATAGTTCTCCAATCCAACAGACATCAAACCGAAGGGAATCGAACCCCATTCATTCGGCCGGAAGTAGTCTTTCGCGAATGAATATCCCCTACACCTGAAATGGGCCTCATAGTATCATATGGACTGAGCCTCACCTCATAATCCACACGACGAATGGGACAATCGCGAAGGTGTACTTGGATGTAGTGAACTGGCAAAGCAGTGAGAGCTTGCTACATTGGCTTATGAGCGAATGAGGTGGCGTCCTTGCTTGCGAGGCTGCTGATTTTGACCCTCGGCAGATGCACAATTCCAGTTTGACCCCTCTGGCTCTCGTTGTACCGGTTTTCGTCGGTCCAAAACCAACCCTTTGCCAGAACACCACCCCCGGGGCATACTTTCACATCTCCCCCGGCGGGCAAACGGTACTCACATTTCACAATTTCCCCATCTTCTAATAGCTGCTGTCTCCTCCAGCGCCCCCCTGAGAAGTTGACATCGTGTTGGAACAAGTCATCCTCGCCTTTGCAGTATCCGCAACGCCTAGTCACTACGTATTCGGCTGAGTACCATTTGATCTTGCATTTGTCGTGGATCCGGATGCCACAGTCACAGCAGAACGAGTATGCCCCATTGTTGAGCTCGGCCCACGGAACAATGCAGACGGGGCAGGCTCCCTCCGACTAAAGATATACCTAGCACATCCAGACTGTCTGAAAAGAGTTGCGTCTTGTGACCTGATAGGTAAACCGGACCAAATGCACATCGGAAGAAGTACTGCGTGTGTAAGAAAGTGAAGAGGGTACCAAAGTCTGTAGCAGAGGCTCCGTGATCATCCATGAAGACTGTGAATGAATGTTCCTCATGGTCCCCAATCAGACTGGGCATGCGTGCTACCCCCTCCTCGTTGTGGGGTAACGGGCCAAAGACCAAATCCGTAAACTGAGCAAAGGTATCAGCCTGCTGAGGCTCTTCTCGGTGTGCTACTCGCTCCTGCTCTTCCAGCTCTTGTAGTCCCCTCTCCAGCATTTCGCTTCTCTGCGCTCTTCTCCTCGCCCGTTGCCGACTCCTATGTACCATTAGCTGGTCACTCCATCGAATATCTTCGGAATCTCCATCATAAGATGTGTCGTAGTTCCCGTGTGGATGTGAGTGTGTCGGCAAATGCGATGAAGTTGCACGCCGTGCCGCGGGAGGTGGGGAAGTAGGATTTTTCACAGTCTCTTCAACTTTGTCGAGCTCTCGGTCCCTCTCAAGGAGTTCTTCTGCGCCTTTTAGTCCTTGTTACATTCTTCATCCCAACAGGGACTCTAACCATAGTCCAACAACCACCAGTCCCACTGCAAGCACCACGCGAACCAATGCGTATTCAACCCCTCTTTCCTCCCTTCTCTCACCACTCGTAGCTACCTTAGCATCGAGGTCGAAGAAGTGTGACAGTCTCGCCGTGGTGAGAGCTAGCAACTATAAAAGTCCACATATCTACCGTCGAAATCGAGTGTGGATCCCAAATGGGACCATCTGGAGGCATTTTGGCTTGAAAGCTGATTATTGACGCTGACGATTATGAGGAGATCGTGAACGGCTCCGGGTACGTCGACGATTAAAGCGGGAAGGTGGTTGTTGGTAACCTCTTTTGTGAGTTGTGATTCAGTGCGGCTCCGCGTTTTTGGCCTTCTACGCAGCCATCTTCTTTGCTTCCGGCCAGAAGCCGATACGTAGCAATACCCCTCAGAAATTCCTCCGTCATACAGAGAATCGGTTCCTCTCCCACAGTGTAACCCAGCCCGTATAGCTCCTGCTTCACCATCTAAAGCGTTGATGGCAAGGGTATGGGGAAAAGGTAACGAAGATTGTTGTTCTACCTTCGAAGGTAGCCTGTTCGAGGCTGATATGTCTTGAGATGGTCGTCGTGGAAGGTACCCTTGATACCCCGGCCATTAACCTGTTGTAGCGTAGACCGTTGCATGTTTTAAGAAATACTTCGCTTACTCGTTTGCCTTTCTCTTTTTTTGACTTTTCAACGTCTACCACAGCTTTCTGGAGAGACACACTGAAACTATATGTTGACTTAGTACTTAAGTAGTACTATATTAGTATCTCAAACCTTTCTCCAGCTCCTTTTAAGGCTTCCTGCATCTGTATTGTACTTCCCCCTATGGAATGGACCTGAGCCTGGAATTGATCATTGTGGTGAGAAAGCGTTTCTTCAATCTCCTTGCAAGGCTTGGATGCGCTGCTCGTATTCAACGTTGCGATCAATTAGACCACCTTTCTCCACCTCTAGATCGTGGATTCAAGCTTCCAATTGAGAAAGCTGACCAATCAAATCACCTCTCTCCACGTCCCAAGTATGACTCCGGGCTTCATATCGGTTAATCCGAGTGACTAGAGCATACTTCTCTGTTTGCAAAGCGGGATTCAGGGCTTCGGCTTGAATCACCCGAGTGTCGAGAGTGTCCTCCTCACTGGAAACTTTCTTCTAATTAAGCTAGGCGAGAGCAAACATTTGGTGCCTCCGTTATCCTGAACACTCGTATGCTCTGCTGCTGCAGCCTGTGCTTGTAATTCGGTTACTTGACGTGACAACGGGGGTGCTTCCATGCGGCGGCATTAGCAGGTGTACCCTATCGGAGAAGACGGGCTTCCTCTCGCAATAGAGGAGCATGTCATTCATGTAGTATCTCTTTGCGGTCCCGTACCATGTAGTTCACGCACATATCCGTAGGCATCATCGAGTGCACTGCATTTTGGTTGAGACAAAACACCAGCGATTTTTTTTGCGTCGTAAGGAAGATGGAGTCTGGATGATCAGGCACAGGCCTCTGAATGGGTCGGTTCCGTTCGGGGCTGGTTCAAATTGTGCAATAGAAACGACGGGATGGATGTCGTAAGGTGTGATCAAGCGGAATCCGTGTGCAGGTCGACTAGATTATTTGGGCTCTCTTCTCAACGTGGTGGTGGTTGAAGGCCCTCCTTTCACACGAACCGTTGTGATTCCAGAAACATTGCTGTGAAGGTTGGAGTATAAGAAAACTTTATGGGTGGAGGCGATCCATAACCGGCTGTATATCCTTGGTGAGAGAATTAGATTGATTGCAGCAGAAGAATAAGTTTCATGATCTGATATCGAAGTTGTTGTCTGCCGGTGTATATGATTGATGGATTTCATCCATTGATACAAGTCGTTAAGGCTATGTGATGGCACAAGTGTGTCATGTCAAATTATCACTATTGAATCGTCTTCAATAGTCTAATGATGTTGTCAGCAAAAGGGACATGTTGTCACGAATGACCGTGTTTGCGATATATATATATATGATATCAGGAAAGATTGTGCTAGTCACAGAATGTCGTCAATCTCATGCCGGCGACGTGAAAGGGAAGAAGGAAGATGGAGGAGAGATGGTCCCTTTATATGTCTTCTACTGCTTCATCAGGCACGCTATCGACGGCTATTTCATATGAGAATGAATGTCTTCAGGGAGGAGCGATGTCAATTATATGAAGTGACGACTTTTCACATGTAGAGATTGTGAAGGGGCTTAGGAATGTTGGGTCTTTCTCCAACCACATGAGAATGAATGAGCGAGAAATTACTGCCTTGCCAAATCTTGTTTGAAGGAAGGGGAGAAATTGCTGGAATGAAGATGACGAGTCTTGATCGCGAGGCTTGAGTTTTCAAAAGACGCCCATATGACTCAGCAGACAATGCATGATAGACGTAGTTCATAAGGCGTTACGTCGAAACTTTTGTGTTTGATTTAAAATACAAAATTCTATTCGTATACTTTTATTAGTAATACTTTTTTGAATTGAAGCTTAAAGTATGAGGTATAAACACAATGCATAGCGGAGAAAGAGTAAGGTATAAAGTGATGACACAGCCAACATTGTAACGGGAGTGACATCGCTCGAATCACAAACAAGTGCATGACGTCCTAGTGCTATAGAGAATTCATGGGGCAAGGACCTCTCCCAGGGGATGTCTATCCCTGGATAGAGCCTATGGCAATGCAATGGTTGCCATATTGTGATCAGCAATGTGAGATTGGCGAAGGCTACTATTGACAAGTTGGGAATGTCGTGGATGTAAAGGACCTCTTATATTTAGGCCCCTTAGTGTCCCGTTGTCTTACCGCCGGTAACTATACCGTTTTTGCTTTAGTTTAGGTTTCATGGCCTGAACCAAAACGCGGAGATGACTCCTTCTTTCCTTTCCAAGTCCTTACTACGGTGTACTTACGGAAAGGCGTGCAATGGCCAGTCTCTGCAGGTTAAAGGTACAGCTTGGATGGGCTTGTGACCTTGTCTCAGGCGACCAAGACAGGCTGTCAAGTGGGAAGCCTAAAGGCGCGAGCGAGGACACATGTCTTGATCCACAGACCGGCACAGCATATGTAGTCAAAGTGCTCGAGACTATTATAACATCTGCGATATCGAGACTTTGACCGTATCCAATTCTGGAGCAGCCATTCACTTCCGTGGCACTCTCATTGGATGCTGAAACATAGGGAGTTGGCCATGTGCTCGGACGGCTTGTACCAGGGCAGTTCGTGATACGGCGTGTGGTAATATTACCCTGCATGTCGGGAAGCCGCAATTGGGCTGACAATTAGTTCTAGAGCGTTCTCAGTGCTGACACAGCCTAGGAAGTACAAACAGAGGTGCATCGACAAGTCAGCCGACTGTGGGTTCCGATGCGATCGTCCAATAGCCTGCGACGCCCCATGTGGCGTGATGCAGCAAACTGCAACGCCGTGTTGTTGCTGCAAGCTCCCTTCCCAAGCGCGAATAAAACGTTACTGCAGTTTAGAATTACGATGCACAATACAGCCTCCACTGGAAATTCAATGAGCTGATTGGCCTGCATAAGCCGGCGTGTTCCTAAATGAAGGCAAACGAATGCAGGATTTGCGCCTGCTCCACAAACCACACGACTAGCCGCCGATAGGTTCACTTTTCGTCCATAGAGTTATAACATTGAAACACTTCTCCCTTGAGGGATTCATCCTGTCAGAAGGATGGTAATGTTAGGCTGCCAGGGCCCCCCGCACTAACCGGTACACTTCAGCTGAATATTTGGAGTGTAATTTCCTATATCTTCTTGCACTCGCCCCTGCTTCGTCGCTCAAGTATCTGTGTTGTACACATTCATAAGGTACCGAGCACTGCCACAGCATACGGAGCACGGCCGAAAAGCAGGACATTGTCGGCTAATCATACGATAATCATACCATGGCTAAGCGAGGCAAGTCGGATCATGGTCTCATAATCAGTATTCGCTCATTAATTGCTTCTCACTTTACAGACCAAGTGCAAGTCTCTGAAGACCTATCAGACATGCAAGATTCGATGGATATCCCAACGCCATCTGGCATCAACGAAAAGGCCCTGACTAGGAAGATCGATCTGCGCGTGTTGCCGACTTTGTTCATCATCTACGTAGCTGCTTTCCTCGACCGGTAAGTTGAAGGCGCTGTCGACGCGTTTACAGTGCTCACATATTGCTAGCGTCAACATTGGCAATGCTCTAACATTGAAACTTCCGAACGACCTGCACCTCGTGGGTAATCAGTCCAACGTCGCTCTGACCATCTTCTTCGTGCCCTACATCCTCTTCGAGATTCCTTCTAACATCCTATTGCGACGTTTCAAACCTCACGTTTGGTGTAAGTATTTGCTCAAGGGCCGGAGCATTCTGAGTACAGCTTCTGACGTCGTACGACAGTGTCCGGATGTATCCTGGCCTTTGGCATAGTGATGTTGGCACAAGGATTCGGTGCGTACTCTGACCTCTAGATGAACACAGCGCCAACTTACACTTCATAGTCAAGAATTATAGTGGGCTCCTTGCCACTAGGTTCTTCTTGGGCCTTGCAGAGGCTGGCATCTTTCCGGGAAGTATGTCATATAGAATAGATGGAACCTCAATGGCACCAAGATTCTGACCAAGATCATCAGGCTTCTACATTCTCAGCTGCTGGTACAAACGAGATGAAGCTCTGAAGCGTTTCGCCTTCTATTTCTCCTCGGTGATCGTGTCCAACATGTTCGGTGGGCTTCTTGCGACTGCCATCTCCAAGATGGACGGCGACCGTGGTTATCACGCCTGGAGATGGGTCTTCATCCTCGAGGGCATTGCGACCATCTTAATTGGCTTCATGTCCTACTTTGCCTTGACAGATTTCCCAGAGGAAGCTCGCTGGTTGACTGAAGAAGAACGAAGATTCGTAATCGCCAAGACAGGCATTGACGAGCACCCTAACGAAGCGATTACCTTCCGTCGCATCTTCGAGTTTCTTGCTGACGGCAAGCCGCTTGCAGGTGGTCTCATGTACTTCGGAGGTCCGTCTATTCCTTAGCACAACAAATGGTTAATGCTAACATCCATCCTGCTACAGCCGTTATTATTCCATTGTACGGTGAGTAAACCCCGCATAAGCTTCCGCAAGATCGGACTGACCATACTCTCCCCAGCATTCTCCTACTTCGGTCCTACAATCGTAAAGACCCTCGACTACTCAATTGTCGAGACCCAACTCCATACCGTTCCTCCCTTCGCCGCAGCCCTCGCCCTCTGCCTCATCATAGCCTACTGGTCTGACCGCTTGAACCTTCGGTCTCCATTCATAGCCTTTGGCATTATAATCAACATCTGTGGCCTCGCCGTTTTAATGAAAGTTCACCACAAATTCCACGTCGAGTACGCCGGGCTCTTCCTAGCCGCAATGGGAACGTTCGCGATTGGTCCCACCGTTATCTGTTGGTTTATTATGAATTTGCATGGGCATACGGAGAGGAGTATTGGCTCGGCTTGGCTGATTAGTTTCGGGAATTGTGGAGGGATCATGTATGTCTACCGGTGGTTTGGCTCCTAAGATATGGTCCCCGAGCAAATGCTCGGAAGTCACATGCCCACCACGCACCTCTACTAAAATTAATCACCGCTAATACCGCCCTCCAACAGAGCAACCTTTACGTTCCTCTCGGCAGACGCACCCTACTACCACACCGGCTACTCCATCTGCCTTGGCATGGTCTGTCTCGGGGCAGCATCAGCAGTCGTATACGGTCTTCTACTGGCGAGGCAAAATAAGCGCCACAGTGCGCTTGGCGAGAAAGGAGGAGCAAAGTACTACTCTTTATAGACTGCTTCTTGGCTGGTTGAGGGAGGTAATGAAGATGTACTAATCCTGATAGATTTCATGCCTAGTTGAAATATGCAATGAAGAAGGGGTAGAGTGAGGGATATGGAATTGAAGTTTGATAAGAAAGTGCACAACGATTGAATAGATCCTTCACTTGCCTTCCATGACGGAATCGTCATTCATGCCCCATAGATTGATATCCTGGTGCGGGTCCTGGAACATTCACAGATATCAATGAGAGTGTTTAATGACACACAAGATATTGTTCCATATTTCGAGTGATTCAAATATCCCATGAATATCCTCCGCAGCACTGCCTTAACTTCCTTTATCATGCTTTTGATATATCTATTGTACACCTGTGGCTCCTATTCGCCCTGCAGTGGTATGTGAACCGCGATTGATCTTAGCTTAGGCAGTCCTCTCCAGACCTTCCAGCTCTGATATTGTCTGTCCTCCCTAAAATCCCCGCCTGCATCTTCCCTTCCTCATACATAACATTGACAAGGTCCCTAAGTTGGTGTATGTGATTGCCCCTTTGAAGCATTGACCCATTGGCCACAGACTTGGCAGGGCAAACACAGCGCCGTTGGCGGCAAGAGCGACCGTTAACGCCGATTGCTTGCTGATCCCTGCTAAAACCATGCTGATTCTTTCCTATAAGCAATTAGAGACCGTCGGGCCGGAACCCAATGACACGGGGAAGCATTGCTAGCGCCAGCTAGGGGCAGCAAGTGGGCAGCAAGCAGTGTGATAGTGACAAAAAGTGATCAATTTCTGTATCCCGCCCAGCCATTCGCCATCCTCCATAGAATGCACCTAGAGGGGAGGGGCGGCCTATCCTACTCCGCATCTCTCCCCTGAACGAAGACTCGATGTCATGCAGGAAGCCAGTTGTAACATCCCATCTTTGCTTGCTGTCTAGAATTACGCCGTTGACACAAAATTGTGTTGAGCATGTTTTTGATGTTGATTTTCGCACAGCAAACACAGCAACCATAACTCCCCATAACAACGGCAGCAACTTACCCGACAATGCTTTGTCCGCCAACCAAACTATCAGCACACACACCCAATACAAAGGAAGCCAGGAAGCCTCAAAGCCTCCTTTGACATAAGTGACAAGGCTATTGACAAGTCCTTTGTTCCTTTCGCTTTGACTTACCTCGGACCAGCGGTCTTAACATTCCAGCACCGCTGAGCCCCTCACACAACAAATAAACACTATTCCACCTTCCGAATCACCATGGCTTCTGCAGAAAATTCACGCCGAGCATCATACGTGAATTCTGGTTCTATCCTGTTAAAGGACATGCTCCGAGAAAAGAAGGCACAGATGCACCGCCAGACGAGTGGTCAGAGGAATGGCTTGGATAACAGGAACATCCAGAGCTCGCCAATCGCTCCCGTGAGCAGACGAGACACATCAAGTTCATCTACCCGGCGAAGCAGCGGTATGCGAAGTGGTTCTGGCCCGAAAGAGATGGGCGTGAGAGAGATGGAGGAGGTACGTACTGTCAGACTGCCCAACAGAATTATTGCTGACCTATGTGAACAGCACGTTTCCCAGATCAAAAATCAGAATTTCGACCTCAAGCTCGAGCTATTCCATCTTCGTCAAAGGAATGAACAATTGGAGGCAGCGCTGGCAAAAGTGCCGGAACTAGAAGCTGATAACAAGGAACTGCAATCAATCAATGATGAGCTCCTCCTTGAGCTTGAGAAGAGGGATGTAGCCATCCAGGAGGCTGTCGAGTTGATCTGTGAGCGAGAACGGCAAATCGAAGAGATGGGGGAGGCAGAAACATACTTTTTGCGCAAGGCAAAGCCACAAGAGCAGGATATAGCCCCGCAAGGTGACTCATCTGAGCTTAAGGAACGTGATAGCCGGCCACAGCTTCGCGCCGAGAATGCAGATGCCGAAGGTCAAGCGCAAGTGGGATTGTCTCCATCTCGCGCCCACGCATCGTCACCTACTCCTTCGAAGGCGTCGCGGCGGGTTCCATCATTTATTCAAGAACCAAAGAAGAGCACAAAAATGCTACGGAGCTTGTATTTGGACGACGGGAGCCAAGTCCACGCAGATCGAAGCTCTGGCAGCTTTGCCAGGCCTGGTAGTTTGTATAGCGGTGAAGAAGATGATGACGACCACATGCTTAACTCTCCCCGCCTGAGTGTCTTAAGTGAAAGTGGATTCTCGAGCATCTATGGAAATAGGGAACGAAGTTCCAGTCCGCCCCAGGACCATGCTGGCCACGTGGAAGAGCATTCTCATTATGATAATGAGCCCCTACGAACAGACCAACGTGAAGCGAGGTTGCAGAAGTGGTTAGTTGAGAGGGACAGGCCAACTACGCCTGCTCAACAAACTCAAACTGCTCCATTTTCATCAATTGGCCAGGTTCTGGGGGATGTACCCGATATTAGCAAAGCTCGCGAGCCTAGATCTATTCCACATGATGAGCAGAAGCACCGTGTGGAGCGAAATACTGATGAGACACTAAAGAAAAATCATCGAACACACCATAGAAAGCCTTCTTCTCCTACTTTCGGTGGACCGATGTTCGGTGGTAGCATTTTGCCCCCTACACCAGACACATTGAGTACGACTACTACCGCTGCAAGCTCTTCTACACCGAGCATCGTGACCGAGAAGAGTTTGCTTGACGGTGCACCCTATCGCACTAGGGGCTTTCCTGCCTCGGTCTCCGATGGGCGACCACATACTTCGGGCAGCAGTGTTGCAAGCACCTTTGGTACCGCTTTGGTCTATACCCAAGTAGCTAGATCAAATCATTCCGGGGAAGAACAAGGCTCGCCTCATTCAACCCAGAGAAACGTTAGTCGTGGAAGCCATTCACAGAGTTCTTCTCGTGCACTACCGCCCAGAAGTTCTTCGAGTCTCTCTGCCACGCCTCCTGTCCGACCCTCCCTTACGACCTCCGCTACAGACACCACATTCTACGTAGATGGCTATTCACCAGCCCACGTTGCTCGAACGCTCTCTTATCCTTCACCAGGAGGCAGAACCCGACATCCAGCAAACCAGCAGTCCCCTGTCAGTTCTAAAGACTCCAACCCACAAAGTGAGAGAACGCCAACTGCATCAACCCGCAACTGGACTAGTACAAGCAGCGGTGCTGGTACACCAAGCAGATTAACCAGAAACATGCACCAGCGCTCTCCAACAGCTACCCGAGATCTGTCCTCACCGACACCGACGGCAGACTCGCGGTCGGAAGCCTCTCCAAGCCCACAACGATCTTCGTCTCTCCGCTCAAAGATGGCCAAGGTTTCGCTAACCCCAAGTAAATCAGCCCATCAAAGCATTGCATCTCGCCTTTTCCGTCGTACGAACTCTCAAAGCACGCAAAACCCTGCGAGCAACCAAATAAGCATCCAGACAAACACTCCATCCAGACCACCAATAGCTCACGCTCGTCTACCCAGACCATCGAGCTTATATGCTTCCAGCCCCATAAATGGTCAGAAACCCCTTCCTCCCATCCCCATTGATGAGGACCCAATCTATGAGCTTGCCACTTACGAGCTCTCCCCCATGCTTCCCTCAACTATGCTAACAGTTCCCGAACCGCACAGTTCGTCCCGGCACCTCAGGCAACGATCAAGTCGCCGCCGCTAAAGGCAGTCTCCTCCCCCTGCATATACGGAGGCATAGCGCTGCCCTGGATCATGGAGCGGATATTTGGGGCAAAGGTGTGCAATCACACTCACATTGTTACCTTCTTCTTTTTCCCTCAGCGACTACAAATGCTAATGAATGTTTTCATTTGGCTAGAGAAATTCGACATCACGCACCAAGAGCGCGACACAGCATCCAGGCAAACGACACGCACCGAGGAAAGTAAGAAATGGGCTATCGGACGGAGTGCTAGTTCCAAAATTAGAGAAGGCTTTGGGTTCAAAAGAGCAGTTAGCACGAGTGCTGCGCAGGTTGTGTAAGATACTCATGGTAGATGGGATTCGCTTCGAAATTAATGTCTTATTGAATAAGCTCATGGGGCTTTTGCAGCTTGGTCTGTTTTGTATATAGATGCCTTTTCGAAAAAAAAGAGCCGTGACTACCTTACATCCATTCCGACTTATCGAATCAATTCGCAGAGCTTTGCCAGCCTAGCCTGTCTTGTTATATAAATCCGTTTTTTGAAAAAAAGCCGTGACTACCTTACAGCCATCCATCCCTATTAAGCCATCCTTGCCACGACCACTTCTCCTTCTGTTATTGGACTGAGTCAAACCCTTGTTGTTGTTGCAGGGATAGATAAATGACTTGAGGATATCGTTTCAACCATTATGTTCTCTTGATTTAATAGTCTGAACTATCAAACGGGTTTCGTGGGTGGATGTCACTCAATGAAGAATACGCTTTGAAGATCAATTTTTTGCATTGTAAACAGTTGGTAAATCCATACTCTCTTATTATCCCATATCTACAGACATTAACCCACGCCCCCGCTTGATTATATGAATATGAACTATGAACTATGAATATGAATATGAATATATCTTAAAAATATGGGTGAGTTGGTAATCACCACCGGGTATCTCTAGAATAAAGTAGCAATATGTTCCACCCCAAGCCTAAGCCCCTCTTCCCCCGGCAAATCTTGGATATCATTCTTCTCCTCAAACCATGTATATATACCTAGCTTACTCAGATAAAGTGTGTAATAACTCGAATGGGATATTCATCAAAAATCAAATCTCAAATCTCAAATCATCAAATTCTCCCTCCTTCAACAAGACTCCTCCCCAAAACCTCCACCTCGCCTGTCTCGGCTGAGATCCGCGTTCGCTCGCAGAACCACATCCCGCCTTCTTCTCTATAACTGACGCTCTCGGCACCACTGCTGTTTCGGCTGTGGTGGGGCGCCCAGGGTTTGTTTGCTGCGTTTCTGCGGATAGGGGAAGATGAAGGGTCGGTTGGTGGTGGTGGTGGTGGTGGTGGGCCCATGGGTTGGGGAGGTGGGGCCATTGATTGCGGAATTAGAAGTGCGGCCTGTGTTGATGCGAGCGTGACTGTGGGGCTGTCGCTAGAGGGGGAGGCGTCGCTGTCGGAAGAAAGGTGGCCGTTGCTGCTTGTGAGGCTGTGCATTGATCCAGCGAGGTTCTGGGAGCTGGAGTTAATGGCGATGTTGTTGTTATTACTTGGCGGCAATGCTGGTGGGCCCATCAATCCAGAAGGGAAAAAAGTCAGAGGCGATCCGCTATTCGGACTATTGCTGCTGCTTTGAAGACTAACATCACTTCCTCCCCAGGCACCACGGCGGAGTTTTCGGAGCGATTCGAGCGACATCTCTTCTCCCTCTTGAACGCGCATGAGATCCGCAAGCTGAGGGTTCGAAGGAAGCTGTGCTGAAAGTGGGAAGCCATGCATGGCTAGCGAGATGGTAGAGTTGCGATTGCTCCACTCGCTTCGCTCTGTAATGGGCGTAAGACTGGGTTCCTGGAATTTGTCGCGGCCACTGTTCATCCTGTGGATACTTTCTATAGCTCGAGGGCCAAAATAGCCTCCGTTCACGTACTCAGACTCGCTAGACCCCGTTGCACGGGCGTAAAAGCCAAATTCCTGGCCGTAGAAGCCATTGTCGTCATTCTCTAGCGCCTCAGCGTTTGCAGCTGCAATGAGAGGATCGTCATCTTCCGCTTCAGTGAAGGCGACATCATCAAATGCAAGGTCATCAGTGTCGTTAACCATACCACCAAAGCTTAGGCCTTCCAATTGCTGGCTCAATTGCTTTTCCTTAGAGCTTGTTGCGTGGGAAGGATCGAAACCATCATGAGATTCCTGGGCACTACCCTGGCTGTAGCTTCGATTGAATCTGCCCTGTATAGCTGCTTGATTAGCAGCAAAAGCTAGTCTGTCATGAAGTCCAAGGTTGTCTTGCGTCAGGCCTGCGAAAGAGGTAGTTCGAGCCCGCTGGTTCAGATCTGCCACGGAGTCCCTCATTTCAGCGATGGCGGAATCCTCTCCGTCCGACGAGTCGTGTGGAGAGGGCGCTAGCTCTGCTTGACTACGCAGGTTCATAGGTTCTGCACCATCCCCTGTATCCTTTGATTTGGTGATGTTAGGATTGCTCGGCGCCAAGTTCTCGGATAATGGCTTCAGGTCTCTCAGCGGTAATCCATATACCCGGCTTGAGTCGTCGTCGAACACGGACTCGTCAAATGCATGAGTCTCTTCCTCCTCAATATCTTCAATCATACCGTCATCAAAGTATAGATCATCATCTTGTGCATCAAGGCGCCCCGGAACATCAGCTAAGTTGCCCTCAGTGGCAACGTCTCGTTGTATCAGCTGGGTATGATAACCATAATTTGAAGCTGCATCAGGTGTGAACTCTGGCCGTACATCGCCCTTGTTCTGGGAGGGTTGAAATGCTTGAGCCTCGCCCTGGGATAGCTCTGGCAACAACTTCGAGACTGCAAAGCCAACAATTTGGCCTTGGCTATCGCGAGGGGTGTCAGGCGAAGTTAAACCTGTGCTCACCTGACTGGCAGCGCTCTCGAAAGAGGACTTATTAGGTGATATGAAATTAAATCCCTCCATAACATGCTGGGAGCCAGGCATGTCAAAGTCATCCGCATCCGCATTGACACCAGGAATTCTTTCTTCAAGGCCGTCATCGTTCATCATGTCATCATAATCTGCGTAGCCTTCGTTATCGTCCATTTCCGAATAACCGGATATTACGCTTTCACGCTCTTTACGTTTGGCCTGGTCCCTATGCTTCTCTTCGAGCAACTTCTCTTGGGCAGCTGAGCCAACACCTGCAAGATCGAAACTGAAACGGGAAGAGTTACTTTTATAACGCTGTGGCGCTTGGGGATTATAGGACGGATCTGTTATTGAGGTCGCTCGTGATCGAACGCTAGGAGGCGAGGTCGGTGGAGAGGACCTTGCAGATTTCTGGTGTGGCGAAGGGGTTTCCAGAACCATTGTAAGGGGGGCTTTTGGAGGGGATGAAACCTTACGGACAGCATTGGTGTTGGAGGATATATTGGAAGGTAATTTGCGAGCAAAAGCTGGCAATGATGCTGGGCTTGGATCTGGCTGAGAAGCTTGAAGTGATACCTGGTACATAAATGCCGAAGCCTTCTCCTTAGCCGGATTCTCCATTTCAGTGGACCAAGAGTCCACACTCTCATCGAAGTTCTCCTTAAACACGGGTGTATGCTCTTTTTCTGGGCTACTCGCACTACCAGTCTCTATGTCCAGAGCAGCGTTTGCATTCTGGTATGATCTTCTCTGATTGGCTTCGGACGACGCTTCACCATCTTTAGGCTGCGCCCCCAACGTACTGGGGTCGTTCGAAGAGAGAGGGCGGGTTGGACGTGGGGCACTGAAGTCATGGACCACATTGCCCCGAATTCTTGGGTCTTTTAGCAACCCTGACGAAACCTGATTTTGAGAGTATGCTTCGGCCACGGCTTGGGACGATCTCCTCCGGGCTAATAGAGACATCGGATTCAAGAGGTTCAGCTTCGTCTTGCCATGGCTCTTTTGGCTCGTTGTTGAGAGCACTTGCTGGCTTGATTTGACGGGCGGAGGGGGAGGGGGTCGCTGGGGTTGTGACGGGAATTGAGACAGCTTCGGCGGTGGTGGCGGAGGTTGTGACGGAAATTGGGAAGGCTTCGGCGGCGGTGGCGGAGGTTGTCTTAAGGGCTGGGGGATGAATTGCGGATTCTCAGGGTACGTCCCAAAAGACTGCCGTCGTGCTGGTTCAGAGTAAGACCGCATAGACTCGTAGGCAAGGTCAATTGGACGTTTTTGCCTGCTTGGAGCAGCTCGAGATCGCTCTGGAGAGCTGGAAGGCAATGGTGCGTCATTTTCTTTGGACATTGTTCGAGGCTGATCCTTTTCGGATTTCGACGGAGGGTAGTTGTTGCCTGTACTCGGTACCGGGCGGCCTGGAATTATGTCCTCTTGCTGCAACCTCCGCTCCTCAGACGAGAGAAAAACATGTTCCTGCTCTCCAGCTTGCCAGTCATCTCCTGCGCGGGATTCGCGTTGAGAAGCAACGCGTGGTATGGGTGGTAATGTAGGAGGCTCGGAGGAGACTGGAGATTGGTTGAAGCTCAGGGATTGGGCAGTTCGTGGAGGCGGGGCGTCGAAGCTGAACGCTGGAAGAGTAGAGCTATCATGATAGTATGGTGAAGAGCTGGTTTGTGGACGAGAAGTAGGTGGTGGATTGGCTGACCGTCTGTTGTTGGGACGTAGATGGGAGAACATCGTTCAGGCCACTTGGGCAATAGCAACGTAAGTTCAGCTCATCGGGAAAGCTAACCACACTGATTCGAGCATCTGAGCAGCAAAGTACCCAGGTCGTCAGTATGGCTGAGCTTTTGTTGGGGCGACAATATGAACATGGGAGTTTTGGGGAGGATGTGGTCTGATAGTGAGATTACAGCGAACGTCACTAAAAGCGGGAAGTTACCCGAACCGCCAATTAGGATACAAATGCCCGCCATGTCCTTAGAAGCCAATCTTACAGCCCATCACTTCATCGATTACTTTGTACCAGCATGTCTGCCATAAAGGTGACGGAACTTGCCTTTACAAGCAATTTACAGTGCGGTATTGACGGTCTACTTGGTAATATATGATGCTGGACTGGAGTCACTTAGCCACCTCTGAAGGAGGACAATATTGGATAATCGAAAACCAACTGCGGCTGTGCTGACAAAGAGGGTTACTGTACTCGGCTTTCGTTCGCTTCCATTTACTTCTTTCCCTTAATCTTTTATTAGAGACTGAGCAACATGCCTGGATTACTCAAGCAAACCTCCAACTTTCTGTCATGTGAGGTCGCCCGCTTTGCTAGTTACACTGCGAACATTACAGCCTTTCCATGATTCTATTGCCACGCTCAATCCGTCTAAGGTTCCCTCTCTAGAGAAGATTCTACTGCTTGAGGGTTTTTCTTCCTTTGCCATCCGCGGGTGCTGCATAAGTTGTTCAAGGTCACTATTAGGTGCAACATCCTGAACCCGTACGCCTAGAAGAACCAAAGGCATTTTCCAAAAAAGATGAAACATAGATTAATAATAGAAAGCTCGGGACTTGCAGGAAGTGTTTGGGCGCGAAATATGCGAAAAGCCTTGCAGTGAGGCACTACCTAGTCATGCGACCATCCCGCCTCGGCCAGGTTCACCGCCTCCGGCAGCCTTATCATACTGATCGAGCAGGTATCGATTATATCTTTCCAACATAATCGTACACCAAGATTTTGACGCACTGCCGTCTGGAAATGACTAGGGAAATTCAAGATGTCCTTGCAAGCTCAGCCAGAGTGGTATACAGCGGAGGAAGACGACAAGTAAAACCTCCACAAGATTCCGACGCCGTGTGCTACAGAGTGCTGATGAGTCATTGCTAGATGTCTCGACCCAGCGCGCGAAGCCTTCACAGAGGCTGTCAAAACCTTTAGCTCCGCACTGACTAAGGACTCTCGGAAGATATATCTTGCTCACCAAGCATTATCCATGGAAGATGTGCAAAGCGCCGTTGCAGATGCAAAAGCTCGTTATGACACTAGACGCCAGAACAATAATATTAGCATGTGGCTTTCGAAACTCTCAACAAGGATCGGCTACTATGGTAACATCATGGACGTGCTGATGCAGCATCATCCACAATATGCTGCTTTGGCATGGGGTGCTATGAAGTTCCTATTTGTAGTATGTCCATGGGATCTCGGACTAGGTAACTTGTACTGATGGCCTTCAGTTGGTCGAGAATCATGAGAAAATGACAAAATCACTCGCCAAAGGTCTTTGCTATGTTGCCGACTCATTACCCCGAGTGGAATTCCTCACATTGCTGTATCCAACCAGGAGAATGAAACAAGCGGTCGCTAATCTCTATGCATACATAATACGCTTCTTGATCCGCGCGCAAGGCTGGTATCAGGAGAGTAAGCCACTGCATGCCCTCCATGCTTTCACACGCCCTACGGAACTTCGGTATGCAGACCTTATCGAGGAGATCGAAGCCTGTACGCGGACGGTCGATAGCTTAGCTTCGGCCGGTGCCCAGGCCGAGCAACGTGACATGCATCTGAAGCTTCAGGCGCTCATCGATCGACAGGGCGCTTTTGAATTTCTCTTACGAGAGATGTATGAAAAATTGATCAGTAAGCCAACAAACCAGCTAATGAGAACGATGCTCACGGTCCATCATAGTGTATCAGTCTGTCAATTCAAGCGCTCATCTCGACACGAATCAGCGACTTTCAGACCTTCAGCTCTCGCAAATCATGGATACCATATCAAGTGGTGAGAGGCTAAATGCAGTACAAAGTCTCAGATCTGTTGCTCACATGGTATACCAACATTTGTTGTCGGTATCTGCAAGATATCCGGCACACCCTTTCTGGCTGGACGAAAAATTTACGTCCTGGAAATCAAAGCCAGTCTCTTCGCTTATAATGTTACGAGGTGCGAATTACAATCGTTTCGAGATTCGGAACTTCTGCGTAAAAAACATCTACCTTCTCCAGAAAGCTTTGATGCCAGTAGTCTGGGTACTTAAGAGGACAGACTGGCGCCATCAAGAAATACATTCTCCAGTGCACCTAATAAAGGCCCTCATATCTCAGGTGATGCAGATCAATAACGCTATCCAGCGTGAGAGCAATCTCGCACTAAGCTGCGCAAAATTCCGGACTGCTAAGAACGAGGACGAATGGTTTGAGCTCCTGGGTTCCGTGCTTGCCGGCCTATCTCAAATATGTATTATCATTGATCTCGAAATGTTCCCCGCGCTCCATCGGGAGAGCGCCCAACGCTGGCCATCTGCGTTTATGGATATCTTCGAGAAGATGGCCCAACGCGGAATTAAGACCGTAGTCAAGGTTGTTCTGGTGAGCTATGGGTCAAAGGTCTTTGATAATATGCCGGCCGATAATTGCAGAGATCTTAAAGATCATGTCATTCAAGCACGCACGATCCGGCCACGACCCCGCGGTATAAGAGAGATGAGGAACAAGTTCGTAGGGAGTGCCGCTCCTGGCTCCGAGTCAGACTCTTGTTGAAAAGATCGGGCTCTGTATCACTGTTGTCCGTTGAGGACCAGCTTTGGAGATTGTAACATATACTGCTCTGTGGTGAGAATCATTAAGTCCAATTATTCTAAGTATTGCATCGCCGTGTTAAGGTAACAGCGCAGATCTCGTTATCATGGTTCTTCAAACACATCTGTCGAATGTACATCTTACAACACCAAAAGACGCGTCGTCTCACCAGATTCTCTACATATGCCTATCATTGTCTGACAATTCAGCCAAGTCCAGCCGTTGGATACGATAGACAACCCCCATCCCATCCACCACCACTATCTCCTCCTCAAACAACAAACTGAATCCACATAACTATAATGCTTCCCTCATATCTCCTCACTCTGACCAACATGAACTTCTCCCTCCTCAACGCGATAACAACTAATACACATGAACTTTGCTCTACCTAGTCCTGCTCCATCTCGCAGTCCTGCCAGGAAGTCCAAACCTCACTCCTATACGTGTAGCCGGAAGCGTTTGATCCAGCTGAGCCATTGAGAGAGTACCCGCCTAAACATTCGATAAGGACGCCACGGAGGATCATTTGTACTGCGCTGATCCTCTCCCTTCCCTCTCGAACTTTCTTACTACGAGAATTTTCAGGTGCAATATCCACGAATGGTATACCTAAGTTTTCGTCTCAATCGCAATAGGTGGCCCTAACCCTGTAATATGGGAGGTGGGACGATTGGGAAGACTATGTTAGATTTACAATATTGCAGGACGGCGGAGAGAATGTTGCATGATCCATCTTCGGATCACATAACAGGACCTAACCACCATGGGTCTTCAAGACTTCCCTCCCTGATTTCTGAACCCTTTGATTAAGGGGACATGAATGAATACTAAATGCGTATTCATTGACGCTTCAAGGCCACTAAGAAGCTACTGGCTGCGTTGGCAGAGGAATTGCAAACGAAATAAGTGCGCTGTACCGAATGTAAAACCACGCCTTCGTACTGGGATAACACTATCCAACAGCTTTTACGATGAATTGCTATCTTATCTAGCAACCGAGATTTGCAGGGATATATCAATCGCGCCTTAAACCGAGCCTGCAATGCATCCTAATCCCAGCCCCCCACTTCAGCAAATATATAAAGCAAAACCAAACCGCCGGCATAAGCGATGAGCGCAAATCAAATTTCCACCCTACTCCCTAACTCTTTGCTTCATCCCATTACCCCTGTCCTCCCTCCTTCACCTTATAAATGAATCTTCGGCGTTATTGCGGCGCAGCGAAAAACCGACTACACTCAATAATCTGCTCATCTCCATTTGCAAAATCCCAGCCAACAATCTTGGGATCCTGCGAACAACATATTATTCTCCTTGCATCGAATTGGAGTTTGAACACCCGGGCGTTGGGCTGGCCTACTGGAGCTACGGCAGGGGCGACGGGACGTGGTTGGGCCGGCTGCGTTGGGGGAGGTGGTGGTGCGTGCTGAGGTTGGGGTTGAGGCTGAGGTTGATTTTGAGATTGAGATTGTGACATATCTGGTGTTTGACGGGGGAGGTGCTGCGGAGGTTGGGTGTGTCGCGCTCGTGCAAGCTCGGGGGAGTAAAATCCATTTGCGTCTAAGACCGATGGATGGGCGGCCATAGTACCTCGTAGGAGACCTGGATGGGGTGGGGGGAGACCTTGATGGGGTGAGGAGCGTGGTGAAAAAGGGTTCATTCGCGGTGGCGCAAAAGGACCGGCCTGGGCTGAGGCTCGAGTGCCTTGGTTTGTTGCCTGGGCGTAAGTAGGTGATGTTGCTGGTTCCGGGCGGGGCTGTGGGCGGGTTGCTGACTGCGGGGGAGGTTGTGCGCGGGGCTGCGGTGCGGTATGCCATTGCTGGCCACCGTCTAACTGGTCATTCACCGTTGGAAGATGGTTGTTCGCTTCGGTGTTAGTCCTCGCATCAGCCTCATGTAGTGCTCGGCCTTGGGCCTCATTTTGAGCCTGAATATCTGATCTTGGTATGAGTGGAGGGCCAGCGGCGCGAAGAGCTTCTTCTTGACGTAGTCGATGTCCAATTACCCATTCATCGTCATCAGTCTTCTTCCATATTATGATAGTCTCGTCGTAAGACCCAGAAACTATGCGGCCCCATTTACTTCCTCCGCCACTGGGAGGTATTTTGGCTCCTACGCTCCTTATATCTCTGGGTTTGCGTGACCCGGGAGCTGAACGAGGCTGTCGGCCAGCAGATAAGGGAGGTGGAATTAGACCAGCCATGCTAGCAGCCTGCCACTGACGCTTAACCTCATCAGCTTCAGCCTCAAGTCTTTCCCGGCCACCCGGAGGATCAGCAAAGGCGGCTTGGATGGTTCGTACCAGCCTGCTGTGCCCATCTAAGCGAGCGACCTCCGTCCTAGATATTGGGTCCCAGATACGAATGGAGTTGTCACTACTTCCACTCACAATCCTTTTACCATCATATTGAACGCATGCTATACCTTTAGTATGAGCTTCGATCTTCGTTGAACACTCTCCTGTGTGTATGTTCCAGACGCGGAGATTGCGATCTCCGGATGCTGAGACCAGCTCATCTTTATATATCTGTATGGCATTAACAGCCGCTCCATGAAGGTCCAGGGTCATCATATGAGTATATGGTTCCAAAAGCATGTCAGAGAATTTGAATCTCTCTTCGCGCAGAGCGCTTCCAATGGTGTGCATATCTAGTATGTATGTGGGACACTGGCCACCACCAGAAACCCCTTTGACAGGATAGTCTCGGTCACCAGGCTGTAGCTCATGCCGGTTCCATATCTTGATCGTTTTGTCTTTCGAGCAGGTGACAAGGAACCTTTTGTCGAACTTCAAATTCAAGACAGATTCTCGATGTGCGTTAGTCAATTGCTTGATCATCTCCCCCGTGGAAAATCGCCAGAGAATGACATGTGTGTCGCTACTACCCGAGATTATAATGTCTTCTTCTTCACTATGATCGAATTGTAGGCAAAGGACAGACCCAGTATGACCTTGCAAAGGCTCCGTAACAAGTCTTTCCGTGTCTAAGTCCCAGATTCGAAGCGTGCGATCCCGACTTCCGCTGACAAGATATTTTCCTGAATACTGGATAGTGTAGACACACTCGGTATGAGCGTCTTCTGGGTGGTCTCGATGCGGTAGCTGAAAGGATCTATACTGGCCATTGGTCCAATTGTCTTCCAATTTTCGCTTCTGCTTGAAGACATGATGGTAATTTAGCCTTGGTTGCCCAGAAGAAGTAAATAGCATTAGAGGTCGTTCGGCTGTAGATGCACGATCTGCTGAATGTGCCGAACTCGACGGTGTGTCCTGTAGCTGTGCTAACCTCTCGTCGCGGAGCTGTGTTTCCCTCGCCTGGAAGAATTCTGACACCTTGCGGTCCTGAAAAGACTCGGACAGGTCTTGCGCACCTGACACGGGTGAGAACGTTCCAGCATCTTGCATTTCCTGGTCATCGCTAGGGTACCGCGTTTGCGGATTTTCTTCTTTCCCAGGCTGGATCGCAGTCCCTTGAAATTCAGCAAAGTCCTGTAGGGTCTTTTCTTCTTCGATTTCATTCTTGAATGAAGGTGCGCCGCTTGGAAGGGAGGACGTTGCGGGTGCGGGGATTTTGGAAGGGTTTTGCGCTTCTTGGTAATGTCTCGGCGAATTTGTATGTCCTGATCTTCGCCAATCTGCTCGCATCGATCCTTTCTGCTTCATACTAGCCGGGCGAGGCGCTCGCGGTCTAGCTATGTTCGGATTGTAACTCTTCTCGAAGCGCTCAATCTCCTCCGTGTGTAGGCTCCACCCCTCTGTCCGAAACTTGTATTTCCAAAGCCGACTATCTAAGATACCTTCCCTCCAAGCGCGGGAAGCTCGAGAAGCCTCTAATAGCATCGACGGGGTGAGGTAAGAAAATATTTGTGCCATGATCTCCGGTGGGAGGATTTGGATGGGATCTTTGTGGAAGCAAGGCCATAACTTGTCGACGACAGAAGCGATGGAAGAGACTCTCAGGGTACGCAGTATATTATAGGCAAGCTCTGTCTCCTGTTAGTACAGATACCCAGAAGGCTGTATAGAGCCTGCGCCAACACACCGCTTCTCTCAGCTTCGCTCAATGCCATTACCCCTGGTGGTAAGACGCCCCCGACGCCTAATTGCGAAGCAAGTAAGGCATCATTTCCCATCTCCACGTTGGGCGATTCCAGTCCATCTTGACTCCGTGTGTCCTCGGAGTAGCCCTCATCGAGTTTGTAGGACGGGTCCATCTTAAGATTGGGTATAATCGATTGAAATGGCTGCGCCTGATAATAACCCATGGTACTGGAAGGCAAACCAGATTCGGAATGAGCAACGAATGAGAGCGAGCTGAAATGGCGCGACGACTTCACATATTCAGTTCAGGCTGCACATGGATGCAAGAAGAACGAGCATCTGCAGGTGAGGTGGTGAAGTTAAGGATGCTTTGACTTCAGATCGTAAAAGGGTCCATGGTTTATGCACCTACCCGGGATTTGCTTGAGAGCTTCGGCGAGTGAAGAGGATGACCGAGCATGTAGGGTTACGAGGTGGTTTCGATGGAGCCGCTTGCGTTGTTTACCGTACGCTGGTAGCGAGGGCGACCCTATAGGGCTGATTATTTCTAGGTATCAAAAGTACCGTAAATATTCGGACGCTAATCCTCGCTTAGAGAACTAGCTGGATCACACAAATTCGTCCCCCGATCTTCCATCAACTCACTCCTTAAGCATAGGTATTGAACGCCTACTTCGACAATCATGGTAAGCTTCACCTCTTCGCTGCATCGGGCAGTATATCTGCTCGTCGACCGACGCCTCAATTGATGAGGAATCTTCCGCCTCTCGCTGCATGTTCTGACGAGCATGCCAGCAGTGGCGTTGAATATGGCTTGAGCCGCGTCATTGCAGCAATGCATCGCGCGGTCTCTCTAGAGTTCAGAGAAGATCGTACTTGGTGAACATGATTCGCTGATGATCTTCTTTTCTCAATGACAGCCTCCCAAGCAAGGCAAGAAAGCCGCGCCGGCGCCTTTCCCCCAGAGCAAGGCGGGGGCTACAAAGAAGACTGCGAAGGTAAACTCTCTAACCTCCCCGTCTTCCCTTTTATTGTGGCCTGTACAAAGCTGCATACATCGTGACAATTCTAATGAACGCATCAATCGCAACAGAACCCTCTCATCGAAAAGCGCCCACGCAACTTCGGTATCGGTCAAGACATCCAACCCCGCCGCAACCTTTCTCGTATGGTAAAATGGCCCGAATACGTCCGCCTACAACGTCAAAAGAAAATTCTCAACCTCCGCCTCAAAGTCCCTCCCGCTATCGCCCAATTCACCAACGTCCTCGACCGCAACACCGCCGCCCAGACCTTCAAGCTCCTCAACAAGTACAAGCCAGAGACCAAAGCTGAGAAGAAGGAGCGGTTGCACAAGGAGGCTACGGCTGTGGAAGAGGGAAAGAAGAAGGAGGATGTAAGCAAGAAGCCGTATGCGGTTAAATACGGACTCAATCATGTGGTTGGCTTGATCGAGAACAAGAAAGCGACTCTAGTGCTGATCCCTAATGATGTTGACCCGATTGAGCTTGTTATCTTCCTGCCAGCTCTGTGCAGAAAGATGGGTGTACCGTATGCTATTGTCAAGGGCAAGGCTAGATTGGGTGTCGTTGTACACAAGAAGGTATGTTCAGACGAGTCCACTTCTAGAGAGAGAAAAGGATCATAGCGTACTAAGTATGTCACCCTTTCCACAGACGGCTGCAGTCCTCGCCCTCACCGAAGTCCGCTCAGAAGACAAATCTGAGCTCTCAAAACTTGTCTCCACAATCAAGGAGGGTTACTCAGACAAATATGAAGAGTCCAAGCGTCACTGGGGTGGAGGTATCATGGGCCAGAAGGCCATTGCACGCACAGAGAAGAAGCGAAAAGCGCTGGATGCTGCTATTAAGATCTAAAGAGGTCGTTAACCTCACTTCTTGCTCCTAGATAGTAGTACAAGATCGTATTATCCAAAAGAATATTAACAGCAGCCTGCCTTTCCTCTCGTTGTCTTTGTTCGAAAGCCTAGCTCAGCCCATTTTAGCCCACTATTTGCTTCTCGACATGTTTAAGCGTTGGAGACATCCGGCATTCGTCCACAAGAGAAGGAGAGGAGGGAGATAAGGTGATGGTAGAATCTTTATTTGATATTTGTAGTTGGAAGTGCATTCCTTCGGACCAGAAGAAGGCGAAGGCACTACCCTCCCCGTAGAGTACTCAATAGGCACGTCTCGGACTGTAAGTGCACCTCCCCGTAGAGTACTCAATAGGTACGTCTCGGACTGTAAGTGCACCTCCCCGTAGAGTACTCAATAGGTACGTCTCGGACTGTAAGTGCACACTCAGCATGCGAATTCAGTCCAGACTAGGTAGACATCATAGGGTCCCTAAGGTAACATAATATGAATGTGCGCCAATACAACGTCAATACTCCAACCCATCCGGGTATCAAAAATGCATACTCCACGCCCTATTAACATACTCTCTAACAACGGTAACACCAATAGACAGAATCTTGAACTCTCGTTAACGTCCAGGTCTCGTAAGCCCTTGCTTTGCCTAGTCATATGGATTAGCCATGAAATCCCAGCTTCAAATCGAGAACACATACCTTCATCTGCTCAATTCTCGCCTTCAACTGACTCGTCACCTCCGCCGCCCTCTTATAACTATCGACACCCTGCCCTCCTCCCGCTGCTCCTCCCGCATCGTCTCCTCTGCCAGGCGCAAGAGTATCACCAGAGAGCTGCCGACCCACACCAGGATTTTTACCGGCACCAACCTCAAGCGACCCATTTTCCTTCTCCTCGCTTGGACTACCCATGTAACCTCTTGCACGCTGGTAACCTACTTCTCTGCTCTCTGACCGAGCGCTATCGTGCCGTTCCATTCCAGAATGGTGCGGTACGCCGTTGGGATTTCGATCTTGGTATATTTGGTCTTCTTGAGTGAGAGGGCTAGCTTCTCGAACGTTTCTGCTCAACTCTCGCTTTAATCTCTCCATTTCCCGACCTTGTCTTTGCACCATGCTCTCTGCGGCTTCCGCGTCTGATCGTGCGCGTACGAGTTGAGTCTCTTTGGCTTTGATGCTTAGGACATCCCGTGTGTGATCTTCTATCAATTGGGCATTCTGATTTTGTAATTCATGGATTTGGGAGGTCAATTTTGCTTTCTCTGACCGTAGCTCCTCGTTTAGACGGTGTAAGCGGTCCCGGTCTGCGCGAAGAGACTCTAGTTCTTCCCTTTCAGCAGCCGTCATTCCTGCAGGTGCAGAAGGTACAGCAGGTTCTGGAGCAGCTGCGGGCTTTCCTAGAGGTCGGCCTGCAAGACCACGTCCTAATTTGGGAGGGGGAGCTTCGTCAAGTGGAGAAGGTGATGTTATATTTCTTCGGGGCGATGCTAGGCTAGGTGGAGGACCAGCACCAGGAATTTTCTTTTTCAAGCCAGCTGAAGGCGCGGTCAAGCCAGGCTTTGGAAGACCGCCAAGCTTTGAGGCAACAGCCTTGTTAGCTGCGGGTTTGGACTGAGGTGATACCACCGCCGATTTCTCGGATTGTGGTGTGGATGCTCTTTTAACTGGGGCTTTGAGACCTGGAGCAACCTTCTTGGTGGTGGGGGCTCTCTTCTGAGCTGGTGGTGCTGCTTTTGGTGGAGGTGCCACTGGTTTTGGCTTATCTTTCGCTTTTACTTGCGCGGCATCGCAGTTCTCCTTAATCTTCGTCTTCCGTATGTCATCCAATCCCTCCAAATAGGGGCCCATTGCTCGTTCTCCCATAATCTTCATTAGTGTACCTAGAACTTCCGCTCCTCCCGCTCTAGTGGCTTCATTTGAATCTGTTAGTAATTTGGTTGCGGCTTCAGCAATCGACTTGGTCTCTGGCTTCGACGGCGCTTCCCTTGTAGTCTTCAGACACCGAATCAGAAACTTTAGGGTCTCGGCCTTCACCTGGGGATTTTTGTGTTTTAGGAACTCTAGTATGTCCTCTAAGCACTCCGAAAGCCCCGTCGAAGCAAAGACCGCGTCCAGAGCCTGGCCTAGGGCATCAGCAACCGTTTGTTTCTTTTCTTTAAGTCTTTCTAGTATGGGGGCCATTATCCGCCCTCTGTATTTTGCAAAGCTTCTTCGTAACCCTTTCGCAAGTACCTCAACACAATTGGCAGCTGTTGTGACGACTGCGATGTTCGCATCTTTCATTGACTTGGCAAGAACTTGTATAATGTCATCATAGTGGCCGTCCTGAATACGCTCTGTGTTGGCAACCTCATACAACGCGTCTAAGGCTTCTTTACGGTCCTTCCATTTTGCAGATGCCATTTTTTCTTGGAAGTCAGCCGGGACCTTTTTCAGCACGTCAACAGGTTCTGCTAGATCAAAGGCTTCGACTGGTGCCTCTTCTTCGGCTTCCTCTTCCGCTGCTTCTTCCTCACCACCAACTGGAGCAGCAGCCGCTGCTTCCTGCTGCGATCGTAGTAATCGAGCCTGCTTCGGCGACGGCTCAGACTTGACTCCTTCAAATAGCTTCTCCAGGTCTTGCTGTTGGACAGGTTTGAGATCATCCCAAAACAATGTCTTCATCGCTTCCCGTAGCCATCGGTAAAGTTCGACAGCGAGATTAGATGCTTCAGCACGGACATTCTTATCTGCATGGCTAAAGACTTTCGGAAGAGCCTTCAATGATGGTTTCGGCTCCACTATCTTCACCCCATAGGCATGGTAGATAGCTGTCAAAGCACCCAGCGTAGCCGCAACAACTTTTGGCTGCTTGTTGGACAGCCCTTGTAGTAGACTTTCCAGGAGAGCATCTGATCTTCCCTCAACCTCGATGTAAAGCAACAATGCCTCTAAGGCGCTCTGTTTCGCTGCGGCTTTCGCTGATGGAAGTCCTTTCTCGACTATCGGTGTCACGGTCATAGGCCGTGATCTATACGTCCATTAGTTCTCACTCCCTGTCCATTTCTCCTTGTTTGTCTGCTGACCTAGTACATGCCTGAGTACCACCATATTTTAGAAAAGCGCACAGAGCGTTAAGTCCTTCTTGCTGCGCAGCAACGTTCGAATCTGTAACAGCAGCCTTCCATAATCCCGAGTCCAATACAAATGGTTTGAAGACAGGATCTGATTCGTCCGGTGTAGCAGCGAAAGCTTTCGCAGTATCTTCCCAACCCTCCTTTCGTACTTTCCAATTCTACGAAATTTTAGCTTATCCTTCTCGTAGAGTTGGTCATCAAAAATTAACCTTGTGCGTTACACGATCAGACAACGGCAGCAAGCTGAAGTCCTCCTCTTGGTCTGCCATGTGCGGGTAGTCGGCTATTACGCCTTCGAGGCACTATGGCTCGTTGATTTAAAAGGTTCCGGGCCAAATATGAGTAGTGTACTTTTTGAGGGTGGGCGGCCAAATAAATTCGAAGACTCTAAACACCGAACCCAAGTTACAAAGGCACGCTTCGTCACAGAAAGTCTGTTCTAAGGAACGAGAGATATATGCTGTCCCAAGTCAAATCGTAAATGTCAACAAAAACGCGGGCTTGGCGCGGAGCGGAGTAACCGCCCGCGTAGGGCGTTACCTCGCGCGCTCCAATTTATATTACAGGACGCTAAAACGAACCATGAGCAAAGGGTACTCTAACACGCTTTCTCAAGCTGCATACCCCGTTTGTCGCCCTCCATTTTCCGCAACCTGCCACCACAAACAATACGCAGAGGAAGGATGTTCTTCACATGCAATTGCTGAAGAACTGAAGTCAGCCACATCGTGAATCTTGAGGCGAAAGAGGACGTCGTTGCTGTGTACATATCAGTAGAACTATATGTGCCAAGCAAACATGCCTGACCCATGCTCCTTGACCGGCCAGGTGTGCCTGAGTCCTCGGAAAGGCCTGTAGGTGAGAGTCCGGTTTTGAGCTGCAAAGACTTCCCAAATATGCAGGTCAATGTTTGTCGACGCGTTGATTGGAAATGCTGCTTGTGCTTGGATCTGTCATGCTTGTGGTCTTCAGAGTTGGCAAGCCTCTTTCCCCTCCTTCATTAATAGTATGCAGTATATTCCATGATTTTGCCGACAAACAAATCACCGGTGGCTTTACCGGACTTTTCTTGTTCAGGAAAACTTAATCCATTCTCTCCGCAAAATTTTGCTTTGCGCTTCATCCGTTTGTCACTTCGTAACCCGAGTCTCATTTGCCCTTTAAGGCTAGTAGGGTTTTCACGTCCAACCACTTCTCACCCAGCGCATGCAGCAACGAGTTTGCCATCAGACATCCCTCGGACTCCAGTCTGGCCCAGGGCTCACAATTCGGGCCGAACCTGAACAATTCGCCAGATCCGTGGGCGATATTTTCCACCTTCCTGGTACATGGGCGCATGACTTTATCCCCTGGACAACTGTTATCGAGTGGAGTTGCTGCGTACCTAATGTACAGGAACCTCGCTCGAAATTGGGTTTACTTCGCTGCGGTTGCTTCTAGAACCTAGGGCGATTCGAACACAGTACTCAAAGTGTAGAGTAGTAGGGCGCGAGAATGGTGATCCCTTCCTTATAACACCATGTATAGGTATTCTCATACTGTGATGAATGTGAAGCTTACGAAGAGGGAAATTCAACAGTACATATAGGTAGCAAAGAATTTGCGCGACCAATAAGGAGACGGCAAGGCTTTGGAGATTGCAAACTTTTTAACGGACACGGCCGCCCGTTGAAATATCAGTTGTACCGAAATTTACCCTAACGTTTAGTACCGTTAGCTCCAGGTCTTCCCCCACATCTTCGAGGTGCCGCGCAGAAAGTAGCCGCCCGCGATGACCTCGCCCATCACTTTTGATGCTCGTAGGATCTGCTGCAGCTCCAGAATAATTTGTGCAAATAATCCGGCACCCTGATTGCGCAGTGACTGTATGTATATACTACAAACAATGCGATAACTATCATTGCCCAGAGGCTTGGTGAAAACGTTACTGCGTTTGTTTTGGGATACAAAAGAAATTTCGACAATCCGCTGGTAGCAAAAGGAAAGCAGACTTTGGGAGATATAAAGGGCATCCAGGGGCTGGTAGCGGGCTGGGGCAAAGAGAAGGGTTGAAAGTAATTGCGCCTGGAGTCCGCGCCATGAGCCAGCTTCTTACAACGAGACAGGCGGAGGAGCTGTGAGTGAGCAGCCGAGCTGGAAATCTATGATTTAGCCCAACTAATCATTCAGCAGCCACAAATCCATTATCGCTTATCTGTCATCCACAAAACTCACAAGCAGCGCAGCAGCACTGCGCGAGGAGCTTGGAATAGGTGACTCTTTTGACGATGCTACCAGCAAGAAATATGAAGGTCTTCTGGAAAAGAAGTGGACAAGTGTGGTCCGGCTACAGAAAAAGGTGACGGCAACATCTTGTTGGGAGATTGCCCGAGCTAAGGCTGCTACCATAGATAATGGACCTAGAATCTCGCAATCAGAGCCTTCAATCTGAACTGGAAAATGCAACACCAATATCTCTCTCTCGTCGCAACCAAGATCCCGCCTCCTGGCTTCCTAGGTCCCCGGCGCGCCATGTACTACAATCGCATCGCCAACCAGTCACCTGTGTGGCATTTCACCCGATTTTCTCCTCCCTTGCTTCCGGTTCCGAAGACACAACTCTCAAAATATGGGATTGGGAGCTGGGCGAGCTTGAGAGGACTGTAAAAGGCCACACGAAAGCAGTCTTAGATTGTGATTTCGGTGGCCCCCGTGGCGGCACATTACTCGCATCTTGTTCCTCAGACCTTACTATAAAATTATGGGACCCGTCAGACGAGTACAAGAATATTCGAACATTACCAGGACATGATCACTCAGTATCTGCTGTTCGTTTCGTACCATCGGGTGCGGCGGGCTCCCCAGCCTCAGGTAATCTCCTCGTCTCGGCCTCCCGAGACAAGTCTCTCCGCATCTGGGACGTCAGCACAGGATATTGCGTGAAAACTCTACGAGGTCATGCAGACTGGGTTCGGGACGTCGCCCCAAGCTTCGATGGTCGATGGCTGCTTTCGGCAGGGAATGACCAAACAGCGCGACTATGGGATGCCAGCTCTGGAGAAGTGAAAGCCACCTTTTTAGGCCACGAACATGTCATTGAATGCTGTACCTTCGCCCCCACAGTCTGTTATGGGCACCTCGCAACATTGGCTGGATTGAAGAAGCCCCCACCCCCTAGTAGCTCGGGAGAGTTTCTAGCAACGGGATCACGAGATAAAAGCATCAAGATCTGGGACTCACGAGGGACCCTGATAAAAACCCTAGTCGGTCACGACAACTGGGTTCGCGCCCTCGTCTTTCACCCCGGCGGCAAATATCTGCTCAGTGCAGGTGATGACAAAACAATACGCTGCTGGGACTTGAGTCAAGAAGGAAAATGCGTTAAGACGCTCGATGATGCGCACGGACACTTCGTGAGTTGCCTAAGATGGGTGCCGGGTGTCATTAAAGGTCCAGCAGTGGGCATGAATGGAGATGCGGGCAAGAAGGATGATCCAGGTGGGCAGGAAACTATCAGATGTGTGATAGCGACTGGAAGTGTGGATTTGAATGTTAGGGTCTTTGCTAGTTGATGAGACTATTGCTTGCGGCATTGCAGATGTGAGACGGCTGTAGAATATGATAGCTATGACGTTCAAGAGCTGAACGATGAATTTGCCCTAGATGCGGCTTGCACGGGGTGTTAAGTTAGGCTTGAGGAGATCGCGAGACTGGAGGATACAAGTTGGAGGCCATGTTGGTTTCACAACCAATTCGCAGCTATATGTGAGGTGTCTCTGGGAGATAAATCAGACCGCTGTGTTGACGTAGCTACAGGTAGTACAAGCCAATCCAAACAGTCCCCTAACTGTCTGAGATCTCCATCAAAAATGATTCGGAATGGCATCATCGCCAAACTTCTAACCTTCCCCCCCGCCTTCTCATCCTTACCGTTTCTACCCACCCTTGCTACAAATGGCTCATCCACCGGCGAAGCGAGCTTTCCATTCGTGCGCGTAGACGCTGGCGTCGCCTCCTTCCGTTCCTTAGGCAAAACCAGATGAACCCATTCCTCACCCCTAACCCACCTCCTTCCCCTGCTCCATCACCTGCTTTTCCTCCCCGTCCGCGGCATCTCCCACCCTCTTGTCACTATGCCTGAGCGGATCATGCTCGTCAATATACGTGCTGCCTTCCATCTCCGCTGGCGGCGCGGCTGGCATCTCATATATCGCTTTATCTGCTAGCTCTGACGGCGGCGTGGGTAAGCTGAAGGACCAGACGGATTGTCCCAGTAATTCAGGGGACCTCGGACTTTGGAGTTCAGAGACGCCTTTGGTGTCCTGGAAGTGCGGACTCGGGAGCTCGGCAATGGCTTTGGTGTCACAGGTGGTGCCGGGATCGAGCTCGCTGCGCCCTTTGATGGTGGTTTCGGGTCGGCATACTGTAGGTCTTCGGTGCTCTGTGCGGGCTTTGGCCTGGCGGCGGCGGATCAGGAGGGTTATGGTGGCCAGGATTAGGGCAATGGCACCAACGGCACCAATTGTGGTGCCGGCTATGGCGCCTGGGGATAGGTACTTAGAAGGTCTGGCGGCGAGAGTGTATTTGAATGTGAATATTTGGCTTTTTATGGTGCTGGCGGATATTCCTGCCGAGGCGATGGTTGTGGATGGAACGAGTGGAACGGAGAGGCTGCTGACGCAGGGGGTTTCGCCTGCGAGGGCGGAGGTATAGATAGACCAGCCCCTTTTGGCGTGGTCAGAGATAGAGCCAGCAACCCATGAAATGAAAGACTCACGAAGGACAACAAGCACTGCTTGTCGTAACGTAATCTGCGGGACAGACGCTGAGCTCCCCACCGTTTTGGATAATAAATGGACAACAGCCTGGATCTTCCACGGAACATCCAAGCCACGGATATTCTAATACTCCGCCGGTTGGGAGAGTCATAGATACGAACTGGGGCAGTGAGCATGATCCTGTTAATAGTTTCTCGCCTGTAAAGGTGGCTATGGCGGCTGTGGTAATTAGGGAGATTTGAGACTCCACGGTACCTGCTGCAGTAGTTAAAGAGGTCGGTGTCCTATTTACAACTTCTGATGTTTCCGATTTTACGAGGAACGATCCGTTAGTACATCCAAGGAAATTGGGAAAAGTGACGTTGACGCTGGTACAAAGAACTGCACTGAAATTTGCAGCCACTGTCTAGGCCTTAGCAAGAGCCGAGAGAGCGATAATGATACATATTATACATACATACTCGGTCACTAGAATCGCATAATGTAGCCAAACAGCATGCAATCGTATTGGCGTATTTGTCGCTCCTGCAGAGACATGCAATATCTTCACTTGAGCAATTACCTTGGCTGCTTGTCGAAAGTCCAAAACAACTTTGCTGCAATATATAAGTGTATCATATATCCGTTCAGGAACAAACGACTCACAGCACATGCGGGCAATGTGGCGAGGTTCCCTGCGGACGTTGTTGAGCCACCTCCAGTCTCTGACAAAGCTAAAGATGAAGTCATTTGTCCAAGACATTTCACAGTCAATATAGCAACGATCAGAATCTTCAACATTTCCAGTATGATATATGGTCTGTAAAGATTGTATAACGCTCATTTCGCTGAATTGATTGCATTCCTCCTATCAAGATATAGGGACAGGAGAAGTTCGTAAGGACAAAGAAAATCCAGAGCCATTCAGCTATTGCCAGGCGCATTTCAACAAGCCAATACAAAGACGACATGTTAACGCATGCGGTTTGAATCATGTTCTGAACAGAGAAAGCATCGCATCTATGACTGGTTGCGCGCCAGGAGACGGCTTCTAAGTCAACATTCGACTTGACGATGAAACCTACAGAGTATCGATCTCTACTACCATGAGAGAAGAATTTTGATTGTAGACTCTGCGTCAGGCATTGCGATTCTACTGGGCATGAGCTCTTCAGCTTATCGCGTGTATGTTCTTTGGTGTAGATAAGGCGGAATGGCGCGCTGAAATTCCGCTTTCGGAAATTTTGATGCGCCTTTTATCAAGGCCAAAACACACATGGAAGAAAGTCTCCATCCTCTGGACAATAACCAGCACAGCTATGTGCTTGTCACTGGTGCGAATAGGTAAGATCATGATATTCCTGAGGTGACTGAAGTTGACCGCCACTAGCGGCCTCGGCTTTGGAACGTGTTGCCGACTAATTGACGAGTTCGTCTCTACACGACCATCCTTCCAATGCCTCACCCTCATCCCCACCACTCGAGACTCTCGAAAGAGCAAGGATACCGTCAGGCGCCTCGAACAACATCTTGAGCGCCAATCCAAGCGGCTCGACACGCCTTTACACCATCGCATATCCCTCCAACCTGAGCAACTCGACTTAACGTCAATTAATTCTATTCGAACACTATCGGCCAAACTCGATAGGAACCTACCCCAGCTCGATGCTATCATCTGCAATGCAGGTTATGGTGGACTCGCAGGGATCAATTGGCCACTGGTAGCGTTGGGTGTACTCACTGACTTGAAAAGTGCGGTCACATGGCCCTCGTCCAAGATTGGCATTGTTGGCGAAACCACTGCACCTCAGAGGGTATCGACAGATTCAGCCAAAGATGCTAGAGGACTTTCAGACACTACACCAGCTCTTGGCCAGGTCTTTACCTCCAATATTTTCGGGCATTACATCCTCTGCCACTTACTTGTACCTCTCCTTCGTGCCTCTCCAGATCAGGGCCGCATAGTATTTGTATCTAGCCTTGAGCCTCACCCTTCGCACTTTGATATCAATGATGTACAGGGCCTCAAGTCGGACAAGTCTTACGAGTCCTCGAAACGCCTCACCGACATCTTGGTCCTGACTTCGTCCCTTCCGGGAACGAAACCTTTCATCCAGCGGTTCTTGTCTACGACTACTTCTACACCTTCGCATACAGCATGCTTTGCGAGTGATGGTCAAGACTTAGGAACAGGCGCGCCAACCCCTGGAATAATCCTTGCGGACAACGAGTATCAGACTTCTTCTGACATGTCACCGAAAATGTACCTTTGCCATCCTGGTATCTGTGCAACCTCTATAGTACCACTCCCACTGATTCTAACGTACGCTATGATGCTTGTGTTCTATATAGCTCGCTGGCTTGGCTCGCCTTGGCATACATTGACTGCATACAAGGGCGCCTGCGCACCAGTGTGGCTTACCCTTACGGATCAAGAGGAATTAGAAGATATGGAACAGAGAGATGGAAAGGCGAAGTGGGGAAGCTGTACCGATAGAGCGGGATATGAAAGAGTGATGCGTACCGTGGTCGAAGGTTGGGGTCTGGGAGGTAGGATGGGAGAAGGGGAGTTAGCAAAGAGGAAGGGGACGAGACCAGGTACTCTCGCAATAACTAAAGAGGATAGAGAAGATTTCGAACAATTGGGAAGAGACTGCTGGAGCCAGATGGAAGCTTTGAGGGTAGAATGGGAGGCGAGAATTAAGGGCGAGTAATACTGACTTTTATTCATTGTTTCGACGTCTGCGAGCAGACTATGTGTCTTAGGCACAACGCACCGCATCAAAGCAAATATTGTGCATTATCTCGCAAGCTTATGACTATGCTCAATGCCACTTTGTTCGCTTGCTCAGGGAAAGCAAGCAACGACGGAAATCACGACGCAAGAAGGTAGTCAGACATCCAAGCGGGCCGTTTCGCCATTGCACAATGTCAAAGATTTCGTCAAGACGAGTGCTTAGGAAATATGTACGCACAGATCATTGTGCTATTAGGTTTGTTTTCAAAGAGCAGCCATCGTTCATTCTCTATATCCCACAGACGATCTTCCGAGCCGTGCGTCTATGGGAACACGGCGATCATGATGGTCTCACCATGGGGTGGTACAGAAGGCCTGCGCTTCTACTTATTTTACGCGCACGTCAAATTCTCCGTCATCGGCTAAGTTCTGGTCTATGTTGCCCGTGGGACGATATATGCGCGGCCAGAAAGACAAATACCACACTGGTAAACCGTTAGCGAGCGCATATAATCGACGAAGACTCCTTGTTGCTACCTGTAACCATCTGTAGCGATAGGTCACTCCTAGCGCTGTTAGAGGTACATCCTCTCACTACCAACTATCGGCAACAAGGCCAGGCTACCTGACCCGTAATTAGAAGATTCTAATTCGGTGGCTATGGAACTGCTCCTTATGATCTAGGCTGCTATTTTGGGCTCGATGCTTGATTGTTCCTTTCATTCCACTTACGCTTGGTTCCTTAGACCGGCAAACTCTCCACATAGTCAATGTGCCGAAAGGTGTGATGGGTCCAAGCATCAAGCTTTCGTTCAGGTACACGGGATTGACTGTTGCATAGCCTGCCTCGAGGTTGCTCCGGCTTGGCCTATCCGTCCACCTGCGGGCCAATGTTGCAGCTTGCAGAATACAGACCGCAGGATACATAATTCCGCGACACGTACTTTTTTTCCTCTCGAAACTGTCTAATTCACCCAACTGTCTTATTTACCCGTTTTTCTTACGTTATACTTTCCCATTTTCCCATCACAACCTCTGCGCACGGATCTCGCGTGAATGTTGTGGGTGGTATGATTTTTAAAGCTAATTGGTCTGCTCATGTAAGCGGTCTCTACATTTCTGCTTTTGTTCTCACTGTAGTTCCAGTGACTTCCTGCTGGCAGTCTGTCAACGGCGTAGACGCCCTCTCTGCTTGATATTCCATTCCTTTCGTCGAACCTGCTCACTCTTTCTTCTCTTTATTAGCATTACAATGATCGCACTAATAGCATCGTACTCGATTCTCCTTTTCCAGCTGTATATTAGGAGATCTTATGGTTTCACTATACTTCCTGAATTAGGAAGCACTGATCCTAACGCTTTCTGGACTACTGAAGTGACGATTGGTACACAGAAATTAAACCTGACTGTGGACACAGGATCAGCGGATCTGTGAGAATGGATAAATTGTAACATTATGGAAGCTAGCTAATGGATAAGCAGATGGGTTTACAGTACCGATGTCTTTTACCTGCCTGGCACGGCCCCCTCGCTTCACAGTAATTATACTTGTCATCCAGGTCCAACGTCCAATTGCACTTATGAAGGCTTTTTCTCCGTTCACTATGGTGGCAGTGCCTGTGCCACAGTATCTGGAAATGTCACGTATGATAAAGTGAACATCTCTGGTACAATCGTACCAGAAATGGGCGTGGAGGTGGCTTATGCAGCTGGCTGTTTTCCAGATAGTGTGGCAGATGGCATTCTTGGCCTGAGCTTTGGGGAAAATAACCGAGGTATCTACTCTATGTAGTGGTCAAAGGGTTCTGTTTGCTGATTCAATACGAAGCTTTTCCTAGGCAACCTACATTCATGGAACGCCTCATGCCTGAGCCAGTCTTTGGCATCGAATTCTATAAATCAACCTCCGGCGACCACCTTGCCAACCTCAACTTCGGCTACGTCAATGAGACAAAGGCAAGGGATGGTCTGGTCACCGCATCAATCGGCAAGAATACGATCTGGATGGTAGATAACGTTAGCTTCATCATTGGAGAACTTATAGATGGCGTGCCGGTCCCGGTAGCTTCGGGCTCGAAGACACCGCTCACACAAGATATGATATTTGGTAGGCGACTCCTACCATAGCCTGGCTCCGAGCTATCTAAAGCTGACTATCGCATGGTCAGATACAGGTGCTGGCTCTCAATTCGCCGTTGATCCTCGAATTACTCTAGCATACTACGCCCAGGTGGATGGTGCGGTCCCCACGGATGTGAACAAAACAAGCTACAAATTCCCTTGCAATGCCACACTTCCAGATGTGTACCTCGCTTTCCAGAACGGTGAAGCATTCGGGTTCAGAGGTCAAGCGTTGACCTTCAACAACCCGGATCCAGGTGACAGTAAGCTAACCTGCACCTGTTTAGTGCGCGATTCCTGCACTGCAATCCTCCCCTTGCTTTCATTTCCAAACCTCTTAAATCTCGACTATAGACTTACCTTTGAGTTTGAAGTGTGCACAGGTCCTTTGTCGTCCGTAGGAGTCAAGGAGCAGGCGGTCGGGGGTGTAGGCGCCATGTTCTTCGAATCGACGTATGTGGTATTCAATATGAGCACGGAGCCATCGATATCGTTCAGTGTATGGAATGCTACCGCGGAGGATTATGGTCTGTAAGATCTGGGGTAGATCATATAGACAGTGGATAAAGCAATACGCGGTACGAATAGAGGTTTGGTGGCTTCCGAATAGAACACTGATATTTCGATTGGTCTACTTCATCTTGAAATGATTTGTGGTCGAGATTTGTTATTACCTAGGTAACTTGGAATTACGTTTGCTGATGTTTTCTTATCGGATAGTTAGCATATTGTGTCGCCGCGGACACGCGATGCGTAGCTACTTAATAAGCAGCATCGCTTATCGCCCTCTGGTCCAATAGAGCTTGGTGGGGCTGGTGTACGGCCTAGCAACCTAGCACGGTAAATTAGTCCTCAAATAGACCCAGACAACAAATGAGGCGACAGGACCCGTAGACAACTACCCCTAGAATTTACACTCAAGGCGGAGCAAACTTGCTCGATTTGCAGACCGTGGGAGTTTATGATATTCACGAGCTTGTTCCATGGCCGATCCTTTCACATTGGCTACCGGCATTGCCGGCCTCATCAGCTTAAGTCTTGAAGTCACCAAGATCGCTCAGCAATATATCAACGGCGTCAGGCATTCGTCCAAAGACATCAAAGACTTCCTGAAAGAGCTTGTTGCACTTACTGATGTGCTGCGTCAGTTGGATGCATTCCTCAAAAAGGATGAGGCTGGGGAGCGCTCGTTCGATCAGACATCAGTCCTGGTAAAGACCTATAAAGCTTGCCGCAACAGTCTCGAAAAGACGCGGTCAGCCTTGCAGAGCCGGGTCAATGAGTGCAAATTACTACAGGCCTTGACCTGGCCATTTGTTGGCAAAGAACATCAGCAAGTTATTTCAGCGATCCAACGCTGGATACATACTTTTCAATTCGCATTGACAATTGATGGTTGTGTCCTCCTTTCCAAGACCGCTGGTGAGGTCTCTGCAATTCTCAATTACCAATTGAAGACATTGGACGAGACAAAGAAGATAGCACATCTCGTCCCAAGCTTACTTCAGTCGACCGAGAAAGCGACAGACTCTATCAGCGAGGTCTTGAATGCTGTTTCCTCGCTCGCAGAAATCCAGAAAAGTATGGCTAGCCTTGGAGAAACCGTCCAGAACATCGAACGAATTGCTCTGGAATCTCTCGAACGGGAGTCTCAAGTGTCAAAGGAGCAGCAGGTACTACAGTGGCTCTCAACTCTAAACTTTCGGCCGAAACAGCTCGACACCCTCAGACGGCGCACTCCATCCACAGGCAAATGGCTTCTTGCAGAGGAGAACTTTAGGTCCTGGGTTGATGGCAGTGGTTCCTCTTGTTTATTTTGCTCCGGAATTCCTGGCGCCGGCAAAACCGTTCTGACATCTCTGGTGATAACCCATCTAGAGTCGCACATAGCAGCAATCAAACCTATAATAGCGTATATATTCTTTGACTATAAAGACCAAGAACGACAAACGGCAACAGCAATACTGTGTAGCTTACTGAGGCAGGTTATAGAATCCATTGGCGAAATACCGCAATCAATACAGTATTTCTACGGTGCGCGAACCCCTTATGAGAAAGAAAATACAATGGACGAGGAACAGTGCATCTCACTGCTCGAGTCTTTGATCAGAAATGAACCTCGCGACACCTTTCTCATTTTCGACGCACTGGACGAGTGCCCGGACAGAGACCACGACTCCAACGAAGTCAGATCAAGGATCACCTCTGCAATGAAGAGATTAGCAGTCGTTGGGAAGCTATTCATTACGGCCCGTCCACACGTGCATCCGGCCACGGTTATACCAGATTGTCTTCGCTTGGATATTCGTGCCACAGACTCAGATATGCACTGCTACATCAATACTCGAATCAAAGAACATAAAAGGCTAAACCGCCTTGTCGGGTCTGATCCTCAACTTGCGAACCTACTCAATGAGACATTATGTCGAAAGGCCAACGGGATGTTTCTTCTTACTCGACTGCAGATGGATTCATTAGTGAATCAAACCAGCGCACGGCATGTCTTCAAAGCACTTCAATCACTGCCGGAAAAATTGAGCGAGACTTTCGGCGACGCTATCGAGAGGATCAAGAGCCAATCCCGGGAATATTGGCAGCTCGCCAGACAAGTTATTTCCTGGATATTCTACGCGAAAAGGCCCTTGAAGGTTTCCGAGCTTCGAGAAATGCTTGCTGTTGAGCCCGAAGACACCAAGTTTGATCCTTTTGGTCTCCACGAGAGAGATCTCATACTAGAAGTCTGTTGTGGTCTTGTCTCTATCGATGAACTGGATGAAACCATCCGACTAGTCCATTACTCTTTCCAGGAATATTTGACCACTTGTTGGTACGGGCATTGGCCAAAGGCAGAGGAGACCGTCGCAGCCACTTGCCTGGCTTCCTTGACACTAGAAGGATGTTCAATTTATGAAACATGGTCCTGTAGGCCGGTCCATCCCCGATTTTTTGGGTACGCTTGCCGGTATTGGAGCGAACACGTCAAAGGGCCGCTCGAACAGATATTAGAAGATCAGATTTTGAGGGTGCTCGAAACTGAGATGCATTTAGAATATGACTACAGAATCCATGAAAGAGCGTATGAAGTAGCCTCTAGAACTACACCACTTCATGTTGTTGCCTCCCTAGGGCTCGATCATCTTATTTCAGTTCTTGTGAAACGCAAAATTGACCTCGAAGCTCGAGATTCCAATGGCTACACACCTTTAGGGCGGGCTGTGAAGACCGGAGAACGTACAGCAGTGCTTCAACTTCTAGAACGGGGGGCAGATCCCAACGCCCAAAGTGGAAGAGAGACCCCACTCTTCATAGCCTCTGCTGGCAAGGATCTAGCCATGCTGGAGCTTTTACTTGACAATGGCGCCATCTATGACGCCCGTGCTCTTATATTTAGCACGATAGATCTAAAATGTCTTCTTGGGTCTAACACGGTAGATCCAACAGTTCTGCAGTGGTTGTTGAACAAAGCTCGCTTTAAAGATGAAGATAAATTTGAGGCCTTGCTATACCACGTACGAGATGGTAGGGTCGATCTAGTGCAAATTTTATTGCGTGCGGGCACGAATGCCAACAGGATCGACAACGAATCTGGTGACACAGCTTTGACCACTGCAATCTATTATCACCAGTATGACGTTTTGGATTGTCTTTTAGCGGCAGGTGCGGAACCTAGCATAAGGAGTCCACGTGGAGACATACCTTTTAACATGGCAGTCTCTTTAAGACGTGAGCCAGCCATTGATGCACTTATCGCTGCTAATGCTGATCCGAACCTGTTGGATATGTACGGTCGGAGCTGTCTGGACTTAGCTTGTCCGGACGAAGAACTGCTTAGCAAGCTGGGGGGAGAGCTTGCTACATATATTCCGACCAACGCCGTGGTCAAGGAACGCCGCATAAGGGAAGGAATAATGGGCATTCTCTGCTCGTTCTATACTCTTTGGTGGCGCTGCAAGAGCGACGCTGTCAAGCAGCAAGCGAGAGTTTTCTGTATGCTTGGCACACTTGGTCACTGTCTACTATTAATTGGCGAGTTCGCAGACGCGAGGACTTGTTTTGAGAACGAGCCTAACACAATCTATTGTGATGGATGTCCAGGGGACCGACGCATTCCCGGTAAGCGTTTTGTATGTGGTTCATGCACGGACACGGATCTGTGTGAACCTTGTATGAGCCTTCAGAAGTCACAAGCGCCTCCTCTTCCCTCATGCAAAGATCATGAGTTTCTGGAAATCGCGGAACCAGGGCTAGTCAAATATGGAGAGGATCGGGTAAATGATGCAGGCGAGACATTCAGAGAATGGCTGACACGGCTTGCACAATGTTATTTGAATGAAGATGATTTCAAACAATTTAGAAGTGAGCTAAATGGTAATAACAAGAGAGACGAAAAGCTGGAGGAGCCTGAGACGATCGAGACAGACTAAGGAGGAACGAGGGACTAACGGGCAAAATCATTAAGACCTCTACAATAGCACACCTCTTCCAAGCGCCGAATCTACAAACTTGTCGTCAGGCAAACCGCGGTTCAAATACTTATGTCGACAACTCGGTACGCAAAACCCATGTCAGATGCGAGGCGAATTTTCGAACACAATGGAATCTGAGATAATGACACAGCTTGTTCATGTGACGCACATGGTTTGGGGGCAGTCTCTTAGGGTAGTGCTATGAGCTATATACCAGCAGCTAATTGACTTTTCCATGCGATTTCTCCAATAGTATTGCAGTTTAGTAGCGTTGATTTCAAGTCATGGGTTGATAATAATAAACATATTCTATCATGCCAGAGATAAGTGTATATCATTTTAAAGATCGGAAATGGGAGATCACCTCTTGAGCACGCTGTAACGATGATAACTAGGAGACCCAGAGACTAGGTTTGCAGCCATAGTAGAATTGAAGCCTCATGTTGAGTCCTGCTTCTTCCTTCTCGCAATATCATATTCAATCACTATTCAAAGCAATCATTGCCAACAAGTCGACCACGAAGGTGACGAGCTTGCTCCGATATGTTACTTAGTCCTTTCCCTTCAGAGCAGCAAAGGGTTGCACCTTCCTCTTGTCCCTGCAAAACCCAGGAAAGAACGACGTTAGTCGAGAACCTTAGAATTTTCAAAATCGAATGGTTCCCCAATTCCCATTTCCTCTCCTACATCTTCTCTGCCCAGTGATCTTCCTGCTCTCTCCATGCAGTGGCGCCATTTCCTATGTCTTCTTCTGCTTCAAATTTTCACTCAATTTTCTCCGTTCGTCCCATCTTCAGAGTACGTTGCACTCCTACTCCGCCCGATCTCCTTGCTTTCTTGTTGTGCATTGCCCCCTTCCCTCCGCTCCTCCTCGTATCTTGTTCGATTGAAAAACTACTCCCCCAACATTGACCTGTCTCCCCACGCACCTTACAGCTTCAAATGACTGGCCTCCCTATTCTTCCTTCCGGTGATCCATTGACAGATTGATCGAGCACTATGCAGTACCAGTACCAGCTCTTCGTCAAGCCGTTAGCTAGGGTACGCGGAAGATTAGGACATGATACGCTGTCTTTGTGAGTGAGACTTACCAAGGCCCCAGCCACCCTAACGAGCCCAGACTGACCATATCTTTTTATCAGCTATCTTTGCCCGTCGGCACCAGACCCTCAGACCGTGTCACGACCTGCTTGTCGCCCGACCATCCCATGCTCTATAAAAAACACAGCTGCAATGCTCAGGACCCTGCACGACTACATACCTTCTTTCAAGCGTTCCTAATGATCTTGTCCTCCCTGTTCAATAACAGTTGCAGGCCAGAGTTGAATGGTCTTCTCGATGAGCCTGTTCCTCAGGCTCTTAGCACAACATCCATCACCTCACCCCCAGAGAGTGCCCCACTCATTTTCCAATACCTCTGAAATTTCAAGAATAAGATATACCTTGACATCCTAGCTCTCGGCACTACTAGTGGGACTCAGAGTTACTCGATCTTCTTCGTGGACGTCTTCCACGATGATGGAGGTCTTTGAAGAGGAGAAGGAACTGTACAGTTCTGCATCTTCACTCGTCTCATCATTGTCCCTGTCCTTGCTACACGGCTGACATAGGCCACCGGGCGGACCCAAGAATTGTAACAACACTTCCATAAGGAAGAGGCTGCAGACTCAACGATCCATGCCGGAAGGTCTGTAAGTCGCTTCATTGCAGTATGGAATGCCCCCTGCTTTATCTCTTGTTTATGACTGTCTCCCGAGCTCACGCAAAATGTGCGAACTTCGAACATGAACAGACTCTAGGTCTGATGGATGCTATGGGCGCACCAGCTCACAATTCTCACGACAACAAAACATCTGAACCATTGCTCAATAGATGTTTGTACCCGGTGACGCCCAAGATTAAATAGGGGCCTGAGAAAACTTGTTGCATTCTTTACCCGTGGATGCACTTTAACTTTGATTTTATGTGTGTACCTACCCAACGTACATTTGAGTTTCGTTAATGTCCGAGTGCGTCTGGAAATTTGAGACTTTCATTGAGTAGGTTTTAAATGGAGCTCTTCACTGACAAGAACCCACCAATTACAGGATGACTCGGCTTGGCATGGCTTTGAACACTATATCAAGGCTCGAAAGTATCTGTGAGGTGAGTCTAGAAGTCCCTTATTGCGCTCGAATGTGAATTTGATGACAATTCAACTGCAGTACACTCGATTCCCATTTGAACCACAGCCCTGGACGCTCGATGAATACTGGCGCATCATCGGCAGAGGTCATCGATAAGTGGTAGCCATAGTGGGACAGCGCTGGGGCCGTCGGAAAGTGTTGAGGGGGCGCAGAATGAGGTATGGCTTGGAGACCTCCTTTGTACTCAAAGCCAGTCAAATAATTTTACTATCGACCTAATCTGGACGTCACGGCCGATCAAAGCATGAATCCCTTGTTTGTGGCAAGCTTGGGCCGGATTTTATGCGCGACTTGAACAGTCAATCAATCTATAAAGATCATCAGTCACATTGATCAATCCGTAGTCTTATGGGCTTGAGACCTTTGTTGGCAGCTCCATGTCCAAGCCGATCAAATGTTTGCCCCCTTTTGAATATGTGTCATTTCTAAGGCTCAGGCTTACAGCTTGGACTTGGTTGGCTTGCGTGACGTCGGGCAGCAAAAGACCATTCTTCTCCACTCACCAATGAAAAGCCCAGTGTACTGAGTCGAGATATCAGGGACCGTTAATGTCGGACACTGTGGCTATGCTAACCTGGTTAGTATTGGTGTTCTAAAACGTTATTAACATATTGGTGCAGCATCCTTAACACCAACTCTTGATATCCTACGACCGTATTGGAACCAATGAGAGAATCAATAAATATGCAAGATCAAGAAGGGACAGTCGCTTAATCCTTGGAAGACTTTATAGTACAGTAGTTACACATATCTATTGTTCCTGCAGTTGACGCTACGTGGCTACTAAACGCTGTTGCCTTCTTTTCTTGAGCCCGACCAGCTGGACTCGTAGTCCGAAGCACTGGTTGCCACTGTGGACTGTGACTTTTGATAGGTAAGAAATGACAGGCTTGCGCCACGATACTTACTAGTATTTGAAACGTGGCTAGTAGATTGACCGTGATCAAGCACGCTGAGCACCCCATAGATCCTGCCAAAATTGCTTGAACCCATAATTCGGCTTCGTGCTATCATGGACCTTGACTTTATCCGTGGAAAACTTATCCAACACGCCACCAGGTCTGTGTCCTATAACCTCCACTCTCACCCTTTCAGGCCTGCGCGATCTTTCTCTGATCTCGTTAGGGAGTTGAGGCGCGATGTCAGCGAAGCAGGAACGCAGTTCCCGGTCGAGAGAGAAATAGGGCTTTTTGGCTAGGTTGGGGGCTTGGAGGTTGTAGGTGCGGGTTAGGTTGTTGAGCTCTTTGATGGCGAGGCTGTGGTAGGCGAGTTCGAGGGATTCCCAGGCTTGATCACGGAAGGGAGCTACCCGGGGGAGGGGCGGCGATATTGATGGGCCTTGTTCTGTGTTGTCTTGTGGCAAAGATGTGCTGTGTTCTGACGTGACTGGAGGTTCCGCAGGTGTGGAAGATTTGAGGGCTGACTCCTCAGTGACTGTGATCTTGGAGTCGGATATTTCGCTAAATGGGGTGGGAGTCTCGGTCACGGTTAGCTGTGATAGCTTTCCTTCATGATCGATCTCAATCATAGACTCGGTCTTTTTGACCTTGGGATTGTTGGCCGCTTCAGCTGCAGCGTATGCTTCTGCCCGCTTGACTTGGGCCTCCAGCGATCCACCCTTGCTCGCTATTACACGTGCAGCGTGTCGTTTCCAGTCGGCACGTATCCTTCCCCGAAAGACAGCCGCCGCTTTGACTAGCTCTTGCTGTTTCTCAATCCAGGGTGGTACAATCTCTTGCTTTTGTATGATCTTGTTCATGAAGTATTCCGTGGTGTCCAGGAATGGACTATTGGCGTTATAGTCACGTTCGACATTCGTGCCTTTACCACGTCGAATACCCTTGAATTGACCTCTAGCAATAGCATCCTCTATTCGTTCATTTGCCAGAGCAGCCAATCCTTGAACTGAACCTGGCATCGGCCTAGCGCCAGCTGTGAATCGTTCTTTGAGAGTCTTTCGCATCTGTTCTCGTTCGTTCTCTGACATGGTTGGATCCTGACTAAGAGCATATACCGACGTTCGGTCCCTAGCATTTGCCAACCGTTCACCCTGAGATCTCTGCACAGCCTTCTTCATCCGCATGTCGATACTGACTGGTGTCGCTCGCGGGGTGGGGATCTTACGAGATCCCGTAGCGCGAAGGGGCTTGTGAGCGTCGTTCAGCATGCGTAGAGCCGAGTCTTCTAGCTTCTCATTGCCAGACCAAGGCTGCGCTGCAGCTATATCACGAGTGCCCTTGCCTGCGCTGGTCTGAGACATGATTAGTCAGTAATAGCCACGGTACGGGGCTTGGAACGTACCGGCATGTTCAATTGAGCAAATGCAGCCGGGTTCTCACTCTTGAAAGAGCTTTCTTGGATCCTCTCTTCAAGTCTTCGCTTCAATTCTTCAGAAAACCCTCCTTCCTCGATAGCCTTTTTGGCACTGCGGCCGCCTTGCTCAATCGATTCGTCCGTCATTTGTGCCAGTCTTCTTGACATGCCCCCTGGCTCTCCTCCATTCTCGATATTCTCGACATGGGTCTTTGTGTGGTCTCCACTCTTTGCTGGAGCGTGCTCATTCTTTTGTGGCAAAGTCGTTGAAGTGGCGAAAGCTTTTGAGATCATGCCATTCTGCGGGCGCAGAAAAGGACATGCTAGCTGTCCGTACAGACATCTGGTACAGATAAAGGGAACAAGTTTCCTTACAATGACCATGTAGGACCAAACGAGAAGAGAAATGAATAATGCTTCACGATGGATGTATCCCTCGACGGAAAGTGACCAGGTTGGATCCTTATCGATAAGGATCGGCAAACCTTCGGCTTTGAGCTAGCCCTACCAGCAGCACTGGGGGATTTCCACATCATTCATCACTTCGGTTGATCACACTCACAAATGCTCATGTCGGACGTTCTAGCGGTGTATTTATGATCTCAGAAAGTCATTTATCCAGCGACAACACAACAATTTTTGGTAATCCGCTTTGAGGCTCAAGAAACCAGAAACACCCCCCAGCGTCGCATTGGAGCCCTCCAATCTCCCTGAGTGATCGCACCGCCAACATGAGGGTTTTCTCGGGCTCTACGATTGCTGAACAGCCTATAGCAACAAATAGACGCCAGCCAATTCGTCAGACACGTACGAATCCTGCCAGAACTGCTTCCAACCCTCAAGTGCAAGGAGGTGCCCTCGCCCAGCTACCAGACAGCGAACGCAATGCGAACCCTGGATTCTTCCCTGCTATTCAGCATTTCACCGATGCTATTGCAGCACTCCCAAAAGAGATGATAAGACACTATACCATGTTGAAAGAGGTTGATGCCAAAATTTACGGCCCAGAAGCCCTCCTCGGCGAGCTTGTGAATCAAGCGCTCAAAGCACCACTACCTCCTCAACCCACACCCACTATACAAAGATCTGGCGAAACCCAAGATGCAAACGCCGTTTCAGCATCAGACCACGTAATTTCGGTGCTCGACCCTGCCAATGCGTCACGCCCAGCAGAACCATCGCAGCCCAATGCGCAGGACGACCCGGCCCAGTGGGCACGTCGACGCCACTTTCATAGCATCCGACAGGCTATGGCAGATATGCTTGGCACCCTCGACGAGAAAAACCATGTTCTGAATACGGCCCTTGACGGCCTTGACAAACAGATGAGGCGTTGCAACAGCTCCTACCCTTACATCGAAGAGGAGATCAGCGAGGAGGCTCGCTATGGCAGTCTCACACACTGGGCGTACACAGATAGGACTGCGGAGAAGAAGGGCATGATTTCCGGCGAGCGTACAAGAAGAGCTGCGAACCATGCAGCAGCCAATGCTGCGATGCAAGAAGCAGAGGGAGCGGCCATTCGAAGCGAGCAGAGACGAGATGCTCTAGCAGCCAAGAAGCATCGCAATCAACACGTGGACTCTGATTTTGATGAGAGCCGAACCATGAACAAGAGAACCCAGGTTGCCAGCAAAGGGCGAAAGGCTGCAGATCCAACCCTCAGCAATGGCGTAGGCCTTGGGATCGTCAACGGTGGCGCGCCGCCCAGCAAGCGGCGTAAAGTTGAGAAAGTTCCAGGATCCACGTTGGCTCCCGACAGGGCCATGGCTTCGGTATTCGGCACTCATGCTGGCTCTGGTCGAGCTGGTCCAAGCAGCCCCCGAGACCTCTCAATCAATGATAACTCCGGGAAGAAGAAGGGCAGAGGTGGTTCTACATTGAATGGAACTGGGAGACGAAGGTCAGTGCTCACAGCGTCCTCTTGCTTCCACATTCCGCTGACTGTTAATATATATAGAGCCGGCACGAACGCTTCCGCTGCGAACTCTCCATCCTTGGCATCCTCCCCTGTCGTAGGTACGTTCTCAGCTGCCAAAGACAGACAAGGCCGAAGTCCAGCACCAGCTATGCTTCAAAGGGTGCCATCATCGAGGGCACGTCAAAACTCGAGTCAATCTGTGCTGCAAGTCTCCCGGAATCGTTCGTCGTCGACAAACCACAAGCCGGCTAATGGAAATGGAATGTATGGAACTACGGCAGATGTTGAGAAAGTGTCTAGCTTGACTGGGCGCTCAACCGGAGACATTAAGAGCAACATGAAAGAGACAAGTAACAACAAAGGAGAGCATCTAATTGAAGACACAGGCACTGGGGACGCAACAGTAGACTTACGTGGTGGCATAGTAGTCGGTAGCAGAAGTTCTGATCGAGCGCTCAAAAGGGAAGAATCAGTGAACGGAAATGGTAGGACACGACCTCCATCTATTTCAGTATCAACGCGTGGAGGCAATGGAAAGCAACCATCGAAAACAGCGACGCCAATCAGCGCCAGCTTTACGGAGCCACAGAGGACACGAGCTCCTCGGGAAATTCCATTGAAGCGGTCCCACAAGAAAGGTGCAGGCCTGGCGGCTCAGTTGGCGGCTCAAAGCGCGGTACATGAAGAAGAAGTCTCTTCGATCCAGGGTGATGAAGATGAGGATGGAGATGAACCGAGATATTGCTACTGCAACGAGGTCAGCTATGGAGAGATGGTCGGCTGCGATGGGGATGAATGTCAGAAGGAGTGGTTCCATCTAAGTTGCGTGGGTCTGGCGAGGGCGCCCGCAAAAAATGGTACGTTGTCTGAAAAACCTCAAATTTGGGACTGTGTTAATGAGTTCGTTTGCTGCTAGCGAAATGGTACTGCGATGATTGCAAGGAGAATCTGAAGGATGCTAAGTTCAGCCGTGGCAATGGAAGGTAACTGACGATGCTCTATCCGGGATGACTCTCTGAGTGGTCGGTATGAGGAGATCTGTGAGCGGATTTGTGGTATGACTCGAACGTAATTTTGCTTTTTGGAGCGATGAACAAAATCTGGCCTAGGATTCTCACCAGTGCCTACCATCTGGGTTCAAAGAGCGTCGCCTATATCATCAACTTCGACTTCTGCATTGTACCAATACCTATCCATAATGTCGATATTCAAATGCAGAATCTAGTCTATGGACAGCTACCTTACCTTCAACATACCTAGCTGTTGGACTTTTAGCACAGACTACTTCCATGCAAGGAACGTGCGGATGGTGAGCCGTTGATAGGGCTGAATTCCGAGTCCGCTAAAATTTCCCTACAAACCATCGAAGATCAGACGAGTCCACCAACCAAATTTTCCCCTAACATCGCTTTGCTATAGCACGGAGTTCGGTCTTTATAATTTGATCTTGATGAACTGGTCTGTCTTAGTCTTCATGTTGTTCTCGTATAGAACGTCGCCCGCCAATTGCTTTCGCCAACGCCTTCGTTAATCACGGTCACTCACACCCTATATAAATCACCTCAACAACACACACTGACGGTCAATGTCTTCCATGCACTTGTCGCAGGTGCGAAGATGGCTGTTACAATCACCTCCCGTGGAATGGGCCATCCTGCAACTGCGCGAGCTCCTAATTGGTGCTCTACGTCAGGGACCTGTCCCTCAACACGTAGCTTTTGTTATGGATGGAAACCGACGTTTTGCCAGGAGTCATGGAATAGAAACAGTGGAGGGACACAATCTTGGCTTTGAGGCTTTAGCAAGAGTACACAATGCACGCCTGGTCAGAGATCAGAGAAGGCAACAACACTTCGCTAACTTCAACCCCCATTTAGATCCTCGAAGTCTGCTACAAGTCTGGCGTTAAAGTCGTTACCGTATACGCGTTCAGTATTGAAAATTTCAAACGTTCGAAATACGAGGTCGACGCCCTCATGGACATGGCAAAAGTCAAGCTCCTGCAACTGGCTCAGCACGGCGACCTCTTAGATCAGTACGGCGCCAGCGTTCGAGTCCTTGGTCGACGCGAACTTTTAAAAGAGGATGTCCTAGAAGCGATAGACCGCTCCGTCCACCTCACAAAACACAACAAGGGAGCAATTCTAAACATCTGCTTCCCCTACACCTCCCACGACGAAATGACAACCGCAATCCGCGACACCGTAATCGACTACTCCGCTCCGCTCACCTCCCAACCCCGTTCGTTCTCCGAATCCCATATCACGCACACAATCCGCGCCCGCCGTCTCTCCGCCGCCACTGCCATCCTAAAAGTCCGCTCTCACTCCCCCTCCTCTGGCGGCACATCCGATACCGAAGATTCCATGTCCTCATCTACAACCCTGCATCAGGACTTCCCAACTCCAGCTACTACCGCAATCGAAGAAGAAGAGGAGGAGGACGAAGTCAGCGAGCTCAAGAAATTCCAAAGAGACACGTATCCCGATCCCGAAACAATCACCTCCGAAATCCTAAGCGACCACATGTTCACGGCCAACCTACCACCCTTAGACCTCCTAATACGAACATCAGGAGTTGAAAGATTAAGTGATTTCATGCTCTGGCAATGTCATGAAGAAACCGATATCGTCTTCCTAAAATGTTTATGGCCTGAGTTCGATCTGTGGACATTCCTGCCCGTGATTCTTGAATGGCAGTGGAAGAGGCGGAAAAGCGTCCAAAGAGAGAAGACACCGGTCTCTCTAAGTCAGAAACTCGTGAAGTCTGCATGAGAAGGCGATGTGTATATAAATTTCGGTTTTGGAACTAATTATATCCTGTCCTATCTGCACTAATGGCTAGAGCCCGCTGTCGTGCCATGACGGATCGTCATCTTAGGTATGTATGCCAAGGCGAAAGTCTACCTCAACCTCACTTGTTATGTTTACGTGGTGTTTTGTTCATCCGCGATCATCATGACACTGACGTTCAACAACGTTATGATCTTTTTCTTTGACTCACGTGGTGGCGAGCTGAAATACGCGCACGAATGTGAAGCAGAAAATAATAACGAGCGCTAACATATATGGGTTATCCCGCCTTGACTGTAGGTGAATGATCTTATGGCAACTGAGGCGTCATGAAGTGAAGTAAGGAAGCACGTTACTCAGCCCTAGATATTCTTAGAACCTTAACTGTCGCCTGTCTTTAACCCCAACACATTGTTGCACCCTAACTAAGTATTATCATTCATTTCGCACAGTCAAGAGAAGGCATTAAGTATTATGATGATAAGGCTAAAAATGGCCTCAATGGAGTGCCCTTCCTGTTACTAGCAAGGTACACTTGACACGAATTGCACCGCCGACTTCTAATTCTCCCCTTAATTCTTGCAATGCAAATACATATATATATATATATATATCATCATCATCTTGAGAGCTCTCACTACTGCCGTGTTCACTTTGTTTCATGGCTCTGGTCTTCGGATTGAAACTTTCAGGAGCTTGTCTGCATCAAGCAGCAAAGCCAAGAAAAAAAAACCTTCGCATAAGTGAGCGGCTCCTTTTGAGCAAAATAGTATCGCCACCCACAATTTCTACGGGGAGCATGTGATTTTGAATGGGTCTCTGTGGTTTGAAAGTAGGTAGGAGAGCATTTATGCGAACATTACCGCGTTTTTGTGTGGATATGGCTCCGCAATCCAAGCAAGCCTCACGGGTATACCTTCTCATGGCTTCTTTTCCTGGCCTGAACTTAGCGGATCTATTATTTTGGCATGTGAAAATGTGGTATTTAATCACTATTCTTCTTCTGGGATCTCTTCTCTTCATACTCTTCACACTTCTCCATAACCAAGTCAATTGCCCAGTTGTCAAACATTTACTGTGAGCGTCAACGTGATAGCACTCTCATACGTTAAGCATCGTTATTGAAGCAAAGCATCACATACATTATGGCAGTCACTCGAAACCCATATCTCTGGAGCCCAACCACCACCCTTCCAGATGGTGCTTACATAACAGGCCCCTATATCGATGCCGATAGAGCTAGCAATTTCCCCACGGATAACTATCTGACAGGTCTTCGTGCTCCCAAGTTTCGCAATCTTGGAATCCCTCAAACACTCCTACACCGCGGCAGAGCCAACGACAATATCGATCATCCTAATCCAGCCGAAGAATGGCGAGCATATCTCTGCTCAGCAATCGTTCGTCACTTTAGCTACAAGAAATTTACCGGCCCGCTCAGTATGGGTCACGCCACACCATCATACAGAAGGACAGACCGAGACTTCATGCAGACCTTCATGGACGCCTTGCCAGCTGCCGGGAATCATACCGATGCACACAAACAAAAATTAGTGCAACTAGAGCATCAGCTCACTCACGAAACATTCGGCTGTTTCCCCGAGCTCTTCCTCGAGGTCTTCGATTCCAACGCACAACTTGCCCGTGAAGTCACCAACGCAATGGTAAACCTAGATGTCATCGGCGAAGATTTCACCACTCCACGGGCACTAATCTCCCAACATCTCCACCGCTTGACAACTGAATGGATCGACCTTACTGAACCGATTGACGTCGTCCCCGCATATGACAACATATACAAAACTTATATCGAGTCCCAAGCCCGCCGTAGGGAGATCATGACACGTCTCATCGACTACAATGCCCTCCTCGCTGATCCCACCCCCGAGATGCATGCCAGGGCCCGCACGAGAGCCAGAGTCTTCGATACCGAAGCGTTCCCCAGCCAGGACAATCCCACCATCGCAGCTGGATCTACAAATGGCCACGGAACCCTTCCCCAACACCAGGACTTCCAGATCTATGAGGACCCGGAGGTCACTCTCTTCGGCAACGATCCAGCTGAAGTACGCGGAGCCCTACAGAACTTGGTCCTCGGACCCGTCTTACCGGATCCACCATATGGACAGGAGAATGAGCCGTGGGGGGCGAGAGAGAGGTCAGTGCGAGCACCGACGCCACAGGGAGAGAGGGAGCTGGAGAGGAGGCGGACTGAGGGAGTGAGTATGTTTAGCAGAGGGTTTCGGTTTACGAGGGAGTATCGGTAGATGGGGTTGAGGTGTTTGAGTTGGCGCTCGGATGGTGATGGGATGGGATGTGGTGTTGTGTTTGGCTGAGTATACCCTTTGGAATTGTTCTATCCACAAATTGATTTCATTGCTGCAACGTCAATGTATATGTTAAAGTAGTCGCTAGTACTCAATATAATTTGTTTAAAAAGAACTATTATCTTCACACCATTGGCCCGAAGGAAATGATCAGTAAGGGTATGCTAGGTTCCGTCCCAAATGTCGCGCCTTGGAGGTCCAGTGTCGCAAAATTACAGGAAGAGTCAGGCCTCGGATCACTGAACACATAGCCCCTCCCCAACAACAATGCTCAATTTTGGTATTTACATTTCATCACACAACAACCATACCCGACTCCTGAACTTTCCCTTGCAACACCTCCATCATTCAATGCCTTCCAACACACTGGAACTTTTTCTCATCACTTACATCTCCAGCTTCAGATAAACATGTCCACAAAGAATGACTTCTACACGCGTAGGATACAAGATAGTTGCATAGGTAGTGTTTTGAATTAATGTTGCTGATCTCAGAAAATTTCATGGTTGATTGTTGTGGGGGAGAGGCAGAGGCTTGTGTGCTTGGGCGGGCTTACGTACAGGTAGGTGTGAGGACATGATACTGTCCTTACACCAAAGCTCGGCTGTCCTTGCGCTAAAACTCGGCTTGTGTTACGCTAGCAGATTTCATCTCGTAATCAGTTCGGAATATATTAGCAGTGCTTTGGTTGCCAAGCTAACAGCAGCCGAGGTGGGAGTTTTACTAGCGTAACACAAGCCGAGCAAGTAGCGTAAGGACAGCCGAGCTTCATCTACGGTGTATGAGTGGTTACTTTGGTAAGGAAAAAGCTCGGCTGGTGTGAGCTTGGCCTCGGGATTTTGCATGTTACACCATCCGAACTTTAGTGCAAGGGGTCCCGAGCTCCCTTGACTTGTAATTCATTAGAATTACAGCTTTTAGATGACCAAATTGTGCTCCTAATGATCTTTGTTTAGTTGATTGACATTGTGGGTATCTGTTCGACTTCTCCACCCAGCGCATCGCTATCCATACGATGCAGCATGTCTATCTTGACCAATTCCGAAAATTTTCGTTCTAGCCAATGGTCGTATCTACAAGCTCGCATGAACCTTGAGCCTCTGCAAACCATCACTCAGCCTTAAGAGCAATCATTTATGACCTTTCCTGTCCTTCTCTATCCTCAATATCAATCGTCGTTAAACTTAATTCCCTTCCCACCGCTCACATCGATAGGCCCACCTCTATAACTCCCTCTCTTCTTCTTGTTCTTCTCCTTCGTGAATCCCTTCCCCTTCGTTACACTCAAATCTTGATACGCCTTGTCGGCGTAATCATAGCTTTGATACGCGTTTGATGCTAGCTTGGGATCAACTGGTGTATCTTTTGGGACACGCTGGAAGGGCGTATGTTGCTTCTTCTGGTGCTTAGATGATGCGGGTGTTGAAGGTGAGGGGGAGCGTTTGCGTTTAGGAGGAGGATTTGTAAGAGAGTCGGAAGATGAGGTCGCGGCTGAGGTGGAGAGGCTAGTGTTGGCTGTGGAGGGTTTCTGGGCTGAGGTGCCTTGAAGAGTCTCACTGGAATCGCTGGATGGCTTGCTCGGATTTTGCTTGACTTTGGTGGACGAGGCTGGTTTCTTTATGGTGGATGTGGGTTTTGGAGGCTTAGAGAAATCAACCTCTGAGGATTCACTGTCCGAGGAAGTGGGCTCTGATGATGAAGAGTCTACTGCGGCTGCTTTGGCGGATGCGCTGTCCGATGTTGAAGCCTCTGAAGAGGAGTCAGTTGCCATTTTTTTTGCCGCAGGCATCTTTATGACAGGTTTTTCTTCTGAAGAGGATGTGTCGGATGAGGATGACTCCGCATTTGGTTTAGGAGGAGCGTGGCCGGAGTTGATCTTGGCTGAGGTATCCTTTTCTTGGGCTTTTATCCTCTTCGATTGAGAAGTCTTTGCAGCCGTGCCGGATTCGTCGTCAGACTCAGATTCCGAACTAGATCCTGAGGTTCCACTAGAGCTGGCCTTCCGCTTCAAGTTTTTGGCAGGATTGCCCACAATTGGCTTGTTTGTAGCGGCTGGGGTGGGTAGTTTTGCACCAGCGGGTTCTTCTTCATCATCGGCATCGCTGTCCGAGCTTGAATGTGAAGTCGATGACCCCGAGGCCTTCACTTCTGCCGCTTTCGTAGCTTTTTTCTTCGTTAACGCAGGCGTTCCATCCTTCATTTCCACGTCAGAGTCGCTCCCTTCGCTACTAGTATCACTGTCTCCACTGCTGCTGGTCTCATCTTTTGCATTCGCGACAGCAACTGTCTCTTCCCTTGCCTTGGTGCCAGCCTTGGCTTGCCTTTTCGCTTTCTTTGATCTCTTGGCCTCTTTGGTATCTGAGCTATCATTAGAGTCACTGCTGCTCGTCTGATCCATTTGTGTTCTCTCCTCGTATAACTTGTACCATTCCTTATAAATCTTGACCAGATCGGGAAAACCATTAGGGAGCTTGGCGTCAAGCTGGGTCTTCCAAGCGTCTAACTTCTTCCTCGATTGTAATTGCGTCGTATAGATGCGGGAGGTGCTGTTGAAGCCGTAAGAACTCAGAAAAGCACCAATCAAAGTGAGCAGCAGATCTGGTGGTGGAGCCTTCAATGGCGCCGAGACGGATTTGTATTGTAAGAATTTAATCGCTTGATCTCTGGCTTCCTCGTCCTTCTTCCGTTGTGCCTCAGACTTGGGTTTTGGGTTCAGCACTGGGTTCTCTTCGTCTGGAGGAAACATCCACTCCGGCTGTGGTTTATCAGGTGCATTCTTCTGCTTTTTCCTTTTCGGAGGCTCAGAGCCTGGCTGCAGCACGTACTCGGGCTTGATCACCACGGGCGCCTTCTTCTTCGAATTCTTGCCCATGATGGAATGTGAATGAATTGTAAACAGAGGGCGAAAGAGGTGCAATGTGTGTTGGAAATACAGAAGCCCAATTTTTTTGTTCCCACGAATTTACTCCTACTGGTGCGCCGGGTATTCCCGCATTTAGCGGGGGCAGCCGACATTGGAAGTTGGGTGGTGCTGGCTAGCGTGCCCGGGGCGTGGTCAAGATCTGGCTTGGGGGGTGGAACTGGAACTTCTTTTTGGTATTCGAGTCCTCGGCAACCGCTCATATCGAGATAGATATCATCCTACTGCTACCGCATATTTCAAGCCTCTATGCGGTACTACCACACTATGACCATGTAGCGGTGAGCCCTACATAGCGAGCTTCTGCCCTCTATGAACGTCAGCAACTCTGGGCAACGACTGCGCGGTCCTCCTCCCAATGGAGCTCCTCTGATACCAAGCGCAAGACCCAATCTCGATCAACGGAACGGTAGCGGCCTATCAGCCGTGAATGCAGCCTCTGCAACCAGTGATCGAACCGCCCCAGGTACTCAAATGAGCCGAGCGGAGAAGTTTGAGGACGAGAAAAGGCGCATTATCGAAAGTTGCTTTGGCAAGAAGGAACCGGATGGATCGAGTAAGCTTTATGATATATGTGTGGTGTTTAATGCATTGACGTAGTCCTAGTATCTGAATCCTACATCACGCATATCCGGATTGAAGAAGACGCGGCGTATCCCTCGAATCCCCCACCACGAGAGTCTCCCCCAGAGAACAAAAAGCCACGGGTTATTGTTGTTGCTGTACGGAAGTCAGGGCGTGTGCGCATGCACAAGGCGAGGGAAAACACCAATGGCACCTTTTCAATTGGGAAGACATGGAACCTGGACGACTTGACGGTTATTGAATCCTTCACTAACGCCGTCCCCAACACAGCGGAGGAACAACAGAATAAGCAACGTGCAGGACCGACAGGGTTCCTCGTAACCGTACAGAAGCCGTATTATTGGAATGCACACACGGCCAAGGAGAAGGACTTCTTTATATTCAGTCTAATTAAGATTTACAAAAAGTACACGGCCGGCAGGCTCCCAACATTGCTTGGCTTCAGCTCTCAGGAACTGGAACAGATAGGGGGAGCCCCTGGCCAAGTCGATGCTGGACAAATAAATCCTGGTCAAGCAGCACCTTTGCTGAATGGAAACATTGGGCCAAATGGTCGAGTCCCTAGCCAGGAACCGCCCAGTATACGGGAACCCCGTCCTTCAAATGTGCCGGCACCAGAATCCAGTAGAGAAAGACGGCCACGACCTTCCCAGGAACGGCCTCCACAAGAGCGTCCTCCGCAACCTTCGCAAGAACGCCAGCTTCACAGTGCTGTTTCACATCCTCTACGATCGACTAACAGTAATGATCGCATTCACCTACCTGGCTCCTTTCCTTCAACCGATTCAATCCACGACCCATCGCCTCGAACTTCACAGCCTCAGCTGCGAAAGCAAAGATCTGAATCTCCTGCTCTACACAACAAGGGCTCACAGCCCGATTTCCGGAGGCCCGCTGCTGCTCAGAGCACAGACTCGTTCCGGAGTGGCCAAGAATCTCATGGGGTACCAAGTGGGAGATCAAGTAATGAGAGGTCACGATCTAGACAGAACGGACGCTATGCTGCTGGTGGCATTCCACCCATTGGAGGTCAGCAGCGATCGACGGACTCACAGGAAAGACCACGTACGGCTGTCAAAGATAATCCCTTCACAGCCCAAGATCAGGGCAACGATAAGCAAGTATCGGGCTTGAACTTCAACCCTCGTTCTAGCGACAAATCTCTTGACCAACTGGTTCCCACGAGAGCGCTCGATAGACGAAACGGTAGCTCGCGTGATATTTCAGCATCAAGCACGGAACCTAGTCGTCGCGGACGCGGACCACCCTCATTGCATCATTCTGAATCCAGTGACCACTTCCCCGACGAGACACGACCCACCACAAGTTCCAGTCACGATGTTCAGCCTAGTCCGTTGTCCACACAAGAAGTCACCTCTTCTTTACCTCCTGACAATAATGCTGAAGCAAAGACACCTCAGCAAACCACTACGAGTTTTCCCCCTACGCCTCCTCCTGAAACGCCGAGCGAAGAGGCACACCGGCCTGGTCTTGGGCCAATGATTAAGAAGAAGTCAGCTGCGGATGTTGCTTCAAAGTTCCGGAAAGCAGCAACGGCCTATAATGCCTTCAGGCCACGAGCCACGGGCGCTGCACAGGAAGACAGCAACGTAAGCGGCGACGGGATAACAGGGGTATTTCAGGCACCGTCTCTCCTCAAAGCAATAAGTCAGGATGATAGTAGACCTACTACGCCGAAATTGACGCAGGACAACCGACCGTCGACACCGGAGCAGAAGAGGGACCCACCATCTATCAACATCACTACTTCTCCTAAGCCTGTCACGCCAATCCCTCCAGAGCCCGCCGCACAAACAGTGATAACAGCAGAAAAGCAGACACCGGTACCAGACAAAGCTGCTGAAGAGCGTCGCAAGAAGCGCCGTTCAGATCATTCAGCTAAATATGCCAAAGCCTTGGGCATCAATCCCAGTCTTCTGGAAGGTCGGACGTTTGAAATCGAAGCTGTTCTTAGCGATTTCGGTTGGGGAGAGGAAAACAATGATAGATTCACCTTCGAGGAACTCGAGACAGGCATACGTAGAGAGCTTGCTAGGGTAGAGGCTGGCAGTTGGCTAGGAACTGTTGATAGCAACGATGATCGAGTCATGGCAGTAGGCGATATGATGGACCGAGTCATAGCCGAATGTGAGGAGTTGGATGGCCTGCTCACCTTGTATAACGTGGAACTTGGGGTACGTAAAGTCTGCGCACTCTTCGTGGGCTGAATATTACTGATCGAAAATAGACACTCAGCGAAGATGTTGCCTATATCGAAGCTCAATCTCAGGGTCTCCAGGTCCAGACTGCCAACCAAAAGTTACTACAAACAGAGCTCAAAAACCTATTGGACACGATCTCTATCTCCGCTTCTCAACTCCAGGTCCTGAAAGACGCATCCCTCACGAAGACTCGAGGCATCCAGGAAGTGGAAGGGACTCTTGTACAACTTTACACCGCAATGTTAACCATTGATCCAAAACTTCGCCACGTTGAGACAAGACCGACGACAGCCGATCAAGCGGGCCTCCATCGAAGCAGTAGTACTGGGTATGGGGGAAGCGAACTTAGCTCCATGCACGCGGTACGAGAGAGGAAAGAAGGCTACCGACGGGAAAGTGTTGATTTCATACAACGTCTGAAGCAGTACCTCTCAGTAAAGTTTAGGGAAATGGAGGTGGATTCTATGGACATTTTAGAGAAGAACAGGACAAACAAAACCTCGGCAAATGCCACGAAACTCGATCATCATTTACACGAACGACCGAAGCAAGATCTCTGGATTTATTCGCCGTTGATGCTCTTTGTCCGCGAGATAGACACAGTCCAGTGGGATGGTATTTTGCGCATGTATGAGAGCTGTGCTAAGAGGCCGTACCAGGATGACTTCAGAGACAATGTATTCGCCTGGAAACGAATTACTAGGAAACCAGGAGCTGATGAACAAGACGTCCTTTTCACGACACAGGAGAAGGAGACCGAGAGCCTTGTGGGACGCAAGCTGACAGTAAAGCGAGCCAAAACTGTTCGCACGGACGGATCAAGTCGAATTTCCAGCGGTGAAAACCCCAATGATGGCAAGGTTACAGCGTATGAAGCCTTCGCTGGCGCTCTCAGCGAGATGGGCCGCATAATGTTCGTGGAGCAGAATTTTGTTGTTGACCTCTTCCATGCCTCATCACTTGATACCCAGGATTTTGTCGATGCGGTGGCAACAGAGCCTGAACAGAGAAGAGGTGGAGATCTGATCGTTAAAAAGCCTTTTGATCCCGACCGAAACATGGCGAAGAAGGTCCTGAGCGTCATGGAGGAGATCTTCTCTTTTTGGCCCACGGATCTCCAAAGTCTTGTGGACTGGGCCATCAAACAAGATGCGTTGAATGGCGTTGGCGTGCTCTTCGCCCTGGAGTCACAGCTTGCTGAAGTGGAAGAGACAAACCAGGAGTTCCTCGCTCAAGCAGTTACCAAGGTTCATGACCGGGTCGCAACACAATTCGCCCGCTTTGTTGATGAGCAAGTCCGAGGCATCGAGGACACCAAAGTCAAGATAAAAAAACGCAAAGGTGTCATCGCTTTCATGAAGACCTTTCCCAACTTCTCCGCTGCCATTGAAAACATGCTTCCACCTACGCGGTCCCTCGACCATCTTCCCATACGTGGTATGGTTAACGACGCTTATGGCCGGCTGAACAAAGCCATGTTCGAGAGCTTGAAGTTCATAGCTAAGGAAAGCCCAACAGCAGCTCAAGCTACTGCTGGAGGTGATCCCGAGGACAAAGAAGCCCTCAACTACCACATCCTGCTCATCGAAAACATGAATCACTATATCGAAGAAGTCACCGTTCGGAACAATCCGGTCCTGGAAGATTGGAATGTCCGCGCTCAAGCTGAGATGAGCGAGCACATGGAACTTTATCTCGCTGCTGTGATACGCCGACCCCTCGGGAAGCTCCTTGACTTTCTCGAATCCACTGAAACCCTGGTTCGGAACAACGCGAGTTCTCCTGCTACTATAGCGGCTCGTGCTTCTCACTCCCGCAGCACATTCAAGAAGATCCTCTCAAATCATGATGCCAAGGAGATCAGACGCGGTATCGAGACTCTCAAGAAGAGAGTCGAGAAACATTTCGGCGAGGGCGATGACACTGCTGGTCTGAGTAGAGAGCTAGTGAGTAAAGTATGCAAAGAATGTGAGGCGAGGTACCTTGATGTGGGGGAGCGGGTGAATAGATTAGTAAAGGAAGTGTATGAGGGCAGTTTGGAAGTTGACTGGAAACGAGAGGACGTCGTTGCGGCTTTCAGGAAATAGGTTCGGTGTATCAATACTTTGGACTCGATTTTCAGCGACGATATGGCCTTGGTTTCTCTCAGCTACTGTGTGGATATCGATGCATGAATGGGAGCGGCATCCGCTGGCGCGATGAGCGGATTTTGCAGCGTTCCATTCGTCACGGCAATTCGTGGTTATATTAGTGTTTGTATATACACCTACATTTGGCTACTTAACAATTGATGATGCCAACCTTGTTGGATCCGACATGCTTTCGGGTTTTTCATCGGGTGCGACGTGAAAGACAGCTACTGCCACTTGGCTGTCTTGTAACCCGCTTTTCGATGTCGGATTACACCACATGGTTGCAAATGCATGCTATGCTCGCAGCCCTAGAAGCTAGTCCCTGAAAGGAGCCCCAAATGATTGCAAAACCTTTTCCCCGAACTTTCAGCTTAGTATCCTGGGTTATTCCCCCGAGCACTCCCCCAAGCACTCCCCTGAGCACCCCTCCGTACATGCCCCTAAATACACCCCTAAGTACTCCACTAAACACCCCCCCAAACATTACCTATTACTAAAACGCCGAAACACTAGTACAGGTACTGATAAAGCGCTGACTGAGCACTAAGTAAGCAGACTCTTTTGATTGGGGCGTGTTCGGGGAAGTTTGGGGTGGGGTGGTGCTTGGGGGGGTGCTGAGGGATGTACTTGGGGATATATACGGGGGCATGTACGGGGGCAGATATGGGAACAATATTTAGGGCATAATAGAAAAGTAAGGGTATTCAACGCAAAATTCATTCGAATTTTAGGAACATTGATTCAGTCACCCAAAGTTGGTTTGGTTTTGTCGTATGGTCAAGTCCATCAGTCAGTCAGCTAGCTCTGCAATAACCATGAAATCCTACAGCTACAGTTCAAGCAGAAATAGCGATGTTGGGCAGGGTGTATCGATTTATGTTACTACCCCACCGCGAGCTTGTATGCTAAGAAAGCGGTTTGTGAGCATGCATCCGTACGGCGCAGATTACTCCGAGAAATTGATAGCAGGGAGGGGCTAGATGTCCTGACTGACAATCTTCCACTATCCCGTTGGGATACGTCTCTTGAACCTGAAGTCAACGTGATCGAGAAGAGTCTGTCACAGTATTTAAAATCTTCTATCTGCAGAGTCAATTCTAGAACTCGAGTCTCTGCTGCCATGTTTAATAGCTCTATAACCAAATCCTTCACAATCGAAAGTTCGCCGATTTGTACATGATCCCTCAGAAACTGGCAAGATTTCTCCCGGATTCTGCTTGCTATCAACTCTGCGACAGTTCGGGTGACGATGCCGAAATTGTATGATGGTTGAGCACTTGCAACAGCAGACGTGGTATTATCTGTGTTGATGGAGCAAATGACGATCCCTTTCAGTGAATGTCGAACAGCATGGCCACAACTTTTTCCATCATGGGCTGGAAGATATAATTCGTGTCCCATAGTCACGGATGACTGTAATGGTAGCCTCGACAGCGTTTGGCGATCAAGCCTTGATGACACGACAGGAAATGATGCCTGCGGAATGGATTAACGTTCCTCGAAGAATAAACCGCCAGATAGAACACCAAACTGTTAGCTTGAACCCATATCAATCGAATCTCAATATTCAGAACCATCACGCCACCAGCTGCATCGTCTGATTCGGTGCCCCAAGATGTTGCGGTCCATCCACGTGCGGTCCGTCCACGGCCACAAAGAATGTCTGTATACCCAGCACCGCGATACCTCCTAGACTAGCCTTCGAGTTTGGTGGACATTTAGCCAGAATTTCCTGGGCCCGTATGATTGCATCCACGAGCCGGAATTGGCCTACCTCGTCCTCCTCCTCAGATGTCAAGAGTATGCAACATTGATTCCACTGCCAAATTTTTGGAACTACATATGTGTTTGGTATTTCCTCGTCGCGACTAAAGTTTTGTCTTGTCATTGCGCCGCTGGGATCATGGAGCATGATTTCGATGACGTCGTTGCAGTCTTCGACGTCGACTGGTTGGACTCGGTCGGTGGTGAGGTTGAAGCATATTATTCCGTCTTCGGGTTCGGGGTTAGTTGAGACGGTAGGCAGGGCGAGATTTTTGATGGACGGGGAGATGAGCAAAGGTTCAGATAGGGAAGATGATGAGGGGAGAGCAGATGGAATCGCTGAAGATGGAGACAGAAGAATTGATATCAATGCTGTAAGGAGAGCCTGCATCGTTGTGTAGGACGCTATTAGAGATGATGAGGTCACAAACTTGAGGTAATATATGGACAGAACGGTCTGTGCATATTCCTGAGAAATCGTGTGAAAATATGACAACAAAGTTTTACATCCCCATGCGACGGTCCTTCTAGCGGATAAGCGCTTCCCAATGAGACGTGGAACAGAAGCGCAAGACATCTTGACATCGGGAAAACCCAGCAGCTGCGTAGGCTTTCTATCAGATGAGACTTTTACCTTGATTGCACGTAGGACGGCTTTTGTACTTGAATCCACTGAGACACTGAAGCACCTGTTGAACATGCGAATGCGAGAATGTGAGAATAAGACCTACACATATCTCTAGATTTCAGGAAGAACCATGGTCAAGGGGCCCTCTCGCTTTGATGTGAGACATATACAGAGGTAATGTTAGCCTTTCATAGTATTCAGAATCTATATTACAAAGGTTGATCGGAATACTTTGGACTAGCGCTGCCGCGCGCTTCTTGGTTTCGGAAACACTGTATTATACGTGGAGCTAGTAAGTATCAAGCAGCTTGTCGTACACGTCGAATCTTACTTTGGTGCTCCCCATCCAGCAAATCCCCTCCTATACATCCTCAACCCTCACCAATGCCTCCCACAACATCTCCCCTTCCTAAACCCTATCCATGCCTCCAAAACCCCCACTCACCCACTTCCTCTGCCTCCCCCTCATAACCCCCACCTCCAAACCCCAATTCCAGGCCTCCCTCGCACGCTTCACCTCAGAAGTAACCTCCTCCAATGCCATTCCCTTAAGAGCCATCCGCCCCGTCTCCGCCCTCCACCTCACCATCGGCGTCATGAGTCTCCCCACCCCCGACCGCCTCGAAGCAGCCACCTCCTTCCTCCGCTCGCTCGACATCTCCGCCCTGCTCGCCGCCGCACAGGGGCACCTCCTCACCCCCCTCACTTTCTCGGGTTTACATCCCATGGGCACAGCTGAGAATACATCAAGTCTCTACGCGGCTCCATCTTCACCCTCCGCGGCGCCACTAATACCATTTTGTACGGCGCTGCGGGATGCTTTTACGGGTGCGGAGTTTATGGTGCCGGAAACGCGACCGATAAGGTTGCATGCGACGGTTGTGAATACTATATATGCGCGGGAAGCGCGGAGTGGGAAGAAGAGGTGGGGGAAGGGGAGTGGGAAGTTTGATGCTAGGGAGTTGGTGGAGAGGTATAGGGAGTTTGAGTGGGCGAGGGATGTGAGGATGGAGAGGGTTAGTATTTGTGAGATGGGGGCGAAGAAGGTGATGGAGGGGGAGGTGGTGGTTGATCAGGTTTATACGGAGGTGGCGAGTGTGGAGTTGCCGGTGATTGAGGGGGGGTGATGGCGGCGGCGCCTGTCAGGTCTGTTTGAGTAAGGTAGGGGATGAAGCGTCGAACATTGTCTGCCAGAAGGCAGGAAATATTCGGTATCCCACCGAATGTCCCCTTCATTGATTCTTATTTTTGAATAACGGTGATTTCTCATGAGAGTCCATTAGTTGAAGTCTATCGAGCCTCCGGTACCGAGATTATCATTCATCCTTCTCCATGAAAGGCCTGTGAAATCGCAAGTCTCCAAGATGCGGTGGGGACGGATTCGGGGCCCGGTACGTGTAAGCAAGACTGCTCGGAGAACAGACTGCGGCGAAAGTCATGCATATGCAGAGATAAATGACGCAGTAGACTCAAGGACTGAAGAGGTCTTTCAGTCCTGTCCTTCAGCAACAATAATTACCTCACCAGACTTGTTGCTTACCTCTAAGCTTAACCGCACACATGAAACATGAACTTGCAGTGACGATCATGATTGCATGTACGCTCTCTAATAAGGCCAATTATATTGGCACCTAGGAGCCTGTTGAAGCACTAATTCGTCCATCTCCACGTCCGTGCAAGGTGCTGGGGACCACCCGTCCAGCTCGTGTTGATAGTTGCTGGCTCTGCCGATCATGTATCTTGTTCATCCATCGCTTGAGCAATTCAGATGAAAAGGAACTTTCCAACTCTATATATCACCACCCAAAGAAATTCGGAAGGCCATCGAGCCATCTTCTTGACGCATATCATCCTTAAAGTAGCGTTTGACACCATAACTGAGAATTAAGGACTTAGCAGTTGGTCTTCCACCCCGCATAGAGATCGACTTACCTCCAGTATAGATTAGACATGATCGGATGTTTGGAGGCTCGAATGTATTGCTTTACATCGTTGATATTCTCTGGACTTATTTCGGAGTAGAGTTTTTCTTCCTCCTCGTTGAACATGGCATAGCACTCGTGTAGCATGTCGGTTGCACGATCGACCGCGGCCTGAGGACCTATCTTATCATGATACATGAGAAGAGGTATGAGATTCTCAAGCTGACCGTTGAGCTATTGTATTGCAATATGTTAGTTGGCTAGCTTATGGCGATTTAACATCAAACTAACCAATTCTTTTCGCAAGGAGAGCATATCGTTTTCGCTAGACCTTATGTTTAGTAGAGACCGCACAAAAGAAGATTAGACGTACATTACCATCATCCTGGCGAGTTGTGAGCAGATGAAGGCCATACGCTTATTATTATAGCGTAGATAACGAGAAGGAATGGCTAGCTTGTTCGAATAGCTTAATGGTTTATTAGCTGTATCCACATTGGCGTCTCTAGGATCTCAACTTGCTGGATCAAGGGCTGGAGAACATAAAAACCAATGTTAGTCTCCCGCCGCTTCAGGTATTGTTCTACTGAGACGGGCTCATCGTATTCGCGCTCGGCTTGCGATTGCACGGAGGAGTTGATGAAGGCACAATGTTCCTCAAGAACGTATTGGTTCATTTCTTGAAAACTCAGATGTTTGCTTGTGCTTAGCTGTAAAATCTCACTCACCAGGAACCCCTCTCGTCCAAAACTCGGTACCAAGATCCCAGAAACTTTGGATAGCCGGGTTTGGATGCGGGTTCAACTTTGCCTTTTGCTCTCCGCCCATGCTTTCCCTAGAAATTTCGATCGTTTGGTCCCTGTAAGCGATGATTTCCTCTGGTTTATATGACAGATAGCCGTCATCGATAGCTATATGCGGTAATCAACGCAGCTCAAGATCTTGATAGATCATGCATTACCGTCATCCCAAATGAATTGCTTCATCTCGTAGATTAGTCACAGCTGTCTGATACCATGGAACTGACATACCCATGCAACAAGTTTAGCCAAGGTGAGAAGCTCTGTGTTCCCGCCTTCTGGCCATGCCATTGCAGCAAATTCAAGCGCGGCAAATTCACTGATTCCCTTCCGAGTTCGCTCGTCTTTGAACCAACTGATGGGATATGTCATTAGCTTAAGTGATTCAGTTTCACCCTTTAAGTTACAGTTATATCAAATTGCCGGTAATTGCGATTCTGTCTTGCGCCACGAAACCTGAAGCCTTGAGTGGACAGACATACAAGTCAATCCAAGTATTGAAGTCCTTACGGACAAGCTCAAGTCCCGGATGCTGGCGCAATGGCCAACCTGGAGCAAGCCTTTTCAAGCTAGGAATAACGATTTCGGTTCCCACGGTATCCTCCAATACTGCTTTGAGCGGTGGGTCTCTTGACTTCGATGCTGAAGCCATACTGAGACTCCCGTATGGGATGCTTCCTCAATAGTCGAGAACAGCTCTTTAAGCCGGGCATATACAGAGTCTTATAAGCCTTAGAGAAGCAAACGGTGCCGAAGTCGGTGAAGGGTGGAGGGCAGCCAATGCATGTGTACCTTAACTAGATAGACCCTGCGTTTTATTTGAACCCGCGATCCCCAATTAATTCTTTGTCACTTCCATTTTTTGTTAATCATAATTCAGCCTGGCCATTGATAGAGCGGGGTTGCCAACAATTTGCTGTCATCAGCTGTCAGGTGTACCAGCAACCTTGCTCCTCATAATAGCCAACGAGCAATCGGTGTGATCGATGGCAGCGTTGATGAATCTCAAAAATTGAGATCAAGCATGGTGACGTGGATTGAGAATCAAGGGGCTAATAAATAGACTTCAACTTCGCATAGGGTTTCAACTTACTTTTGGTAAGTTATGGATCAGAGATAATCAAATTTTTAAAGCCTTGAATGTGTACCTTAGCTTTATATTATTGGATTATTTCGTAGTTAGGCTTTCCTTTTTCTTTATTAAATCTGCCGTAGCACTTGTGAAGCATGTTGATTGCACAGCCCGCCGCGGCCTAGGCACCCATCCTGTCATGATGCATGAGAAGAGATAGATATGAGACTCTTAAGCTGACCGTTGAGCTGTTGTGTTGTGGGCTAGCTTGTCGCGAGCTAACACTCAGCAAACCAATTCTCTTCGCAAAGAGAGCTTGTTGTTTCCTCTAGACCTCATACAGCTGAGTATAGCTCGTTAAGCTCAACATATACATAGTCTTGAAAGTATTAGAGAAGCAAACGGTGTCGAATCCTCCAATCAACTCTAAGACGTCATGCCTGTCAGACGCGTGTTATGTTAGCGAAGGGTGGAATGCAGCCAGTATATGTGTTCATTGCCGGAATTTTGCATGAGGCCGGCATGAAGCTCGGCATGGCAGAAGCTGGAATGTCATAGGTCAGTGATCTGATTCAGTTAAGGTAGACATTATGTTCTGTTTGAGCCCGCGTGCCCCCACCACCCCCCCATCCCTTCCATTCGTTGCCACTCATCAATCAGCTTACATATTACCATCAACATCCCGTCGCCATTAATAAATAGCGTGGCCAACAATATGCTTTTAGTCAGCTATCCATTGCTACTACCAGCAACCTTACTTCTAATAATAGCTAATGCGTAATCGCCGTACTCAATAGCAGCGTGAATGGGTCGAAGTGAAATTGACGACAACGATGGTGATGTGGACTAGAGAACCATTGGTGCGGAAGGTACCAAATCTGCAGCACACTGCATAGTTTCATGAAGTTTATCAGCTTGTCCCTCTGTTCGTCTCTGGTCTTGTTATTTATGGATGAACGCCGTCCATGAGGCCCCTATCACGAATGGGGGAGATCGGCGTAGCTTTTTCCCGCGCGGCCAACACACGGCAAAGAAATGGGGTGTAGGATTACGCACCACCCTTCTCCAATCGTAAAAATTCCTCAGCTGCGAGAAAGGGTCTTTTTGTGCATGTCTACATTGCCTCGAAACAACGCGTATGGCGCAGTCACCGCATTTTCGAAGATCCTCATGCTCAGGGTTGGGGGTTGGGGGATAAGATCCTATAAGATGCAATATGGGAGGGCTTCATCGTATGATCATCTTGGCTGCGGTCACTTAGTTAGATACCAAGCGACTTCGACTCCTACAGCCCTCCAATTGTTCAGCTACCAATAGACAGATATGGCAACGGCTTTACCAGCTGGAGTCACTCTTGAAGACAATCGCGGTCCAAAGATAATCCGAGCTGTCTCTGTGGTCGCGGTTTTAGCAACGCTTGCATTAGTTGCACGCTTGGCGGCGAGGAGATTGAAGAAACCCCGCTTGGGTTCATCCGACTATGCCGTGATCCTGGGATGGTTGATGGCATGGGGTTTCAACATAGTCATGTACATCTGTAAGTGTACGCCGTTTCAAACCTTGAGAAATTCTTTCGAGTCTCAGCTATGTTGACAAGTACCTTTTGTTAGCGGTGCGTGTGGGGCTAGACCGACACGTCGAGGTGTTGTCAACGCGCAAGAATGTAGAATTACACATAGTTAGTGACCTACCTAGGCTGACATGTGTGCTGATAGCTACCAGTTGTTCTTCGCCGGCGAGATCATCTACATTATCACACTCGTTGCAGTAAAGACCTCGATTCTCCTCCTTTACCAATCAATTTTTTATGTAGGCCGGGCATTTGCGATTGCGGTCAACATGACCAGTGCGTTCGTGGTTGCCTGGGGCCTCGCATTGATCCTGGTTTCCATATTCGCGTGCAAGCCGATACACGCGGATTGGGATATTACAATTCCTTCCACTTGCATCAATAGCAACCTCTTTTGTATTAGCACCACAACAGCCAACATAGGCATGGATGTGTTCATGTTGTCACTTCCAGTCAGGGTCGTCTGGCAATTGCAAATGCCCCTGAGACAGAAATTTCTAGTCTTAGGTCTGTTCCTGCTCGGCGGATTGTGAGTATCCTGTTCCTCAACGAAGCGTCACTCATCCTGACGAAACTTAGCGTGTGTATATCAAGCGGCATTCGTCTTTACATGTTACTATCGATTAATGTGAATGATTATGCAGACTCTTCATGTAGGTACCAAGCTATATCCGGTCGTTGCGCACCCTGCACACTCAAAACTTCAAGACTTGACTGTCACATTTGAAGGTCATCCTTCAATCGCAAACTCTGCTATAAAAGAATCAAGCGGGAGATCTGTGGTTTCTTGCTTCTATAGTTCAAAAGAAAGCAAGCAATAGGGTTCTTCAATCCCTGTGAAATTTTTGTGACAAAGGTTTCAGGCGAGGAAATACAAAGTCCAGTGGTATTGAATCACTGATGATCCGAGTGGAGCTATGAATAAGGTAGGTAGATGATTCGATTTATCGATCCATGCCTTGCCTTTTCGGGACAAGGGGCTTGGCGTGGCTATATCAAGTTAATCGTGTGCCAGTAACTAACTTCCCCCTCATCGCTATATTGATATATAGTTAAGCTATAAACTCTAACGCGGTCGTAATTAATAGAGCTTATTTAGCGTATTAATTTAGTACCTAAATTATATATTATAAGCGCTATATCCTTATCTAATTCTAGGGAGGAGGCGATATCTATATTACCCACTAAATATATTATATAGCTTATTAAGAAGATTTAAGAGAAGCTCTAAATAGATAGTAATACTAATATTATAGTTAAGTAGGCCCTTTAGAGTATTATTTTAATAGTGCGTAAATATTAATAATAGCTTACTAATAACCTTATTAATACTATTAATCGCCTAGAATTATTACTTTTAAATATTATATAGTTATAAAAATAATAGTTTAATAACCTTATAAAGCGCCTTAATAAGTTTAAGAATACTAAGTTCTAAGCCTAAGTCGTCGCTAAAAAAGCCCTCCCTCTATCCTTTACTAGGATCTTAAAGATCTCGCTATTACTTATAAGTATAATATCTATAACTCCCTCTAATATATAATATAAAAATAGAGATCTAATTATAAATATAAATAATAATAAAAACGCGTTAATCTAATTAGGAATAGCCGCCCTTCTTTCTATATATATTAAGGTATATAAGAAAGAATAAAAGATCTTAGAATATCTAAATAGGGCCCTCTAAAGTTTTAAGAACTATATCCTAAAAAAATATTAAATTAAAATAATAAGAAAGCTCCCTTTAAATAACTAAAGGATTATAATAGTAACTACCTAAAAAGCTAAAGTTATAAAGAGATATAACTTAGAATAAATCCCTATTCTAAGTATATATATATCTCTATTACTCTCTATATATAGAATAGTAATAGATAGTATAAGGACTAATATAATAGACCTTAATTATTTAAAGAGGATAATTAATAAGCTCTAAAAGTAGAACTACTACATTCTTAGAGGATATAAGATTAAGTAGCTTTATTAGCTATAAAAGCTATATAAGAGTAAGTAATATATATCCCTAGTAATAGAATTTACTTCCTCTATAGATATTAATATAGTTATTAATACTAATAAACTCTTCTAATAAAATAAGATATAGAGAGTTTAACGAGTTATATATAGCGCTACTATTAATTAATATTTTAAATATAATAAATATAGTTACTAATTTATATAGTATAGAAATCCTAAGATATATAGCTTTTATACTAAATAATATATTATAGCTAATTATCCTAGCTATAATATCCCTATAAAAGCGACCTATGCTAATTATAGAAAGAGATATCTAGCTTAGAGCCTAGACTATAATATATAAAAGTAGAAAAAGATAAAGGTTTATAAGTATATTATATAGGCTAAAAAGTACTAGAAGGAGCTTATACCCCTAGCGAATATATTATTAAGACCCTTATTAACCCTAACTAATAATATTACTAATATAATAAAAACTTAGAAGATAGCTATAATAGAGTAGAAAAGAGCTCTAGCTAAAAAAATAAATAATAAGACTAACTTAGACCCAACGAAGAAGAAGATCTTAGAGAGAAAGGCTATTATCTAAGCTACCTAAACTATAATACTAATTAAGATAGTAACGAATAAAAAGAATATAAATAAGGATAGAAGCTTAAGCTTATTTAAGTTAAGTAGCCTCTTTATAGTCTTTAAAGATAAGATAAACCTTTATTTAAAGATAAAGCCTAGTTAAAAAATAAGAACCTTTAATATATACGCGGATACTTAATACTAGATACCTAATATTTCTATATACTATAGTATAATATACGAAAATTATATAATATAGCCGCGATAACCTTATATAAGGAGAATATCTTAAAGTATAATATTATCGCGGTCTAAGAGCTTTAAAGTAATCTATTTTAGGTAATAACTTATAACCTATAGAAATAAGAATATAATTTAATCTAGCTATTAAATAAGATCTTTAAAGAAATAGGCTAGAAATTAATATAGGTATATATATATATCTATAAAAGAATCTATTCTAGGTTAATATAGATTACTAACTATAGCCTAACCTTTTAAATAATCTAGATATATTTTAAGTATATAGGAGGGTATTAAAAAATTACTATTTATAATATATATATTACACTACTAATAGTAGTAGATAAGGTTTACTTTAAGAGAAGAATTCTTAATCTAATTAATAAAGCTCTAAAGGAGAATACTAAATATAAATAAATTCTTTTAAGGGACTTTAATACCTAGTATATTAATTAATTTAAAAGAGATATTATTCTAATAGGATTAATAAGATAACTAAAAGAGATTATAGAATAACGAGGCCTTAATCTAATCCTAAAGCTATGAATAATTATAAGGCCCTTAAATATTAACGCCTTAGATAACTAAGAAGGTATAATAATAGACCTAGTATAAAGAATATAATAAGTTATAGAATAGGTCGTCTACTATAATATAGCCCTAGAGCTTTAGAATAGCTCTAACTACTACCTAATCTATATCTCTATTATATTTTAGCTAGAGCTTACTAAGTTTAGAGAGGAATAAAAATATAAAAAGGCTAATTAGGAGGTATTCTAAGTTATTTTAGAAGGGCGAATAATATAGATTAATATAATTTATATATAGGCTTAAATTAACTTCCTTACTAAAAATATTATCTAAGCTATCTAATATATACTAAATCTAGTAGTACTAAAGCTATAATAATCTCCCTAAATATAGCTTAACTAAAATAAAAAATACTCTAAAGTAATCTATAATATTAGGAAGGCTAAGAAAAGATATTAAGTTAGTAAGGACCTCTATAATCTTAAAAAATATAAGACCCTAGAGAATCTTAAAAAAAGAACTTTATACTAGGCCCTTAGTAATAATTATAGGGAGAAGGTATTTAAGATAAATACTATTAAAGGCCTTTAAAAACTAAATAAATAGATATAAAATAGAGGTGCTATTTAGATAGCCTTTATATCTAAGATTTAGGATAGAGATAGTACTCTTTAAAAGAAGAATAAAAAGAAGATAAAAGCCTTATAATAAAAGCTTTTCTCTAAACTAGCTCCTATAGACCTATTAGATATATTAGAGTAGCCGCTAGAGTTCCTATTACTACTATTATTTCTAGATATTATTAAGTATAAAGTATAAAAGATCTTCTAAAGCTCTAAGGGTAATAAAGCTCTAGAAAATAATAATATTTAATTTAAGATCCTTAAAATAGTAGCTCTAATTATTAGACCTCTACTAACCTAAATCTATAACGCGAGTCTCTAACTATAGTACTAGCTAGTATATTAGAAGGAAGCTAAGGTAATTATAATAAGAAAGCTAGATAAGAAAGATTATTATAATCTAAAATTCTATAAACTAATCTTACTACTAAATATACTAAGTAAAAATATAGAATTTATCCTTATAAAGAGGATATTAACTATAATAAAGCTTTATTATTTATTATTAATTACTTACTATAAAAAATATAAGTCCTTCTCTATAAAGTATACTATCTACCTTTTATTAGAATAAATCTATATAAGGTAAAAGAATAATAAAGTTTCTAGCCTATTACTTCTTAATATTTTAGGGGCTTTTAATAATATTAACTACTAAAGATTACTTTAGAATATCTATAAGCTAGACTATAGTAAGAGCTTAGTAAGGTAGATAGCTAGTTTCCTTATAAGGAGAACTAAGCGAATATATTTTAATAAAGAACTTATATAGTTATTTAATATTAGGTTTAGTATTCTATAAAGATTACCTCTCTCACTAATTCTCTAGCTACTATATAACTATAAGGCTCTTTAAGTTACTAGAGATAAGGCCTTAGTAATAGAGTATATTAATAATACTTATATCCTTATTATAGGGGATATAGCCTTAGAGAATAACGCGAAGCTTAGCTAAATTTATAAAAGAATAGTAGATTAGGCTAAAAAATATAGGGTAGTCTTCGCCCTCTAAAAGTACAAGCTTTTTTATTTCTTTTAGTAGCTAAAAAAGACTTTAAAGAAAGAGAAAGCCGCTATAATTTAGATCTAAGTAGGAGATCTTACCTAAAAGGTTAGCCTATCACTATTAACTAGGTATCTTAGAGTATAGCTTAATTTAAGACTTATAAGGGAGGCCTATCTTAAGTAGGCTATTATTAAAGCTAATTAATAGAAAGAAGTACTTTAATTTATTATAGAGCCTAGCTAAGAAGTCCTAATCTTAAAGATAGTAAAGCTTTATAAAGTAATAATTCTTTTATATCTACTCTATAGATACTTAATATAGATTATAGTTTATAAAGGTTTTAGCTATAAAATTATCTATTAAAAGATACTTTAAGCGTTATAAAAATACTAGAGATCTAGTTTAGTAGTTATTTTAGGGGTATTCTATACTATAGTAGAAGCTATACTAGATATAGAGCTCTATATAAAGTCTATTTAATAGTGGCTAGCTAAAATAATTTACTTTATAATAAGTAGAATATAGAGCTTACTAGTCTATAAGAGGATTTAATAACTTTAGGTAGTTAAATACTTTATATAATTAGCGAAAGATAAATAACTATAGTAGAGCCCTCTATAATAATATAAAGTAATAATTTAGAAGTACTTAAAGAGCCTAAATAATAAATCGAAGCCTTTAATAGAGTAGAATACCCTCTTTTTAATCTATTCCTAATAGTAGCTACTATATATAGTAATAGTAGCTATTAAGGAAGGAGTAATTAAGCTTTACTATTAATAGTAGAAAGAGATTAAAAATAATCTAGATAACTAGATAATTATCTACTATAATAGGAGTAAGAGAGATAGTTATATAGATATAGTTATAAAGATAATATACCTAAGATAAAAGTAAATTAGCTTTTATATAGAGGATAGTAATATTAGTACTATTTATAGAGTAGAGCTTTATAATATTAGATTAGCTCTATAGCTTATAATATAATATAGCCTCTTTAGTTAAAAAATAGTTATATTTACTAATAATTAAAGTGTAATTAAGACTTTATAAAATCTAAATAATTAATTCGGCTAGTAATATATTCTAAATATTATTTAGTACTTAAACACGCTTAAAAAAGCGAGGAGTTAGATATAGATTTAGTAGATTCTAGACTATAAAGAGATTAAAGGAAATAAGCTAGTAGATAAATTAGCTAAGACAATTACCTACCTAAGTACTCTAAGGCCTCTAGACTTAGTATAGCTACGGACTAGTATTAAATAAGATATATAGGCTTAACTTAAGAAGACTTAGGCTAAAGACTAGAAGATAGCTATAGTAGAAAGAAAGCTTTTTAATTTAGTAAAGACTCTTTATCTAGATACGCTTAACCTCTATTAAAATACCCCCTAGGCCTTTATAATAATAATTATCTAGGCCTAAATATAAGTAATAGATCTAAAAGGATATCTAGGGGCTATTTACTATACCCCTATAAAAGAATATAACTATAAGATAAGAATAGAGATAGTAAAATATCTTATCCTATTTTATACCTAGTACTAAGAGCTCTAATAAAGGATTTAGAGGCCTAATAATTTTATTAATTTCTAGGAGAAGCTAATAAATATATAAAAAGCTATTAAAATAATAGTTTTTCTACTATAAAGCGAGACTCTTAAATAATAAGAGAGGGCTAATAAAAGTGCGGTGGAGATACTCTACTAGTTTTAACTAGAAGAAGGGTTTAAATAATAAATATTTTATATTACTATATATATAGAATTAAAAAGAGTATATAGAATATTAAAAATTATATATAATAAGAAGAATTAGTATAAGGGACTTAGCTCTATAAAGTTAATAGGTGGTAGTAGTAATAAGCTTACTAATTAGGCGAGAGTTTATATCTAAATATACTCTTTTAAATATTTTTTTTAGATTTAAATTAAGGGATAATACTATATTTTATATATATTTAACCTTTAATATAGAGCTAGAAGCCTATTAGCTAGATTAGATAGACTGCCTAGATAGGCCTAGTAGGCCCCTAATAGAGTATGATTTAAAAAAAAAAAAAAAAAAAAAAAAGTGTGCTAGTAACTAGTAACTTCGAATTTTAGATATTACAATTTTCAATTCATCGATCTAACAATCCATTCGTTCTAAGTTTTCGAGACCCTGAATCCTAGATGTATCTAGTTTCACTTATCTATCCTTTCCTGTGCTAGTTTATCGTACGTGCGTTGCTCGGCACCGTAGACTGGAATGTGAGCTACAGCGTTGCTGGCCGTTGAAGAAAATCGTCGTCCGGACATCTGAATAGTACATTGTGTGCGTATATGTGTCACTTCGCTGCCGTTGCCTATGCTACCAAGAATTCTCTTCATATTTCATCGTTGTCCTCAAGATGCTTTCAGTGGTCATTCTCTTTCCATACGAGTAACCTCATGAGAATACTTCGCGCACCGCATATAAATGCATTCTATGTACCAAGCAATGTCGTTGTAATAGATCTAATCGACATCGGACTCTCGATTTCACAAAAAGAGAAAAGCACCGCATCTCTTTGACCGAATTTCCAAAACGGATTGAACAAGTTGAACAAGAGCTCACAAATACGTTCCCCAACCCCACGCTTCTATCTTATACATGGAGACAAATGTAAATTCTGTGCTCCTAGTACTCATACTAATGATATCCCAGAAGGTCCATGCTGCAACTTATCCCACGGGTTATGAAACACCGCACGGTGCTCGGCATGCAACCAATGAGTCTACGACAGCAATTTTAACTATTCGTGCCGTTACCACTCAGTCCCCTCCCACGACGGTTGCACCAGATAAGGTGCCTGGTACAGTGGGAGTAAGTCAATCGCCGTTTGCTCCTTTTCCAGTGCAAACTGACGTAACCGCCAGATCATCAACACAGGCCTTGAAACCGAGGGGCGGCCATCAATCCAACCGTTTCCAACTGCTTTTGTAGCACCCCCAATACTACTAACATCATCTTCCTTCTCATACATCTCATCCTTCACTAGCATCTCGCATACTCTGTCCGCAACACCTTCAAAGGATTTCAACGGAACCATGGCACATTGGCTGCCAACGGGTCACCGTCATGCGCATCTGCGCAAACGAGATACCACTGATTGTTTTCAGCCAGTAGCTACAGGGTCATTGCCAAGACAAATAACATCGAGAGGAGATCATCCTGTGCCTCGGCTTGGAATAGTAAGTGGAGGAGACCATCTCTTGGTCTAGGCTGGATGGCTAATGGCCATTACAATAGACGCCTCAGAATAACCCTGTCTCCACTAATAAGTTTTATGCGAATCTTTTGCTCGGATCTCAAAGCCAAGGGGTCTGGACGCATCCCTACTCCGTAGCATGGAGCAAGGGCAGCGGCAACGCTGGTAGTTGGGGAATATCTGTATCTCATATCGACGCCAATCAGAGAGCAGACGGACCACAAAATTCTGCATTGCCAGGGGCTCCGATTCAGTATTTTATAAACCCTGTCGGCATCCAATCGATCATTTTGTCAGCAATTGAACTGGGTCCGCCGACGGCTCTAACTACCAGCAACCTCGGAGCCTTCTCTGTCAATGCGGTTTTGTCGCCCCAGCCAGGCTCTTCGTCTAGCATTACTTTTCCACTCGTACAAGGCATGAGCTGCGTTACTGCCATATACAATAACCTGATGCCTGCAGTCCAAAGTAGCGTCTTCTTTAGAATTGTTGTTCAAGTCGCTACTCCACGTGCTGGAGTCTTCAAATATCGCATCACTTTAGAAGATAGCAAAGAATGGCTGCTTTATGCTACCCCTAACAACGGTCAAGATCCGCGCTTACAGCTTGTGTCAAATACACAGCTACAAGGTTTGCGGGAATGGTCTGGTATAATTCAAGTGGCCAAGAATCCGGCTGGCTCTGGCGGTGAAGCGATCTATGATGGGTCAGCTGGAGTCTACCCGAGTACGGCTACCGTTAATGGTTCTGTATCTGGTACAACGGGTACCTACCAGCTCCAATGGACAAAATCTGGTCTAACAAATCTGCCCCTGACTATGTACGCGTTGCCACATCATATACAATCATTTGACGGGACAACGGGTCAAGGAAAAACATCAATGCAGCTTCAGACTACTACCAAGGGTATGGCGACTGCCGTCATTCGCGATAGCTGGACTCTAGTAGAGCAAAACCTGCCAACAGACATGGGATTCGCCCCTTGGACGCCCTCAACGAGGAGCAGGTCAGCGCTTTCCTCCGCATCGGCACAAATCATCAAACAAGTCGCGCGTTCTGAGATCAATCAAGACTATAATAATCAGACCAATCTTGACAGTATGTATTTTAGCGGGAAAGCTCTTGCAAAATTTGCGATGATAATATACACTACGCATGATCTTCTGCACGAGCCTGACCTCGCCCTTCAGGGGCTGAATGAATTGAAGGGAGCGTTCGCTCGATTTGCAACCAACCAGCAGATATACCCGTTGGTCTACGATACTGTTTGGAATGGTGTGGTCTCTGTAGGTAGTTACATCACGGGTGATCCAGGCTTAGATTTTGGAAACACTTACTACAATGATCACCATTTCCACTACGGTATGTCCGCTTTCAGCCCGTATTCTACTCAAATGTTCAAACTATTCTAGGCTATTTCATCTACACCGCCGCCGTCATCGCCTACCTCGAGCCCAACTGGCTTGGTCTCAACAAAGATTGGGTCAATACTCTCGTCCGGGACGCTGCAAATCCTAGCTTACAAGACAACATGTTCCCTTTCTCCAGGATGATGGATTGGTACCACGGCCATTCGTTCGCCAAAGGTCTCTTCGAATCAGCCGACAGCAAAGACGAAGAATCATCTTCAGAAGACGCTTTCTTCAGCTATGCGATTAAGATGTGGGGCCAAGTCATTGGAGATGATTCCATGGAAGCAAGAGGGAACTTGATGTTAGCAATTCAAGCTAGGACGTTGATCAATTACTTCTTGCTGCAGAGTGACAACGTCAATCAACCAGCAAACTTCATTGGGAACAAAGTCACTGGTATTGTACGTCCATCGCCGAGCCCTTTCCCATTTGCCTGTAGCCCAATCTCGCTAACCGCATCATACAGCTCTTCGAGAACAAAATCGACCACACAACCTACTTCGGCGCCAACCCCGAATACATCCAAGGGCACGTCCGCCCTTCCCCCTCCATCAACCACCACTCTCACTAACCACCCTCACAGTATCCACATGCTCCCGCTCTCCCCCGCCACGCCCTTTACCCGCCCTGCATCCTTCATCCTCGAAGAATGGAACACCTACTTCAACACCACATCCCCCTACCCCGTCTCCACCATCGCCGGTGGCTGGAGAGGGATCTTGTATGGGAACCTAGGGTGTATAGATCCAGGAGCTGCGTGGCGATTCTTTAGCCAGGAGGGTTTTGACGGCAGTTGGATTGATGGCGGGGCGAGTCGGACTTGGTATTTGGCTTTTGCTGCGGCGCTGGGCGGTGCTTGATGCGGGAGGAAAGACCGTAAATGAGCTTGGGGCGGATGATGTAGATACAGGTAGGTCGCTCTAGTCCATAGGTAAGTATCAAGGTAGGTCTGGACAAATGGGATTATCGGCGTTGGAGATGGTTGGATGTTTGTAGGAAAGAGGAGATGTTCAAGTAAGGGGTGTTCTAGTCGAAAGATGAGTTTGGTCCATTTATAAATCAACTGGGTTAAATAGCATATAAACTAACTTTATATATAGACTAGTCTATTTATAAATTAACTAGTCTATATAATATCTACTAAACTATTATAATATAGTCTCGCTATAGCTCTTAGTTATAACCTTAGTAGTATATTTTACTACGGCCCTAGACTAAAAAGAATACCAAGACCTAGGATTTTATTCTATAAGTAGTTTCGAAATCCTTCTATTAATTACTACTACCTTCCTATCTATACTATTTAGTAGGCTAATCTTAATACTATTTATAATATATATACTAATAAATATATATAGCTTAATAGATTATAATTAGGATTACTATAGTGTATAATTATACCTAATTTTACTACTATAATCTTTCTATCTTTCTATAATATTCTAAGTAAATAAATTATAAAAATATATTAACGTTAATAATAAAGAAGGATAGAGAGTATTAGATAGATAAAAGGTAATAAAATAATAGAGGGAGAAGAAAAGAAGTACTATAAGATTAATATAAGGCTAGAATATAGTTAAGAGAAGAAGTACTATAAGATTAATATATAGTTAATAGAAGATAGAAGAGATTAATAGGAAAATATACTATTACTAGTAGGATATAGTAATAGAAAGAGAATAGATTTAGAGGAATATTATAAAGAGAAATAATAGTAATAATATATATTTATCTAAAGACCTTAGTAAGAATAATAATAAGCTAGTTATTAAAGTTATATACTAATAACTAAGTTATTAAATTATTAAGCTACTAAACTACTTTAAAAGAAAGATAGCTTATAATCTAAAGCTTTATTAAAAAATATAGTATTTTTATTTATATACTATATACTAAGTAACTAAATATAATATTTAGTATATTATATCTACGTCCTTTAAAATATTCTACTAACTCTTATTTCTACTATAGCTTTTATAATAAATAAGTCTATATTTAATAGTTTATTTTATATAAGTATTAACTATAATATAATCTTAGTAGATAATTATACTATAGTTATTAATAATAATTATATATATAGTATATTTTATTTATAAATTACTTTTTTTTCTTTATAAAATTCTTTATCTAAATATTATTATTATAAGCTTCTATATTATAAGAATATAGACTAACTTTTTACTAGTTCCTTACTTACTTTCTATAGTACTATAGTAGCTATTAGGTCTTAGAGAGAATATATACTATTACTCTTACTAGTTATAGTAATACTATTCTATTAAAGTCTTTTAATAACGTAAGTTATTCTTAGAAATTAATAGTACTATATATTTAAGTAGCTATTTATTAGAATTACTAATCTAATTTATAAGATCTAATTTAATATAAGTAACTAGTTATAATTATAGAACCTACTCTTATTATATTAAGGTAGTATATATTAATTATAATATAATCTATCTAATAGTTATATTTTAGTACTATTAAAGTAGAAAGAATTAATCTTCTAAAGCTTATAAATATTATACCTAAAGATATAAGCCTTATAAATATTCTTTAAGTTAGTTTACTTATACCTTATCTATTAAGAGATACTTATCTATTTTCCTAGGTATTATTTTTAAAGCTATTTAATAACTAGTTAAGATAATAACTAAATAACTACTCCTAGTTACTAGGAATTAATAGGGAACCTATACGTTAATTATAGTATATAGAGATATATTTATTAATTTATTAATTTATCTTCTAATATACGTAATACCTTTCTCTTAGAGAAGAAGGGCGTGTATTATTATTATTTTTATTAAGAGTACTTTAATAGAATTAGAAAATAATAAGGTTATAAATAACTCTCTAGCTCTTAACGATATTTTAGAATTAGGGCCTACTTTACTATAGAATAGCTTATTTATTAAAGGTAGCTATATTTCTTTAAATACCCTTACTATAATTATTAGAGCTACTTCTTTATAATTCTTTAAAAGCCTCTTTATTTTATATTAGAATAATATACTTTATTTAAGATTTAATTCTTAAATAAATAGAGAAGAGATAAAGCTAAAGCTTAGTTAGGTTTAATTTCTAACTTCGTATATAGTATATTATATAGCGTGGGCTAGCTTAGTAGAATATTAGATTATTATTTAGTTTTAATATATTAGAGCCCTTATATTAATATTACTAAATATATAATTAAAGAGAGAGCTAGAAATATCTAGATATATATATATTTACCTAGATTTCTAGTTAGCTTAATATTAGTATCTAACTATATTAAGTAACTTATAACTAGTAGATTAATTTATATAAAGTTATTATTTAAAATAATATTCTAGTTATTATCTTAAAATAATAGATTAATATTATTATTACTATATATAGATAGTATTTTCTAAGGCTATACTTTATTTTCTTTATAATAGTTTTTTATCTAGACTAAAAAGTATAAAATATTAATACTTAGATCTATAAATAGATAGCTATAAATAAAGTATAAGATAAATATAAGATACTAGGGTATTTTATATAAATTATATATAATTATTATTAGTCTAATATATATCTTATTTAAGATAGATAATTCTTTTATAAATTTTATAGGTATTATAATAATATTTCTTCTAATTTAAGGGTTATAATTTTTTATAAGATCTTAATACTTATTAATAAATAAAAGTTTATTTAAGACTCTATACTTTTAGTAATAATTATATAAAGTTTATATAAAATAAAGAGGCTCTATTTAGAAGTCTTATATATATCTTATTATTAAGTAGTATATATATAAATATTTAGATATTTTAGTATTTTAAGTCTTCTCTAATATTAATAATTTTATAGGGATGGAAATTTACGTAATTAGCCACTAATATTCGGATCTATAAGTCTATTTATATCTAAATTTTTCAGCCCCTTTAGCTATTAATTAGCTATTAATTAGCTGCTAATTAGTAGTGAAATAGTACCCACTACTCAGATTTTAGTATATTTCGCACTGATCGTACTATCCCTAATATCTAGTATCAATCTATCTATCTATCCATAGCATAGTATCTATCGCATCTATCGCATCTATCTATCCATCTATCTATCCATCTATCTATCTATCTATCTATCTATCTATCCATTAAGCATAGATGGATGCCATACCATAGATAGATACGATACTATAGATAGATACGATGCTATCGATGGATGCCATACCATAGATAGATACAATACTATGGATGGATGCGATGCTATATATAGATACGATACTATAGATAGATGGATGAATAGATAGATGGATGGATAGATAGATAGATAGATGGATAGATAGATGGATGGATAGATAGATAGATAGATAGAGAACCCGTTATATCTAGATATTAGAAAAGAAAGCGCTACTAAGTATAGTTTATAGCTGTTTCGTAGCTATTTCATAGCTAAACGTGCTATTTTCACTAAAAACTCTTGGTACGCCACTAATTACAAGTTATAGATTTATCGATAAACTTTTTAGTAGTTAATAAATAGTTAAATATTCTTATTATAGACGATAATAATAATATAATTCTAGGGAGCTAATAGCTAAATAATAGAGTATATAGAGCGGTGGTATAATATATAGCGTATTTAAGATATTCTAATTTATATTATTAATAATCTATTATTATCTCTATTAGAGAATATTAAGACTACTCTCTAAAGTAATAAACTTTTTTAACTATTAACTATTAATAACTATTTATTCTTCCTTTATTATCTATTTATTTATTATATATTATCTATTAGAAGATTATTTATAATATTATTTATTTATATTTATATATTTTAATATTAAATTTAAATAGCTATAAAATAAGTAAAAAAATTAGTAGTCTCTTATTCTCTAAGTCTTAGGAATTTAATCTTATTAACTATTATCTAGCTTTAATTTATTTATCTTTCTATTCTCTCTTTTCTTTATTATATAAGATATCTTTAACTTACTATACTTATTACTTATAGTATCTTTATTATTCTTTATAGACTATATTTATCTATTTAAGATATTAAATCTCTATTATATAAATTATAACTATAAGAATATAATAGTAAGATCTACTAGTCTAGATAAGAACTTTAGTATATTCTATTAATTATAAGAGCTTATCTTTATAGTCTATATTAATAATTTAAGCTATAAGAATTTATTTTAACTTAGCTATATTTAATACTATAACTATAAATACTAGTATAAGTATTCTAAGGAGCTTAGTTATAGCCTCTATACCGCGAATATAAAGAGTAGGGCTAAGGATTTTAAGATTTATAATAGTATATTATATTATAAGTCTTATATAGTTTATAAAGAAATAAAATTAGAGAGATTCTTTAGTTCTCACTAAGTTATATAGGTAAATTATATATATTAACCCTACTTTATTACCTTCTTATCTATTAATTTATTTAAGTCTAGTTAATTATTTAGAAAGTTTATATTTATTTTAATTATTATAATTAAGATAAAATTTAAAATAAAGTTTAAGAAAATTATTATAAGATTACTAAAGAAGAGATTAGCTAGTATATTAAGAATTATAGCTATTATATCTAGGCGAGAAGTTATTAAAGTAAATCTTTAATAATATTAATTAAGTTATATAATACTTTTAAAAGAGTTTAAGTAGATCTTATTAATATATATTTCTAGCTAGATAACTAATATAAATAGATTCTTTACCTTAAAGATTACTTTTTTAAGCTTATCTTTCTATAGTTATTAGAAAGTAAAATAGCTTAAAACGTTTATAATAGAATTTTTATTATTATTATAGTATTTAGATTAATATAAATCTTATAAATAGATAATAGTATAGAGTTTAAAGGTATTCTCTTATATTTTCTTTACTATTATAGAATAAAGATTATTAATAGTAATTCTTATTATTCTTAATTCTAAGATCTTATTAAGTAAGGTAATAATACTATTAAATCTTAGCTTATTATTTAATTAGAAGAGAATAATACTAAATATTAGGCTACTAAACTTATTAAGATTACTCTTAGAATTAATAATAATTAATCTATAGTAACTAGATTATAATTATATAAAGTTATCTTTAGCTATCCTTATAATATTAAGGATAATAACTAGTTAGACTATATTAATTACTAGGAAGCTACTATCTATAATAAGAATAGTAAGCTTAAGAATAATAAGGCTAATATTAATTTTTAAGCTTAGTTTAAGTATATTAATTCTTTTAATACCTTAGTATTAGATTTTTATAGTTAATTTTTTTTACTAGTAATAAGTTATTCTTATTTATAACTCTAACTATTCTAATATCTATTTATATTTAGTAATAGCTAGCTATAGAGATTAGCTCTAGTATTATTAACCTACTAGCTCTTATTAATTAATCTAAAGTTTTAAAGCTTTAGAAAAAAGCTTAATAAAAAAAAAGAAGAAGATAACTTAGAATACTTATATTATTAAACTCTTAGTTTAAGCTAAGAATAAGTAATAAGTTATTATAGATCCTTAAAGCCTAATATTAATAATTTTATAAGCTTAACTTATTACTAATAAACTACTAGCTTATTAGCTTTAAGCTATAAATAATAATATTTCTTAATCTTTACTCTTTATTACTAATAATAATATTATAGATAATACTATAGATATTAAATACTCCTTACCTAATAATATTATATAAATTTTAGATTTTTTCTTCTCTCTCTTATTCTTATAATCTTCTTAATTCTTTAATAATAGTAATAATAATAGTAAAGCTAAAAAGATAGATAATATTACTTCTAAGGTTAATTAACTTACTATACTTATTAGAGTATATTAGAAGAAAGTATAATAAAAATAAAAAGCTTAATTTAAGATAAGATTTAGTAATAAGATTAAAATATTTACTTTAAAGTAGATAGTAGCTTTAGTTATTCCTAAATAAAATTATTCCTTACTTAATTAGTATTAAATATTTACTTAAGTACTTAAATAAAGCTACTATTACTACTAATTATAAATAGAATATAGAATTCTTAATAGAATATTTATCACGAGATATATTAGCTTAGTTTTAAAGTTTTTAAATAAGAATATAACTATTTTAATAAATAAAATAAGCTTATTTTATAAGAAGTTACTTAATAGATTTTAAAGGTAATAGTAAATAAAGTCTACTACTCTTATAAGACTATATTCTATAGTAAATAATATAGGTATATTAAAGTAAATAAGTAATATATAATTTATTACTATAGAAAGAATAGTAGCTATAGTAATAAGATTAAAGGATTTATTTTTAATAAATTTATATTATTAAAATAATTAAATATATAAAAAAAAATTTCCTACTAGACGTAATATTTTTAGTTTTTATTTTCTTATTATTAGATTTTTTTTTATTAATAGTAATAATCTACTTATTAACTAATAATATAAATATTACTCTCTTTATTAGTATACTTAGAATAATTATTAAGTATTAAGGGAAGTCTTTAGATAATATTATTATCTTACTATATTATTACTTTAAAAAGTATACTTTAGAGATTTTTATACCTCTTTTTTTACGAGTGAAATCTATTACTCTACCTTACTTAGATATAAATAACTTTATATAGTATTTACGCCTTATATAGTTTAGAATCTAATTTTATAGAGCTTAAAATTTCCTTTATTATCTAAATTCTTTTCTTTTTCTATCCTATTATTACTATCTATAATTTTCTTTAAAGAGTAAGCTATTATTATATATAAATACCTATTTAAGTATATAAATACTATTATATAGTATTATATAGTTATTATATAAGTTCTAATATTAATATTACTCTAGAACTAGATAGATATTAATAATAGGGTTTAGTATATAGTTAAGGTATTATTTTAGTTTATTTATAAATAAACTATCTATTTATAAATAGACTAGTCTATTTATAAATAGACTAGATAAATTTATAAAGTTTTGAAAAATCACGCCTTAACTAGAACAAGGGGTATTTGATGGAATAGAATGCGCGTTCTATGTCGAATTTTTATCTGATATTAAAGACAAGGTTTTCCTGAAAAAGAAACCGTTTCTATACCTGACCTATGCCCCCGAGATCCGTGTCCTTGTTCCCTACCTGTCCCATGCAGCGCCTAAACACCATCTCTTCCCTCCACTAGAATTTTGGAATAAACATCGGCGTCTCTCTCTTCCACTTCTGATAATCCTCTCTATCTCCATATCTCTTATCATACTTCCCCTCACTCATCGGCACCCCACTGACCTTCAACAACAGAAAGCTCACAAACGCCGGACTAACCCCACACATCCCCAGCGCAATCGCCTTCCCCGCAATACCCCATCCGCCCAGTCCCATCCCCACTTGTCCAACATTACTCATCAGCACACCTGCCGCCGTAGTCGCAATACCTGTCCACAACGTACTCTCGCCAAAGTAATTCGGATGTCGACTCTTACTCCACAATCCTCTTGTCAAGAAATCCTCCTCGTGTTTCTTCTGCTTCTTTTCTTGCACCCAACTGTCTTTCTGTCTATCGGCTGTTACTTCGAAGGATAGACCACCAATGTAGAGGAGAAGGCCGATGATGTCTGTGATGCCGACGGCGGCAGGGAGGGCGGAGAAGACGGAGGCTGGTAGGGAATTGATTGCTAGGACGGGCATAAGACAGAGGGAAACCCATGTTGCTTGGGCGAAGAAGGCGACGGCGAAGGAGGGGGGTGAGGTACGGATCTTGTCGAAGCGGGAGTCGGAACCGTCGGCGGAGATGCGGCGGAAGAGGTAGGTTCCCACTGTTCCATGTGTCAACTGTGTGCCTAACTAATCCCTTATAATTGGGGCCTAGGTAGGTAAAGGTGCGTACATCTAGTCGCCCACAACCCCACCGCCGCACTCAAAGCCACCTGTCTCCAATTCAACCCCGCACCCTGTACACCCCTCAGCGCCCCCAACACGCTCGGCCACGCAGGCTTCACAGAGCCCAATGCCGCTGCTGCATATCTTGCCCTAATAGTAGGCAAATATAGGCTTAATGCCGTGCAGGAAAGGTATGTGAGTGAACCGGAGAGGTCGTAGAAGCGCTCGCTTTGAGCGATTATGGAGGGGACTGCGACGGCTGCTTGGATGGCGTAGGCGAGGCCGATGGAGGGGACGAGGGTGGAGAGGAAGGGGGATTTGAAGGCTGTGGCATGGAGGAGGGTAGAGAGGACGGCCATTGTTGGGGAAGTGTGGAAGCAATTGCTGGAGAGCGGAGGGGAATGTCTGTTTATTTTATGGGTAGCATTGAACGCGGGATGGAAGCCTCGTCGTGACGACATTTGGAACGGAGTCGGCGTTTTGGTTTCGCCGAAGGTCCGATAATACGATACGAATACGAACTTTGGGAAAACGGTTGCCTTGGGACGTCTATTGCCTACGGTAATGATTCAGTATGCTGCTCTTCGCCCTAGCCGATAAATCTCCATGAATATCTCCGTCTTCAAAAGACCATCAGCAGAAAGCGCTTTGTGCCTAACGAGGTATTACACGTCGTCTTGCATTCAGAATTTACAGTTAGCCTGGCCATAACATAGCCTCGAAGAATCTTACCCATTCCTCGATACTCAAAGCCGAACTTCGTAAATAAGGCTGACACTACCTGGATCCATTCGTAAGGCCCTTGTCAGCCTTGGTGCAAGCCCCCTCTATCTGATATTTCAATCCACAACACCGCCCACGATATGTGGGTTATGGTCGGCCATAAGCTATCGAAATTTTCATTATTATAGTCCTGTTAATCAAGTTATAAGTTCTTCAATAATGCCTAGCCCGCTGGAAGAGATCCCTGAAGATAAGAAGAAAGCTTTTTCCGTTGAAGATGGCCGCAGATCAACCCGTGTGCTTGGAGCGCGAAGCTCTTCAATGCCTACGCCTCCTGTCTTTAGTCGACCAGTAGAACCCTCCAGCAGCATCAGGGCTCTATTTCCCCTAAGTTCAGCTCCCGTCCTTCCAAGTAGACATGAACTGGCGGCGTTGACAAGGAGGGAGTTGAGAGACCACACTCATTGGTGTACTACATGCGAGCACCCTATAGAAATGTATACTTGCACCGGCTGGAAAAGACACATGAGAGAACACGAGCAATTTTACCCGTGCCACATCTGCGCGGAAAGACGCTATTCTAGAAGAATTAATCTGGTGCTACATCTGACAGATATCCATCATTTTTCTAATGATGCAGCTTACAATCAGGCTACGTGCAAGCGCACTGAAACAAAGGCTTATGCTTGCGGTTTCTGCATTCGGATTTTCAGGACCCTTGCAGAGCAGCTTAAACATATTGATGATGAGCACTGGAGTTATAATCAAGATATCAGCGACTGGGACTTAAATAAAGTCATCCAAGGACTGTTGCTACGACCAGATATACAATCGAGTTGGCTTGATCGATTTGGGCAACCCTCTTTAGCAGTTCAAGATCTTACATGGAATTCTTCGGAGGCACAAAACCTCATTCTACGACTTGGGTTGAGCGAGGAACCTGCAGACGACCTTGCTGTTGCAGCCATTGCCCAACTTACGCCCGCGCATCTGTCTCGCATTTCAGGCAGCTATTGGAACACGAAGGACAGCATAAATAGGTACCAGGTTGAGCCATATCAAAGTGTGGCCGATATCGCGTCTGATAGCTCTTCAGATGCTGAGTCCGTGGAGTCGGGCGTAGACTCCGTGGCATCTTCGAGGACATCAGTGGTTTCGGAAAGGTTCTCCCTTATTGCAGCGGACGAATTGGTAACGTGTCTCCTACAAAATGCCGAACTTAGCGTTGCCTACAAAGCAGCACTCGAAAGCCGCCACGTGGGTTTGGACAGATTTGAGAGGAATTTCCGCCGTATCTTGAATCAATATTCGCGGGATCTGAAGAAAGAGGCTCGGAATAAAGGGCAAACATCCGCTGCTGAACTTGTCCGTCGTCGGTCTAGATACATCGCAAATACACTTCGGCAAAAACTTGAGGACCTAAGAAGAGGTTACAGACACGATCAGATACTGCATGGGAAAGATAGTAGGAATCTCAGGGGCCTGGAAATTGAGCAGTATTTACGATCAATGAAAGGATCATCATCGCCAGATGAGCCTCGCTTTGAGGATGAGCCACTGGAAGAATCTTCAAGCTCGGACATCGACACCTCAGATGACGCTTTCGATGATAAGCTACCTGAGCTCTCTCAAGTCAAAGATTTCATGTTTACAAGCGCAGCCTTTTTGGCCCTTCGTGCCACTGTTTGGAAACTCGTTGACCATTCATTATATCTTAAACTAAGAAGACTTGCAGCAGAAATAGAGTGCTGTCCTGCGACTCCCATCGATGTATCCTATGAGACTATCGAAAGCATTCCCAACCGAGTCAAGGGTGTTGTAGAGGACTTCACGAGGGTATCATGGGATTGGTGGCCTTTAAAGCCACGAATTGGTAATATCCCGCCTGGCTATGCCCGCATTCACTGGTACTGCGTAAGTGCCGTTACATGTCGTGTAGCTCGTGCTAACAGGTCTAGTCTTGTGACGAGGAGCGTTGCGAAAACGTGCCAATTTTCTTTGCAGAGCAGGTCGCTCGGACTTCCGCCGGTGCCTCTAATGCTGCAGCTCAACAGTCTGCCGTCGAGGGAGCTGGTCAAGGTCAGCCTACTAGTAATGATCCTCCCAGTCACTCTACAGCATCGTCTACGACGTCCAACAGCCGGCAATTGAGCCAATACACGGATCATCTTACTAAACATGGCCCTTCTCTCAAGCAGAAGAAGCGCGTAGTTGGTTACAGTACTGTTACCAACGATCGTATGCTAATTTCCAGTCCGCTCTTTGTATTTCTAGGAATTGGACTTGGTGATGAAAATCGGTTAGCTCAAATCGAGATCATCGACAAGAAGGACGACACCTTCTACGAAGAACTCAAAAGAAGCTATAAGGCAACCAAGGGTATTTTGAGACGAGTCTTTGGTATATGGAAATATGCCCATTGTGAATTTTTCAATGTACCTTACCCATCACCTCCTAGGTCCCCAACTGAAGATCGTAGTTCGAAAAATTCGACGATAATGACATCGCACCCCGAATAGTCGGCGTTCCCCCTCCGGAGAATTTAGAGTACGAGTACGCGCCGAAACCTGTCGATACCATGCCGCCTATCACTCCCCATGAATTTCGCCGTCGTTACTACTCCTGCCGCGGAAATTGTCCCGTCTCCCGCTCCTCGCTCTTATGCTACTTCCACAGATGCAAGAAGCCTTGCCGTCTAAGAATCGACGCTGTCGACCGGATACCCAAACGGACGAGTCGGCTTGAACTGGACAGCGATGCTCGATCGTCCTTTTGGGGACTGTATGCTGTTGAGCGTATCTCATTTTCCAAAGTTATGGTGTATCATTCTATCATTATAATTCCATCCTTGATTTTCATGTTCCTCTGGCTTTTCTATTGGGGCCATTCTGGCGACCTGCAAAATGCTTCTGTGCCTCTTCTCTGCGGGTTACCGGTTTTGTCCCTACTGTGGTTTTCTGCGATCAGTATCAGAGGCCTACAGCCCTCGGAGCATTGGAAGCCTCTATAATTCGTGATTGTGTTTTGTTTGGCGCTCACGTATTATGTACCGCTCATTTGGGATGTCTGTGTTGCTTGAATAATTTCTGCGGTTATGAGTCTATGGAAAATTATATATAATTTGCCAGAACTCGGTAGATATATCATTATTAGAATGCGAGCCTCTTATTAACATGAAGTACTAGGGAATTATCATGTCAAACAACTATAGTCTCTTTCTCTCAAGAGGAAATTGGGGAAGGTACGAGGAAGCCTACATTTGTTGGGAGACGCGCAAACCCATTTGTCGCTCAGCCTTGCCAAAATTTGCAGCTCCTACTTAAGAGCCTATGATGAGATAGCCATTACCGAATTTGCGCAAGGCAGAAAGCATCGAACGCCCATTCGAGTCAGCTTTTAATATGCGAGTCACAGTAGGCGATTGAAACAATTGGCGTTTTACGTTTCCCAGAATTCCGATGCAGGTGATTAAAATGACTGGTGTTTTACGTTTCCCGGAAGTCCGATGGTGAAACACGAATATCAGCCATGGAGACATCGCTAGCATTATGGTTGCCTTGCGTAGCCAGCTTCTCAAGTCGGGCTTAAGGTAAGATTAAGCCGGTATTAAAAAGGCTGTTTGTAGTCCACTTGGCCCTTTGTGCAGTCTTCTCGGACCTGTCAAGCACCCTTCTGACGTATGCCTTTTGTTGCTCTCCTTCTTGTCCGTGTGGAGTGAATTTTGGTGCGTCCCTTCTTGAACGAAGAGGTCAACCTTTGAAAATGCCTCATGGGCCTAAAAAATAACATTAAAGCCAGGACCGGAAATAGCGCAGACGATCGCCTTGCCGCTACTCAAGTCGATAAGGCTACGACTCCAGCTAAGATAGTCGTACAGGTCACCAGGCAACGATGAAATAGCCTCATTGGCCCATTTACCTCAGGCCTAGATATCCTGGCATTACTCACTGCCAGCTCTGAAAATGTGAGTGATAGCGCTTTCTTGATTGAATAGAAGTACACATTCAAGCGCCTTGAGGCTGATAGCTTGAAAGACGGCTTGCTAGCTTTAACAGTTGTCACCCCAATTTCTAGGCTCAGTATTCCAGATTTTGTATCTCGATCAGATGGATATTCTTCTATCGGAGCGTGCAAGCTTGATATAAGATGAAAGATCAGATACAGACCGAATATCTGAGTTCGCTTGACAAGTTCCAAAGGAAGCCAGTTAATTAGAAGAGTTCACCCATGAATTGTACAGAGGAGCTGAAATGGCCCCTAGATTGCCCCTTAAACAGCCCCTAGAGCTGGTCGCCTAGAGCACAAGACCATCCCCGGGGCGTCTCGGCTTTACACACTTAAGGCCTTTGTCTAGGTAAGGTAGGGGCGCAAGAGACCGGCCAACAGCCCTAAGATAGGGTCTCCTAGAGGGGCGTGGCATCAGCCCTATAGGGTGCTACGGTTGAAGAGTGATAGTAGCAGTGCTTACTCCTTACCTTACCTGAGACCAAATTTGTCACAATCTCGCAAATTTCCACTACGAGCTACAGCACGCGTAAACGGGGGGCTGCAACCTTGCTTCAGGCACGTGGGAATTGCGATTCCAGTTCAATGGCAGGGTTCGGGTATTTCCTTCTGCAGCGGCTCCGCACCCCGCTTCTCGACCTATCAACGCCCGCGTCAGCCCTGACAAGTCATACCACAGCCCTAGATCAGTCAAAGTGCTTGGTCTTGCTGGATTCCCTTCCGCCTGCCTGGTGACAGAGCTGCGAATTTGCTTTTCCCTACCCTCGCATGCTCAGCCCATCAGCTACCATCGATATCTTGGCGCCAGCTTGATTGCTTCTCGTTTCATTCTCCTCTCAACCCACCCATCATGAGCGGAATGGAGGTTGTCGCAGTGATCAGCTGTGTAGCCGCGGTTGTATGTGCTTACAAGGATGGAGGGAATATCGTCAAGCAGATCAAGGCGAAGCGCGCGGCCAAAAGGGCACCAGCGCCCACAGAAACTCTCGAGACATCTCTTCAAAGAGGTCCACCTGCTGTAGAAGAGGCTAAGGATCAGGGAATAGAGAAATATGGGCCTAGATATGCTTATTCCCGCGACCGTGAGTGCGAAGGTTATCACGATTTCTTCAACTTGCTAATATCTAATCCAGCAATTGCTGTCGAGGCTCTTCGAGATATCCTTATCCATCTCCAAGGAACCCTCCTCAAACATCTGTGGTCAGCGCAAGAGGATGACAATATCCAGGACTTCAATATCGTGGTAGAAACTTCGGACCATGGGAGGATCAGATCCGTTATGGTGCTTAACGAGCTATACATGCGGATGGCGCAAGCTGCTCCTCTACAGAGGGAACTCTCGGGGCCTAGTCGGGTACAGACACTGGATTCCATTGCAGACTCGAGGCTACCCTGGGACCGGCAGGACCACCCTTCCGATGACACCCAAAGCCTTCCCATATTTCCAGATGGCTTACAGACCCAGCGTCATCCAAGCACACAGAATACCCCTTTGCGGCAAGACCATATTGTTGACTCTGAAACTGGACTAAAAGGAAAGCCCACCAAAAGGTGGTTCCATGCTTCAAGAACAGGGAAAGGACATCAAAATAGCATCCAATCAAACTCCTATACTTCTGGACACCATGGCACTGCAAGCACGATCACTATGAGTGATGATTCATCAAAGATGCGACCAAACGGCGTTATATCTCCAAGGCGGAGCACTTCTCTCGGAGAGACCGAAGGAACGGTGCAAATTCAGCAACATCATTCTGCCGATGCATTTTCGCCACTGACATGGCAGCAATCACCAGAATTATCGAGCAATCCGTGGGTGTCAGAAGAGTCGGCATCATCGAACGTGGACTATGCATCATCCCCTTCATCGCCAGCTTTGAAGCAAGGTGTACAGCACTTGCGGTCAAGTTCGGGTACGGTGGTCAGTGGAAGTCATTCATTGGTTCACGGCTCGAGGATTTCAACCCCTGACATGGAATCGAAGACAGGCGCAGTCAGCTCGAGGGACAATAAGCATCCTGCCAGGGACGCGAAAGCCACGAAGATACGGATACCCACTTGGCCTCGAAAGCGATCGAGCACAGATGCAACCCAACTATCAGAGACCCAAAGCTTATCTCAAGACTCTGACCGTAACGGAAGCGTTTCGCCCCCCAGCCGCCATGTTGGTCCCTCGTTGGAATCATCAACTACGGGAACTCAAAATCTATATGGCGGCTTCTGCCTAGGAGCGTATAAGTTACAGGTTGGCTTCCCGGACGAGGGTTTTAAGCTCCGGAACCAGTCCGTCGCTTTGACGGGCCAGGCTCAGTATTGGGCATGTGCAAATTCACATTGCGTATTTGACGGACCCGCTCGTAGGATGGACAGAGGTTGGGGCTTCAGCACTGTGATTAAAGTCGCATATGGTGTCCAATATCGCTGGACATTCCTGGCCAAGTCGCACGTCGCTTTGCCGAAAAGCAAGAATCGAGAATTTGACTATCAGTGCCCCTTCTGTGTTGCGCAGCGTCAACCGCCAGGACCATATCGGACGGTGCACGCGTTCATGGAACATGTTTCGACACATCGAGGCCAGGAGCCCGAGAGTTCTATATCTGATAAGATAATCTGCATTTTCGGCCGAGTAGCACAGACAGATGAGGCTTTCGATATTAATCTAACGCCTTATGCGATAGCACACGCTGCCAATGCCAGGGTATTAGAGCAATCTTTCGCCACTTCCCTGTCTCTATGAGGAATTGCGGTGGTCTTATCACCACGCTAAATAGTAATATGGAATTCCAGGGGTGCTTTTGAACGGAAGCGAGGCCAGAGCCCGCGAACAATAATCATGCCGACTACTTTTTATACCCTCTGTGGTGAGGTTGACGTGTGGGATTGAGGGCTGGTCCTCTCTGAGACACCAGTCTTCTCTACTATTTCCACTCTTGCGATCTTTTCGCGCTCGTTCCTATATACTCTGCGCATGTAAATCTCTGAGGCGACGAGTTTGAAAATTCCCGACCAAATCAACGTTTTACTGGAGAGCCGCTGCTCAGTTGGTGAAGTCACGGCCGCCTATCCTCTGAACACTAAATTTAACCTTCAACGTTCCTGCTCATGGGACTTTCAACCATCTAAAGCCATCCACGTACGTACATTGAATATTCGATCATCGAAGTGATGCGGGCTATCAATATTCATGCATTATGTTACCTTCTACTCGGCGTTTTCCTTGTACCCGCCGCCGCCGCCGCTCTCCTCCCTTCCACCGTCCTTGGAATACAGTCAAATCAATCTCTCGTTCTCGAGACTCCCACTCTCACCAGCGTTCTCTCCGCGCCCCCAGGCCCGACCGAGACCCGACGCATAGAATGCTTCGACCCCCGACAGAGATCCGCCATACCACCTACCCCCAAAGACTGCGATAGCGCCATCGAGGTTATCCTTCACACATACCCCGGCCCTATGATACCCCAAAATTTCTCCAATGACGGCGCCCAAGGCACCCACAAAGTTCCTTGGTCATGGGAGGTTGGGAACTGTCAGATTATGATATCCACGAAAGATGATTCATCATGGGATGAGTTCCGATATGTGGATATTGTGGTGGCGGCGCAGGATGTGCTGTACTTTTGTGTGCCACGAAGTAGGTTTAAATTGGGAGGAGTTGAGGTTATCGGGGAAAAGGGGTTTTATGTGGGTGTGAATGGAATACTACGGAATGTTATGGGGAACGTGACTGAAGACGGGAATGAGACGTATGCAACGCCGATGGGGACGGGCACGGCGGTGGGAATTGCGTTGCCGACGGGCGTGAGCGCGTTGGTGTCAGGGGATGAGCTGGATGAGGACTTGGCATTGAGTGTGATGTGAGTATGAAGGAGAGTATGGCTATGCACATATTCTGAAAAGTGCTTATGGAGGCTTTTCGAGACGTTCTTTTAGCCAGTCATATTTGTAAATGTCTACAATTTCCTACTAAAATTGAAAATGCATCTGTATATGTATCCAGCAAAATGTTCCTCTTTGAGTATTACAACATGCCATACTTTCTGCAGGAATTCTTCTTGACGAGCTTCAATTGCTAAGAGAATGCAGCAATAGCCATGCATATAGAGCGGGGTTTAAGTTCGTTTCTAGACTTATTCAGGTCCTTTAGACCAGCCTATATCCTTTTCCACTCGTTATTTAAGTACTGAAAGGCTAAAACTAAAGGTTGGAAATATCTAGAGCTACAACTTCAAGGGGTATTCTCAAAAAATTCATCTATATAGAGCGGGGTTTCAGCCGGTTTCCATCCTTATCAAGCATCCTTTAAAGCAGCATACATCTATTACACCCCGCTCTCTAAGTACCACGCATGCCTTCGCGGAGTAACATTTGGCCTCAAATTTGGATTATTTACACGTATGTCACTTTCACTATGCTAATAAGGAGAGCAGACTACCATTGTTAAGCTCTATAACTTCTCGCGGGGATAAAATATTGGTACCTTTACAGCATAAAGCTAATTTCAATATAGCTAAAACTTCTCTAGCATAACACAATAAGACTCGGTAATTGACTTAACTTTATTAGGAATTATTGAATTCAAAAGTTATTGAGCGAAGGCTGGTTTATGAATTACTCAATGTGGGTTTATTCTATGCTGAAAGGGCTAGCGTTTTACAAAGGATACTGATAATTTTATATACTCCCTCGCTTTACTTCTGAGGGTCTTATTTGCCTCACCCTCTTTTTACGTCTTGTCAATACCTTAATCCTCCTTGTTACCTAATATCTCATGCCTATTATGGGATTCTTCTTTAGTCCCCATCCTCTGCCTCCTCCTCTTCCTCCTTCTCCACTTCGTCGTCCTAGTCCTTATCTTCGTCCTCCCCACTTTCGCAATGAGTCATCTCATGTTCACTATTCAAACTCTAACATATTTCAAACCCTTCCCGAGATCCTCATGGCAGAACATTCTCTATAATTCTGTCATATCATCATAAACCACTTGTCGTTGGCTAGAGCCAGGTATGTATATAATATTGCCAATGTTGAACGTCAGCGAATAGAGCAGATTACGGGCATCCCAGTCCTTTTCAGGCTCAGAGACGGGAAACCTCTTTTTGTACTCCTTGATGTATGCCTTGTTACTTAGCCTATGTCGCGGTGCCCTCCAGTTACCCGTATCAAATTCATTGTGACCGTAGAAAGAGCATTCGTTAAAGACGAAAGCCTGATCAGTCCTCATATCCATAGCGGTGTTGCCTTGACCTATCATAATTGATATCACTGATATGACAGACTCTACTACTTACTATCCCAGCAGTCACCATGGATCAAACAAGGCTTCAAGACCCTTCCATCTGCCTGCAATCGTAGATGAAGGCGAGGAACGACCTTCTCAAGAGTGAGCTTACAAACCAAGTCAAACTCAGGCCAATTCAAAATCGCCTTTGCTATGTTCATCACGTGGCCGAGATGGTTGCGCTGCGCGCATTGGCCCACTGCTTAACATGCTCTGCCGTAACCAGCGCGAAGATCTGACGTTTGGTTTACGCGCTGGGAACCCCTTTCGATACTTAAATAGACACCGCTCATGCCGAACCAATATTAAAGCAGGTGGGTTTCTTAATTCAGGCCTGGCAATTGTTAAGAGAATGGAGCATAAGTCATGCATATAGAGCTAATACTTGATAAGTCAATCCTAATAATAACCCTAGAAATTGTGACTCTAGGAGTTTCTAACCCTTTATTATATCTTTTTCGTACTTAATAAAATAAGAAAAGATATAAGCGGATTATACTATCATATTATGCGGCTAACAACCCCAACATCTATAGGCTAGGTAGGTAAATTAAGTTGTACCACTCCCTTTGGAAAGGGTATTGAGGAAGTTAAAGGGTAGTAATAAAGGTTACCTAAACGCTAAACCAGAATTTAGTGCCGTAGAAGATAAGGGATCACATATAGAACGTATGACTTATTGAAACCAAGTCAGACTCAGGCCAATTCAAAATCGGCATTGCTAGGTCCATCACGTGGCCGAGATGCCTGGTATAGAGAGCACACCATGAGTCCTCCCAAGTGTGGGCGATCTTGGCGTGGCAAGTGGCTATATGAAAGCCAAATTTTCCAGTTGGAGACACCGACTTTTGATGCATTTCTGCTAATGCAGCTGCCAGCGTAACAGGGTTGGCAGGCTATTCAAGCTTCAGCTAGGGTGCGCCCAATAGCGGCATCATAAATGAGGTAAGAATGAGATAAGACTAATCTTTGGTAATAAGTGAAGTTGATATCCGTCATGTGCTTGCCTGTAGCCTACGAATTCATTGTACCTACCTGTTTACCCACGTCGCGAAATTGGGCAAGTAAGAAGTATGTTTCTGGATCCTCCTGCTTATATTTGCCCCAGGCATATGGCTTCGGCACAAATCCAGGAGAAACAGCATAAATAGCTTTCAGAGACTCGAATTCTCCTTCACACATGTGCTTTCCCGTGCCAATGGTGATAACCTACATGCCTAGGTTAGCTCTTATGTAAGAGCATGGAGCACAAGTTATGCATATAATAGGAATGTTTAAGTTGAGTTCAACACTTATTAAGCTCCTTTAAACTAGTAAATTTCTTTATCATTTACTTATTAAGTACGAAAATAATATAATGAACGGTTAGAAACCTCTAGAACTATAATTTCTAGAGGTATTATTAGGATCGACTTATCAGGTATTAGCTCTATATGCATGACTTATGCTCCATTCTCTTATCTCACTGTCTTTACGCAGGCAGGCGGTTCCCACCTTGAGAAAGTATTGCGCTTCTTCTCCTCCGGGCAATTCGGCGATGGATTTGGTAGTTTTCCCCATAACGACATGCCAAACTGAGGGCGTGGAGGATTTTCGTTCCCGGAACTCGGAAAGCTGAGACCACGCTTTCATCGACTTCATAGCTGCCACTGGGCTCGGGGGGCAAAATTTCAGATGGAGTCTCTTTGACCTCGCGCTGATGCTTGTCAACGAGAAGATTGGCGGGAAAATTGTCGATCTCCGTCTCAGAAATGACCACCGTGGATGCCATTGCTATCAGTGGCATATATATGTGATCAATGGGGTAGAGATCAGACGCAAGCAATCACAAGTCGCGCCAGAGGATGGCAGCCGCTATATAAGGGATGATATGAGGTTTCACTGTGTTCGGAACGAAAAAGACTCCTGCGGGATACCCTAGACTCGACGAAAAGGAGGTGCAGCCTCATTCGCGTTAGCATTCATGCACAACCTTGGATGAAACGACTTTTACTTCTCTCATCTGGAATAAATTGCAAGACATAGGCTTCTTTCTATTGGACAGCAGACGTTATATTTCAAGTCAATTGCTCACAATACCCCTGAGTTAGCCACTCTAGCGGCACGTGCTCAGTCTTGTCGATGCCTCCCTAAGACTGGCCAGTATGCTCAGTGCTTTCACCGTCCCACGCTCACGCATGCGGCGCTGTGTTCTGACGTCTTGCGCACGAAGTAGCTGCGAAAGATTGGTCTGCACCACCATCGCGCTAGCGACGACGGCGACCCCGCTCCTGGCCTTGGGCTGGAGGGTGAGCTTTCCCTCGAGTCAACAACTTCTGTCGACGACCAGGCTGCAGTCCGTCAAAGTCAAATTCTATATTCTCCGCAACGGAAAGCGCCTCACGGACAGGGAGCCAAGATTCCGACGCTCTAGGACTTCACCTAGTCTACGATAGCCCCAGTCCGAATGGAGACATCATATTTGTGCATGGATTGGGTGGTACTGCTAAGAGAACATGGTCTTGGGAAAGGAACTTGGAATACTTCTGGCCTACGTGGCTGGCTGATGAGGACGAGCTATCGTCATGGAGAATATTCATATTCGGTTGTACGTCTTCCCAAGCTGCTACATCCCAGTCGTGCTCTGTCATAGGTTACGGGATATGGCGAATGCGAATCAGCGCCCAGTGCATATGAGGGCTGTGTTCCTGTCTAGCCTACGTTACCCTAGGCAAGAGCAGCGCTAATTTTCGACGACTTTGCAGATAATCCCAACTTCAAAGGCGCTGGTACCAATCTCAACATCATCGATTTTGCTAAGGATCTTCTATTTCGGATGCTGGTTTCCTCCTCCAATAGCCACAGGAAGAAAAGCACCCCCATTGATCGGCAGCCCACCATCTTTGTTGCACATTCTATGGGAGGCTTGGTAGTCAAGAAGGCATATTTGCTCGGTAAGCATGACAGCCAATACAGCGATATCATATCGAAGACGCAAGGAATCGTGTTCCTTGCTACGCCGCATAGAGGAGCCCATTACGCGAAGATGCTCAATAACATCCTCTCTACGACTTCGTTTGGTGCTCTCCCAAAAGCTTATATTGAAGACCTGGATATACATTCAAGGATGCTGCAAGACATAAATGAACAGTTCAGGACGCAATGTGGCGAGCTTCCCCTGGTATCCTTCTTCGAGACGATGAAAACGAACTTTAGGGTTGAAACAGTTCACGATTGTCGAGAAATAATCAAGCGTCCTTGGACACGCTCACGAGATATCGACTCTATTGAACGCAGATCACCACAGCATTTGCAAGTTCAAGAGCAGGGGAGATGCGAATTACATAACTGTGAAAAACGTCCTCAAGCTGTGGGCGTCAAGATTGGCGCACCTATATCCTCTACGTAAGTGCTCTCTGAATGATTCTCATTTCCTCTTCACCTTACGATTGAAGCGAACCCCAACCCTGCATAAGACGAATGGTCAGCTTTATTGAGTAGATCGAAAAGCGTACTGCAGCCAGAGTACCAGGTGTTGCAAGACCAGTCGTTTACTGGAGGCTGCTTGTCGTGCTGTCTTTGCTATGAAGCGCTTCTTCGAGAGGCATAGCTTTCAATAGCGTCAACTCTCTGCAGCCCAGTCCCCTAACAGTCCAGTAAGCCAGGTACATGCGTCTTCCATAGTTCAGGCCCCGCCCATGATCCTGGCAGAACAGCTAGCCCGGAAGCCATACCTACATGTATCGCTGCCCGTACCAGTATAGTGCATTCCGTATGAATGGTCCATTACTATTGGAGGTCTTTATGATAAGTGACATGCCCCGTGAGAGAAGCATTCTACAACCTGATTTTTACTTTTGCAAACACGACTGCACGCAACAATTTATGTATCAAATGTCTTTCCTCTATGAGCATAGTGAGAATCGTCACTTTAACCCTAAGAACGGTCTCCTAAGACTGTTATATTTCAATGCATGTGATGCTCGTCAAGTAGAGTGTAGATTGCTCCAAATACAGCGTAAGCGGAGTACTGCGAGAATCATATCATAGGTTTCGCCATAGGCTTAATAACACCCTGCTTCATCAAAATCCTGGGCTTCGTCGCAGACTGGAAAGTCTCCTTAGTTGTCCATTCCGGCCCCACTGGAAGGCGCAATGATCGCTCATACTGTTGTCTTGTCTCAAATGGATGCGGCAAATTCGAAGCCAAATACTTCGAATTCTTCTTGACACGTTTTTCATTGATAATGACACGGTCAAGTTTAGCATCCTGACGCTTCTCTTTCGCAATACCAGGCTCTTTGACTAGAATTTTGCCTTTGTTCCGCTTCTCTTGTTTCTTGGAGACGCCCGCTCCTGTCCAGCTTCCCCAGCCGGGCAGGGTGTTGTCTATTATCTTTTCCTCGTCGTCTTTGGTTATTTGTTGCTTTTCTTTGGCGAAGTCCGCGACTACCTCGTCACCAGCGAAGGCCTTGCGGACAAGGTCTTGATTGCGTAGTACGAAAGGCAGTCTTTCAGCCTCGTCATCTTCTTGATCGTCATCGACAGTTGAGGCTGAGGCTACCGGTTTAAGTTTATCTCCACCTTGCTGAGCTTTCTCTGCCTCTCGCGCACCTTTCAAAGCAGACCTTGGTTTGGCAGGCATTTCGACAGATGCGGTTTTGGCGGGCACAACGGTGTTTGAGATGATTGCACCTTTGTCTGTCTCCTGAATTCGCCTCCTGCTGCCATTCGAAGCTTTCTTGTTATCAGCTAACCAGGGATTCTCGTTTGTCAACATGTTCTGATCGCTACCGATTTGGTCCACCTCCTTTTCCACCTTCCTTAACAACGAACTTTTGCCAGGTTTGGCTTTTGGATGAGCTTTCGAAGTATCTACAACGACGTCACCATCGTCATCATTAGGAATTCTGTAAGAATCCTCATTTTCGAAATCAGATTCTTCGCGCTCTTCGAAATCGCTTTTATGCACTTTGGGAGTGATCTCGGCCAATGAAGGCTTGTTTTTCATAGGTCCAAATGACTGCCTCCCGCGACCTTCCGTAGACTCTTCTTCATTGGGCATCTCCTCGCCAGCCAGCTCTCGGCGTATTGCCTCTACGTCTGAGTCGTTTCGAGCCTTCCGAGCAGATTCGGCCCTTTTCATAAAATCCATGGAGGCTAGCTTGGAGCCCTGGGCTTCAGAATCAAGCCCATTAGCCTTCTCATAAAGCCTTTCTAGTCTACCACCAGACTTGTCATCTCCATTTTCGGTTTCGTCGTCTTCTTCAGACTCAGACCCAGAAGCAACATCCACATCCTGATCTCCAGCCACGTTCTTCCCTTCTATCCTCCGCTTCAACTCCTCTCCTCTCCGAGCCATCTCTGTTACACCGCCACGGGCATCCTCATCCCATCTGGCTCTCCCGCTTTCCTTGACGCCTTTAGCCCACCTGCTCTCCCGATGTCGAGCGCCCATACGCTCTTCTGCGCGACGCCGGTCTCTAAGCTCCTGCTCACTTTCTGAGTCCTCCACGCCCGCCGCTATTAGTGCATCTTTCTCCTGTTGTGCGATTCTCTCCCGCTCTTTGCGATGTACTTTCCGGTAAGTCTTGCTTTTAATCTTCTTGATCCTCTTAGCACGGATTTCTTCCCGAAAGAGGAGTTCCCTAGTCCTTCGCAGTTCTGCTCTTCGCGCCTGGACTTCTTCAAGGGGCATCTTGTTTGTCTTCAATTCCTCAAACGCCTGCAATTGGTCTTCGTCTGATTTTCCATGTGGTGCCGCAAGGCCACTGTCTTGCAAAATGTTCTGGATGGTACTTTCAAGGTCTGTCAGTGGCTGGGAGTGTGAAGTCGGTAGAAGGCGCTGTGATCCCTGCGCAGCAACCGCATTGGGATCTAAGATTGGAAACGACAGATGCTCGGCTCTTCGATTGTGCTTTACCGTATCAATCCAACGTTTCAAGGTCTCTTTACTCTTTTCATATGCAGCCGTTCGGTCTAAACGATCTTGCTGCCTTTTCGGAAGCGGAACGTCCAATTTTTTGGGTACACCACCCCGAGTAGTGGAACTCTTTGAATCATTATCAGCTAATAGCTTGAGAGATTTACGGAGGCGTGGATCAGTAATGGAAGGTATCATATCAGCGACTGTGAGCTTCCGGGTCGAATTTAGGCCAAAGTCCGAGGGAGTTGTTGATTCCTGAGCATCAGCTGATGGTCTCATCCGAGTTGATGTCTGAGCGTGCTCGTTCATGCTAGATACAAGGTTCTGTAGTGAAGCAAGTTTGGCAGAATCTCCAGGCTCCTCGTCCTCGCCCGAAAACGATACTATTGATTCTTCATCCTCAGCCGAGCTATTTCCTCCTTCGGCATCCTCATCGCTATTAGACTGGGAATTGGGATCCTGGAGGTCGAACGAATCACAAGATTCGTGCGGTAGATCATCAACATTGTCACTGGCATCCAGCATTGCAGCCAAATCAACAGCATCGTCTCCCAGGCCATCGTCCTCCTCGTCCTGAGAACTATTTTTATCCTCATGCTCATCCTCTCGCAGATCTATATCCCGCAGTCCCTCATCCTGGTTCTGCGTATCCAAGACCCTAGAGCGATCTTTCCTCTTGGAGATAGTCGCCGAGCTGCCACGAAACGCAAACCCCTCAAACTTCTCCTCATCACTCTCACCCATAGCCTCGTCACTATCCAAGTCGCTATCATCATCCTCATCAACTTGACCCACAACCCATTCATTGCCACTACTATCACTGCCCTCCTCGAGCTCGTTGCCAAATTTGTCTTTGTCTCCAGACTTCCGCCTCTTTGCTTGTTTTAAATCTTCGTCCCGATCCTCATGTTCGCCCTCCTCATTTCTCTTACGTTTTGTAGGCTCGATCTCAGATTGGCCTAGGCGGTGTTGTCGGATTTTGGAGCGCACAGGAATTTGTTCCTCCGCGATTGCAAGGGCATTGAGAGAGCGCTTAGCCTTTCGCTTTTGGGGCGCGGTGTTCTTGATCGGGGCCGCTACACTTGACCTTCGTCCCGGCATTCTGGCATTTATAAGCAGCAATTGGCCTCAGCAGAATGTTACTAAGAACATCTCTGTTCGAACATTTACGGGTGTGTAAATTTCTTGCCTCATAAGGCTGAAGTTTTCGCGCTAGTTCTAGTGCGGACTTCCTCCGCCTGCTATTTCCTCTAAGGTCGCGGTCCTTCTAAATGAACAATCGTCATGAGACCTTCACCAGTGCTACTCAGCAGGCACAGGCGTCTACCACTTACGACAAAGCAAGTCAGCAATGGTTTCTACAAAGGCACGGGTTCAGGTGCGATGGGTCGGCATACCAAGCACGGAGGCTATGTTATCGAGTGGCATAAGGTTCGCAATTATGTCGTGCCTGAGGGCCTGAAGGACTTCAAGGTGTGGAAGAGATCCACCAGATTGATTGGTCCCCTGATTGATATCCTAATGTAGCTTACTCCATTCGTTACGAAAACCGCCGAGCCTTTAAAGTCCGAGAAACGTTCTGACATCGATGGAGCGAAGTATCTGCAGAAGTGGAAGGAAGAGAACGGACACGACTGATGGGGTCCGATCTCCACGGAAGAGAGCGAGTGAGCGAGACTTCGAATAGTATGGCGCTTCAGACTTGAATGCAAGCAAAGCTAGGGATTCTCGGGGCGACGGGGGCGTTGTAAAGGCTGTCCAGGGATTGCTTTCGAATGGGACGATGCATGCGGCATACTACAAGGACAAGGACAGTTGAGGAGCTGATTGTGGGGAGTATAAGGCAGAGGTGGTTATCCATCATGGGCCTCTTAACCAGACATGCCACGAGAAACTTTGACGCACGGAGAGTAGCATCAGGACCAGGCGCAAATTTAGCACTTTAAAACTTCACAGAAATGACTGTGAACTCTCTTACGTCTACCGTGATCCATGAAAGAGCAACGTATTTGCAAGAACGGACATGGAGGATGACCGCAGGGCTGGATCTGTCAACCTCACTTCTCTATTTGGATACCGTAGTTTTCAAACCGAAAATCCTCCAGAGACATGATCACCTCTGCCCAACCGTCCCTAGACCACATCTGATCTTCTCCCTCCTTTGCTTCTCCCACCGTAGGGGGCACCTCCCCCGTCCTTCCCTCCATCACCTCGGCTTCCTTACCCCTCCAAATATCTCTCAACCCCTGATGTGGCACCCAGCACACCCTCATTCCCGCCCTCCTCCCCGCCTCAACCCCCGCTATCGAGTCCTCGAAAACCAAACACTCCTCCGGCTTAACTGCCGATTCTCCGTTCCTTAAACCCTCATTGATGCGCTCCAACGCTATTAGGAATATATCTGGCATAGGCTTCTTCTTCGCGTCGCTCATAGCGCGGTCGTCACCAAAGACACGGTTTTGGGGTGGGATTTTGTCGGTAATAGAGGGCAAGTGAGACGTTTTGATTTTGAAGAGGGCGTATTTTGTAGAGGAGGCAATGGCAAGATGGATCGGTGGCTTAGTGTCCGCGAGGGTATTAAGAAGCTCCACGACGCCGGGCAGTGGTTGGCATTGTCTGAAAAGTTCCCACTGGGCGACTACTTTGGCGGACCACTCTTCGGGGCCTAAAGGTAATCCAGACCATTTGAGGAACTCGAGATTACCCTGATCTTTACTTTAGCTTCTCGCCTCAAGCAGGTCATAAAGTGAGATCTGGCAAAGAGCGACGATACCTTATGGCCTGTGCTTTGCATCCTGGCATTCACGCTCCATGGTATGTCGGGTTTGCCATACTCGTGGAGTATGTTATTGTAGATCCCGATGTAGATATCCTCGGAATTTATAAGGGTACCATCGAGATCGAAGATGCAGGCACGGACAGGGGGGAAAGGCGGTCCTGGAAGTAGCCATCTCCATTGTTTATAGGTAACAGGGTCTGTTGTGGAGTAGAAGCTCAGGAATGGGCAGGTTCCGCTTCTTTCAGCTCGGTCACACAAGCCCTTTTGCCACACTCTACTTTTACTACTTTCAGTACTCGTCGCCCCGGTCCCGTCCCCTGAGCATATATCTTCCTGGCGAGTTGTCACTTTTTCAGATCCCGTATGTGGAATTCCTGGCGCAGAACATATTGCTCAATATTGGCACGTCATCATAAGGCAGCTGCCGTTGGCTCGATTCGATCGCGTTGTTAAGTTGGGAGGGCAATGAGCAAAGGGGATTGCAGGCACCCAAGGTCTCTTTTCTGTATCCCATAAGTGATGTCTGCCCTGTCGCTCAGCCTATGTCGAGATATCCTTATTCACCAGTCTTATCTGCATCATGTCGCTGCAAAGAGATTCTAAAAGCCAAACGCCTAAGCGCTCATCCATACCAGCTGTAACGCAAGGTTGTATTAGGACAAAGGAGTGAGTGACTACGGACCCGGACCGAACGGGAAGATCTGACGTTTGGTTACGCGCTGGGAACCCCTTTCGACACTTAAATAGACACCTCTCAAGCCGAGCCAATACTAAAGTAGGTGCGTTTCTTAATTCAGGCCTGGCAATTGGGGAGTATTGACCAATCGATGTAATTAGGTAGTAGACGCGCTTGATGCAAGTCCCTGCTTGGTGTATTCTAAGATAGTAATAAGGTTGCATGCTCGCCCTTTCTGCGAAAGGTGTCTGCCCAAATGTCTTCAAGATTACTCCACGGCCGTGTGCCAACGATTGCGATCCACATAGCCATAGCACGTTAATGCTGCCAATAATACAACCGGTTACTTGGGATCAAAGCAAATGGGATGCAGGTGCAACCATGTAAATTTGGGGGTGCTCGGGGAGAATCTGAGCATTGCAACGTTGCTCCAGCACCATCCCAAGACTATATTCGCGCAATACATGCTCATTCTCTTCGTTCCATCACCAAATCCACTTTTCCCGGGCAGAATTATATCGATATTGCAACATGGCTGCTTCAAGATACAAACCTTTCTCCACCGCCACTGCTCGATTCACACTGGTTGGCTATTCTCTACGACCTCAGCGCCCAGAATATTGAGAAATCGCGTGGGTTGTATTGTCGCGACATAGAGGACATTATCTGTCAGTCTCGCCCATCGAGAGGGGCAGGGCAGCTCTTGTTCTTGAGAGGCTTCCTACCCCCAGCCTGGATTGGTGCAATCGGTAGCCAATATGGTATCGATCCAGAATTTATACACCGGCACCTCGATTTCTTTGCCGATTCAGTACACCGCAAAGTCTTCAGTCTGCCGTCGTTGATAAGCACGACAAATAATATCATCCGACTTTGCGTGAATACAATTCTATTCCAAGATCGCCCCATCAAAAGCGGGAACTGGCACATAGAACTGCACAGGTGCCGGCAAGAGCGAGCTGATCAATTTCGTACGTATCGCCGGCAGTTGAAGACACGAGCACGTTGTGGAGACTCCTTAGTACGAGGATTTTCTACTTTGGGTGGCCAATATTCCATTATCGAACAATGGATATCTATAGGCATAATGAAGAATGGTGATGGCTGGTTGGGTATGTCAAGGCTATACTTTGAACCCCGTTGCATACTTCGATTCTTGAGTATGATATTGATCGAAGCTTAGGGCTTATCTGGATGGACAATGGCAGAGACCTTGCAGTAAGTCCACCAGGTCCATGGACTGCAGAATTAGGCTCTCATACATCTACCTTTCCTGTTATTCAACATCATCCCAATATGACCACTCGCAAAACTGCCGATCACAATCGTATGCCTCCAACGACCTGTCCGTCCGCAACACCGGGCGATCCAATTGATCGTACTCATACCCCACAGCCCGACCTTACACCTCAAAGTGCCTCTCTACTCCCCTTGGATTACGATTCCCTCCTCTCGATGGCCAATCTAACCAAATGCGCCGTCACCGATCCACTGGCTGCACTTGTACCCTTATTCACACACGCTGCCTTCTCGGAAGTCCAGTTTCTGAATCTCATGCAAGAGCAGCTAGACGCAGAATTAGGACCATTAGTGCCTCAAGAGCGCCATCACGAATTCGGTTTAGAGAACTTGCAGTATTTCGCAAGCATGCTTGACAGGCACGTCGGCCAGCTCCGCCACTGTCTCCGCGCCATCAAATTACTATCACACACGTCCGAGTTACAGCGTCCGAGTCGAGACCAATCCCAAACTGGGAGATCAATCGCGAGCGTTAAAACATTCATCAATACGGACCAAGATCCGGGAAGCTGGGACACCGATCACATCCACCACAAACTCCCGCACCTCGCACCCTCATCCGCCTCCTCAGCGCTCACCCTCGTCGAAAACTACACCGACCTCGTCTCCCGCTGTCTCGACCTGGTCGCGCGCTGCAATGCCGGCATGAATATCATGATGAACCGCAGCGTCGTGCTCGAATCCCGCAAGGCGATGGAACAGACCGATCGCGTTAAGAAACTTACTCTGCTGGCGACGTTTTTTATCCCACTGAGTTTCACGGCGAGTTTGTTTGGGATGAATTTCGAGGTGTTTGGGCAGGGGCGTTTGGGAATTTGGATATATCCTACGGTGGCGGTGCCGATTACGATCTTGAGTTATGCTTTTTACGTGTGGGATGTGGAGGGGTTGGCTAAGAAGGTGGTAAGATCGTGGGATGGGAGGAGGAGCGGAGCGCGGAAATAGTGTGTAGAGTATCCAGAACCACTTTCGCCCGTTTGGGAAAGCAGAGCTTGAGAGTCTGATGATCTGTTGTGTATAGGCTTCAATTGTTTGTCACTCAGACTTGCTATGTTTTGTTATATTGCTATTCCCTGATTAAGGCGTTTCTTAGTATATGTTGTATTCGTCCCATGAATATCTTGCACCCATGGATGGCAGGAACTCCTATAGTATCCTTCCATACATCTCATCGCTAGTGTTTATCACCAACGGCGCCGGCTATCCGTGGATGGCAGTGATTTCCATGAACAAGGAGAATGGTATTAAATAGTCTTACAGACCATCTAATGATTACAACTGTCTCAGCTTTATCAAACCCTTCGTCGCCGCCTATTATCTAGTGGATCACGATACTACCTCTTCTCACTTTCATCTATCTTTATCAATTCACTGGCGATAGGGCTGTCCTCAATAAGCCTAGGACGACGACGAGGGCAACACGATAGGACAATGAAACGATATAAGTGTTGACACTAATAAGGGATAGTGCCTGCCATCTATGGATAGGGTCGTCATCTACGGATGGCAGACGCCATTGGTGGTTAAAGTTAGCGATGAGACGTACTGAAGTATTAGAGTATACTATGGAAGTTCCTGCCATCCATGGATGGCGAAATTTACCAATGGAATGCAACATATATACGGCTTCTCAAGGTTGTGCGAATATTCATAAGCCATTTACATACTTTCCTAGTACCAGAGATGAGAAAGATCGTCGGCCGCGTTCATTCAATTCCTCATTATCTCCATAAAGGCGAACAAATCGCACCTCATGCATCATCCACGTCCAGCGCAGCTCTCTAAACAATTGCAAAAATGTTACTGCACATCTCTCTTCAACCCTGAGCCAAGTCCCCCAACTCAAATACCATCATTGACTTGGCCTGACACCCTATTAACGCGACCAAAACGTCACCAACTCATCAAAATCTTCTCTTTTCAAAGCCGACGGATCCCTAGTGTCTCCTGGCACCAATTCCTTCCTTAGCCTGCAGGCGATCTTCATCGCCAACGCCGCTTTTTGAGTCTTGCCCAGCTTATCGAGCAACTCTTTCTTCAAGAACGTGGTGCGAGCTAGTTCGGGCTTGTAGACATCGGGGTCGTAGCTCCAGATCTTGAGGGCGTCGTTGATTGTTGTGCTGCATAGGTTAGTACATATGTGGTATGGGATGTGGAAGACTTACATAGCTTCATTAAACTCCCCCATGCGGATTAGATGCTCCGCAATCTTATGGCCTACATCTGCGGTGCGGTGGTCTTGATCGCCGATTGTGGAACGAAATTGCTCCCAGGCTTGGCAATGGCATTTGTAGCTCTCATCTAAGCGGCCTTGGAGGGCCCGAAGATTTCCGAGAGCATAGAGAATTCGGCCAGTCCTATTGATTTCCCTCAGCCATCGGGGTCCATTAGTGCCCTGGAAGGAGGGGATTGGCACCTGAAAGATTCTTTATCATTCTTGCCTAGAGCCTTCTCTCGCATTGCGAGACTTTCTACCAGGAGAGTCTCGCTCTCGCTAAGTCTACCTTGCAACATATATGCCAACCCAAGGTTTGCCTCTCGCGAAGTAGGCACATATGGGCCCAAGGCTACAAGGATTTCCCTACCGCGCAAGAGAGCGGCGACACCTTCATCGTAGCGGCCGTCTTGGATTCGGCTGATAGATAGCTCAGAATAGCATAGCGCCAGTCGCTCATCGACTGTACCAAGCTCCTCGGAGGTCTTCTCCTGTATTGCAAGCGATTTCTCCTTGTGCTCGCGGCTGGCGGCGTGATCATTGGTGTCTGCGGCAATGGCTCCGAGGCAAAAGTGGATGTCAATGAGTAGGCTATCTTTTCTGGAATCGTCACATCTGTCACAAATGTTTTGGGCGAGCTTGAAGAAGCCATCAAAGCCGCGAGTTTGCCCTCGCTCGCTCTGGTACCTGCGACGTGTTATCCCGTGTGTAAATTTTGGACTACAGGAAAGTGAATGTCACCATGCAGCATCAGTCAATAAGGCTGCGAATTGTAGCCTTGTGTCCGTCGAATTGTCATTTACTGATTCCCATAACTGCTTGAGTCTCAGGACGTGCGGGTAAAGAGCCGCACAGAGTGGCCACCTGCTAACGAGAAGGCGCTTGTTACTTGCTTTTTGCTGCGTGCCAAACATCGGTCGCGATGGCTTGGGCATAGCCGAAGGCCACCCTGTCCATAGAAGGTATACGGCAAACCTAAAGTATGCCTGTACGTGCTCTCGATCAAGCTTGGCCCTCACAGCATCTTGAACAAGCCGATGAACTGACAGTTCTTTATTCTGCGTATTCCTCTTGATTAGAGAAGACTGGAGTAGTTCTGTACGTGCTTCTCGATATGACTTCTTGTTGGATGGGAAATGTTCCACCGACATCCCAGACGCTTCTGCGAATACATCTTCTTGGATACAATCGGGGTCAAGGAATGACATTAATTCCAGAAGGACTCTCGCTTCAGACTTCAGCCTTTCGAAAGCCCATACAGTTGAGATACTATGAGGATATGTTCTGACGCCTGTGTCAAACCTCTTGCCATGGAATTCCGGATGTTCTGTCCAGTCCTGATAAAGCTCCAGGAACTCCATCAGGTCCAGTTGCTGACGACGTATTACGCTGGCCATCTGCACGATAGCCAACGGTAGGCCACCAACAATATGGGAGATTTGTCTAGCCACAATATCTGGTTCTTCGTTGTCCATTTCGGTCAAGCTATTCAGCAGGCACGCTCCATCTTCATCACTTAAAGGGTTCAGGTCAAGTCCGGAAGATCGGGTAGAGAAAAGACTCTTAGCTATAGGGTCACGGCTAGTTATCAACACCGAACCATTTCCTTGAGGCCAGTAATCCGTCAAAAGGTAAGGGTCGTCAGCGTTATCGAATATAATGAGCCATTCGGCTTCCGCAGAGCTTGTTGAAGAAGAGTTTAAAGCATCGTCTGTATTTGTGGCTCCTTTCGTGGGGTTTGAAAGCCAACCTTTCAGAATCTCCCTACCAACAACGTGATTTTTGTCTTCCGATGGGTCTTGCAAGCCTAGCTTGACAGAGATATCGTTATAACACTCATTCAGCTTAGCTACGGCGTCGGCGCGCACCCAGAAAATGGCATCATAATCACCCTTGTGCTGGAGAGCAAATTCAAGCGCAATTTCTGTCTTACCAAGCCCGCCGAGTCCACACAAGGCGAATTGCCTAAGCCCATCGCTCTCGGAGGAAATCATCTTCTGTTTAGCTGGCAGAAGTGCCTGACCAATGAGACTCAGAATATCTTGCTGACCCATAAATGCTCTGTGACCGTCATAGGAATCAAGCATAATACATGGTAATCTTGGTGTCCTGCGCGGCTCTGAAGGAGCGCTAACAGACTCGATTATTTCGAAACCGACGTGAGATGAGCCATCATGGGCGACGGCCGAACTATTTCTTCTTTCTTCTATATTCTCTTCACCAATTACCATCAATAGCCACTTCATGTATGTATGAATACAGATCTCAGTACTGACCATGGACTTGAAGTTCACTTAAAGTAGGCGAATACGTGCTTGTGGTAGCATATCGAAATTCCACTGATGGGATGGCGTTGAGCAAATTTGCACCAGCACGACGGACCAAAACTCACTTGCTTCTAATCTCGCAGATATCACCTTTTCAGCATTTTCCAGTGAAGAAGCTATGAAGATCGACAATCGAGATCTGCTCTTCTCATCGGCATTGTGAAAATGACATAGGTGCAAATGATCCAAACTTAAGCCCAAATGTTGCTCCAGGGGGGCATGGGTGGTACATAATTCTTTTCCTACAAGCTACTGGGCCATTAGCAAGGTTATGATGATCTCAATCCCCTTCTTATGATCTTGGCCAGTGTTGATGGATCTTTGAGCTTGCCTACCACATGTGTGTTCCTGCTGAAAGGTCCCTTACTGACGCGGGTTTCTACCCTCTCATAGACCGAGAGAATAGGGGTACGAAAGTAGATCCCCTCAAACCTCTTAGAGAGATTTGGGTAGATGGCGCGCTCCTCGGCAACACGCCCAGCTGGAGGTTTGGCAGCTTTTTTGCTGGCCAATTTGAGGATCATAGAGATCCTGTCCGAAGTTTCTGCTTCATTTGATCCTAAATGAGGCGTGCCCAGAAAAATGATACCCGACATGGAGTTGACCAAGGGTTCATGACGGTAAAGCTGTTCATTCGCAATGCAAAGTGCTTGCTTCAAGATGCTACCTCCCAGGCTGTGACATACGCAAAGCATTGGGCGAGGTCGGCCCTATGTTATGCAGTCAGGACTTCGGTTACTACAAAATTAGGAAGAGCATAAACCTCGTTCGAGTCGCCATCGTGTCGGGCTTCGGATAGAGCGCGCAGCAGATATTCCCCCTGCAGCAGGAAATTCTCCCATGAGAAATTGTCAGTAAGGGGAATTGTGTAATCGAATACCAGCACGCGAGCATGTCTGATATCAGTGGGGAGGAAGGACTGAAGCCACGACGTTGAATAGAACGGCCATGTCTCGACAGGCGGTGTGCCTAGTCCTGGGATAAGGATGATACTAGTTAAAGATGATCAGAGACCGCTCGTCAGGTGTGCAAGGCAATGGTTTCTTACTCAATGTGGCTCTCGCTCCCACCTTGGTCGAGTACCTGATGAAGCTCTCGCAGACTCCCAGGAAGCATGACTGGAGGCTAGCAGGTAAAGGCTTATCCCCGAGCTTCTTCCGCGGGCGCAGGAAGAGCCACAATCAACGGGGTTAAGACCATTAGGAAGTAGCCTATACGGCTTGGACAGGTGCCAACGACTATATTTAGATGCAAGCGATGCAATATATATCTATACAATCATAAATGATGTTGGGAGGAGCAGATAAAGGCTCTGGAGTAGGATGGAGGTAGAAATCGTGAAAGATGGTGGGGTGCAGGTAAGTTAACCAAATGTAGGATAGTAAGATGTGCCTCATGAGTCGGACCTCATGGGCTGGCCCTCGGAAATGCAGTTACAGAGGCTCAAAAAGGGCTTATCACTTCAAAGCCCGCAGTGAGTGACCCGATTTTCTAATTTATTCTTCAACAGCAGATCGTCAGCTTAACGGTTTTACTAAGAACTCTGAGCGGAGTTGGCGCCCATAGGGAACAAAAAACTTAGAGCAGCTCAAACGTATGGTGAGCCGTGGGTAGATAACGGTAAAAAAATCTAAACCGGTTAAGTCTTGCGATTGGGCTTTTGGCGATGCTCATTGCCTGCGAACTCAAGGGTACCAGAACGGTAAAGGTTGCGGCTGATACAACCTCCTTATGGAGACCGCAACGAGTTGTACCTAAGTAATAAAGAGCGTTGAGATTTGTGTTATGTTGTGGCAAACCATGACGTTGTTGCTGCTCTAGGCTAGCAAGGCCTATCAAAGTATTCGAATCCAGAGGATATAGTATTCATCCCAAATCGACGGCATCTGTTATCAGGCTCGTCAAGACTGGTTATGGACAACCTGGCATTGGAAGTCTCTAAAGCAGCGTACGGAGACCAACACGATCCCCACAGCCCTAACCCTAATTTCAGGCGAGCCCCCTGCTGTAGGGCATGGACTCTGGCTGTTTACTCATTTATATTATATCTTACAACGTATAACACATTGTATGCATGATGCATCACAGCTCACCATCCATCTATCTAATCTAGTAGATGCCTGTCCCCGTGACATAATTAGCCGGTATCTCCATCTTCGTTCTGTCTCACGGAAATGGCTTTAAATAACGTCTGACCACAGGTCTCTCCCCTTTCTCCCTAGCCCAACCTTCGTACCCATCTGGAAACTTTGCAAGTAAACTTCGCATCAATAGCTTACTTCGACTATCAAACATATCAGAACATATCCTTGTAGATGTCCCTGAGATTCGTCGTCGTACAACCAAACAATGGTCCCTGGGCTTTGCCGAGGTCACCAAACCTCTTTTTACCAACCACGGGAAGACAGCGTGCTGCAGGTATTGGGCTGCAAGATGGATTGGTATGTGACTATATTGCCTCTCCTGAGGAGCTAGAATCTATGAGAGGGAGCTCCCAATGAACATGATGGAATAAAAGTGTTGGTGGCAATGAACAGGGGCGAAACCCCCTGGAATGGTGACGCTAAGCACAATAATTGGTGTAACACAGCGTTTTACACCGCCTGCGTCAATTTCAAATCTACCCTCACGTATTTGTATTGCCGACTACCTTAACCAGACGCCATTTCATTCCAGAAAGCAGCAACCATGTCCGAGATCAAGCCAACAGTGCACTCTCATACTGGGGAGGCCATTTTTGCAGCACCGCTGGCAGAAACGGACGCACAAGAAGCTGAGCCAGCCACAAACGCTCGCTCAGCAGTCCCCTACACAACCTTCACCAAAGCCCATAAATGTCTCATTACTGTCATTCTGACATCCACAATGCTCGCATCCCCGCTAACCGCCACGATCTACCTACCGCTCTTGCCCTTATTAGCTAAGCATTTTCACGTCTCTATCCAAGCGATCAATCTTACAATCACACTCTATATAATCTTCCAAGCCATCTCTCCGCTGCTCTTCGCGACAGCCTCGGATAGCTTTGGGAGGAGGCCGATCCTGTTAGTTACATATGCGCTCTGCACGGTTTCATCACTGGGGCTGGCGTTGAACAAAAGTAGTTATGCCGTTCTATTAGTCTTACGTGGAGTGCAAAGTCTTGGAGCGTCAGCAGTCTTGGCCATCGCCTACGGCGTCATCGCAGACGTCTGTCCGCCGGCGGAAAGAGGAGGCATGCAAGGTCCTACCATGGGAGCGGCGAATTTGGCCGTCTGTCTAGGACCAGTGATTGGGTGCCTGGTGGCGCTGGGTACTGGGAGTTACGAGTGGGTGTTCTGGGCACTAGTCATCTTTGGAGGGGGTGTGTTGTTTCTTGTTGGATTTGGACTTCCAGAGACGGCGAGGAGTGTCTTTGGGAATGGGAGTATGGAGGCTACGGGGCGGGGGAAGACCTGGTGGAACCTCTTCCAAGCAAGGAGCAAGATGAAGAGGGCTGCCACGGAGATTGAAAATGTCAATGAAGTCGTGGATGAGAAGAATGGATGCGGGACAAAGGTAGGGCCTGGAATGAAAGCCAAGTTCAAGATGGCGAACCCGATGGCTGCAATCCGTATCCTCTTCTGGAAAGACGCAGCACTCGTCCTATGGATGGCAGGTTCACCCTACGCGGTGTGGCACGCCGTCCAAACATCCATCCCTTCCATCTACGCAGACACCTACCACTTCAACGAGCTGCAAATCGGTCTTTCATACCTCACAGGAGGCTTTGGTACCGTGAACGGCGGCTACTTGAACGGCAAGTTGATGGACTGGAACTACAAAATCACGGCGAGATCGATCGGCCATACAATCGATAAAGTCTCTGGGGATGATCTGAACAATTTCCCAATCGAGTGCGCAAAGGCTCGAGGGTCCTACTATCTACTCGTAATTTACATAGCGGCACTGGCGGGCTACGGATGGTCCGTCCAAGCACGCGCTCACGAAGCTGTGCCGTTGATTCTGCAGTATGTGCTTGCGGCACTTTGCACGAGTTTTTAACAGACGTTCAATGCACTGCTGGTGGGCATTTTCCCAGCAAGTCCGAGTACAGCCGCTGCGAGCGGGAATATCACGAGGTGCGCACTGTCCGCGATTGTTGTGGCAGTATTGCAGCCATTGGTTAAGGTCATGGGGAATGGATGGTTTTTCACTTTACTGACAGTGCTGAGTGGGGGTGGGGGGCTGGTGGCGGATTGGTTTGTCAAGAGCAAGGGGATGAAGTGGAGAAGGGAGAGGCTTGAGAAGACGAGCGAAGTAAAAACAGCCCATGACGACGGCGAGACGAAGAGAGAGCCTTGAAATTTTCGGCGGTCCGGATATTAAGACCATCAATTAATAAAGGTCGCTCATCTGCGTGCAGTCTATTCGTTCTGCGTACACGTGTACACCCTAGTCTGCTACGGGTACAAGATAATTTTAGGGTTCAGCTCCCCTAGGAAACCCCCTAGGAATCTGTCAATTCCGGCCCAAAATCTTGATCGATAGGTCCTACCTAGAGTCACTCATTACCAACACCGGATGCTCAAGACTCACGCGATTCAGCCAATTCCTACTCTACATAGGGGCATCACCGGTGAAAACCCTACTTTAGGATATACCTAGTGTAATTGTAATAATATACCAGATATAAGGTACGCAACCTATACCGCAGAGGTAGATAAATAGTATCTTATATAAGGGTCGCTCCAATAAAATATCCTACCTCGACGGATAGGATACGCAGATAAGTGACTGTCATCTATACCAATCCCTCCCATAATCACAGTTCGCTGGCTGGCAACAAACCCCTATGCACCTCACCCTCAGAAAACCCATTCATTCGTTACATCCATTCCAAATCCCATAAATCATCCAGTCATTCAAACACCCACCCCCATCACCATCCCCCCAAACACCCCTACTCCACCCCCCTCCTACCTCCCCCACCAACTCCCCCTCCCCTTCCCCTCCTTCCCCTCCTTCCCCCCCTTCCCACCCCCCTCCCTCTCACCCTCCCACTCCCCCACCCACACATCCTCCACCTCCTTCACCACCGCCCCCTCACTCCCCCTCCCACTCCCACTCCACCTCCCCCCCTCCCCCTTCCCACCACCAACGTTCCTCATCTCAAACCCCTCTCCCGCTATCTTCCCCCTCCCCCCCAACGTCCTCCCTCTCCGCCATTTCTCCCCCCAAACACACCAAGCACCCGCCGATAGCAAAACAATAAAAATGAGCGGGATTATGATAGCGAAGGCGACTTTGCAGCTGTGATCGCAAGAGGTGGATTGGGCGCTGGTGCGGAGGCTGCCGTCGCCGTGGGAGGTGAGGATGTGGGTGCCGTTGGGGTTGGTGGTTGAGGTTAGGGAGGAGGGGTGGGTTGCGGTGTGGGGGGGTGGGGAGGGGGTGGGAGTGGAGAGTGTGGTGGATTGGAGGGTTGTGGTTGAGAGGGTGGTGGTTGAGAGGAGGGAGGTGGAGAGGTGGGAGGTGGTTGCGAGTGGGATGGCGATTTCGGGGTCGTACATCTGGGGGAGGGTTAGTAGGGATGAGGTGAGAGGAGGGTGGTCTGGGGAGATGATTGGGTGCTTACTGTTATTGAAGGTCGAGACGGAAGGGTTGGAGAGAGAAAAGTTTAAGTACCTCGATATGGTGGTACTGCGATTCTGTGCAGCGATGTCGAAGTAATAATATACCAATGCTTTAACAACGCACACAATCAACACAAAATATTCTTTCCGTGCAAGAAACGTGTCCAAGGAGTCGTGAAGTCCCCAACTACATATACCTCCCCACCAGGCCTCCACCCTGCTTCACCCAAATACATCTCACACGCCGTAGCTGAACTCGAAACACGCGAGCACGAGGCTCAGGAACAACAATGCCAAGCATACGGTATCTAATAGGCTCAAAGCACCCGCAGGATTCGAGAAGGATCGCGGCCCGTAGAACTCAGCGCCAAATTGAAACGAACTTATCATTCCATCGCACATGTTTCCGACACGACGCTTGCGACAAATTGGCGGCACGGTGTATTTGGTTGGTGGGACGTGAGTGGTGAGTTGTCAGTTATCAGTCGGTGCTTCTTTGCGTGGTGGCTTGGCGTGGCATGGTAGGGCGAAGTCCTGAGAGGGTGGGGGCTGAGGCTGGGATTGGCACCACGCTATCAGCGTAGTGTAGGATTCGAGATAATTAGGATGTGTAAGGTTTTTAAAAGCCTCTGGTGCAATGATTCACAGTATGAGCTGCAACTTTAGAGCCGCAGATCTCGAGTGACATTAGTTTGGACACTAACTCCCACACGTTTTGGGAGCCAGAATACTCCGGATGCTTCCTTATAAGGTTTGTCGGCCTCTTAAATGAACATCTTGAACCCAATAGATGGCAATATCGTGCATTGTTTGGCGTAGTTGTACATGGAATAGAAAATCAAAAAAGTCCGGCGTTGAAAACAGTCGTCAATGTGAAGAGCCACCAACTATGACCCCTATGAACTCAACCTGTCAGTTATTGCAGCCAAATCGAAAGTCCTAAGCGGACACACGTAGTGGTGGGAAAGGCAGCTTACCAAGTACAGAGAAGAAACTCCAAACCGTGGTAAGATGAATTATATTCCGTGGACAATACCTAATTCGATCCTGGTAGCGGTGCGCCTTTGTGCTAGGAATAGTACTAACCGATCTCCAGCAAGCCCAATGAATCCTGCCCAAAAGAGCCACTGCCCAACCAATGGCAAAATCATAGTTATCGTAAAGCAGACGCCAAATACGATGATAGTTCTGTGGCCTTCCGTCTTCCTTGAGCACGTGGTATAACATAAAAGAACAAGCCAGACAATGAACGCAAAAGCTATGGTAATCAGCCAAAATAGAACTCCTGCATACATCATCTTCGCGTTATGCGCGCCTGGGATGTCGTCGAGGCGTCCTTTCTTGAGGTATCCATATATCCATGCCCAATGTGCCGTTTTGCCAATGTAAAAAGAGGCCATGGTCTGCAAGATACCTTCAGCGATGGTGCAGCTCGCTCCCAAAGAGGTGTAATACGAGTCCTCGGCTCCGACGGCTGCCAGTAGAGCACCAGTCCAAGCCAAGCGAGGACGGGCAGACCAGAGGAGAATAAGGTTGCTGACCGAGATATTTTCAAAGCCCGGTGTACGTTTTATGAGTCCAGCGTTTAGGGCATTGCCTGTAATAGATAGGGCGGCCGAGCCAGCCCCACTAAGCAACCACCAGCTTGTCGATGATTCCCTGGAGCCGCACATCATGCACGTAAGAGATTTGATGACCCAACGATGACCGAGGATTAGCGACGCTACCAGAGTTATTCCATTCACAATAGCAAAAGAACCCAGCTGCTCCTTTGCGGTTGGACATTTATATGTGGGACGAGCGTCTGAGATCTCAGTGGAATTGTACGTGACTGTCCACTGCCTGGCAAACAGATTATCATGTGCAGAGGTTTCGAGGTCGTCGTAATCCTTCCATATGGTTTTGTATTCCTCTACCGAAATGTTGAGAGGAGGTTGGAACAGACTGGGCGAAGAGTATGGTGTAATAGATTGGTTCTCGCAAGTCTTCTGGGTTGCTAATTTAGGGCCAAAACAATATTCATCAAGTATCCAACGAATGAATAGCGAGGCATCTGGACCCTGTCGGCATAAGAAAGGACACGAGTTCTGAGCTACGGCAAGGCAAAAGCAGCCTTGAGAGTTAGCTTCAAACCCACAGTCGGCAATCGATGAATATAAGGCCTCGCAGGGAGTGGCATCCTGGCTGTACCAACAAGAGGGCGCTCCTGTAGATTGCCAGTAATTTTCGTAATATTGATAGCTCGTGTTGAAGTAGATGCTGAACAGCAAATCGGGTTGGCAATCCTGGAGTAAGGTCGGAGGCCCGGATGGCGTGGCGGACTGAGCTGGTATTATCAAGATGAGTAGCGGTAGGCAATTGGACGCCTTCATATTAATTCTGGACTGAGACGTATATGCAAAGAAAAATACGGCTCCGTAATTAACAACAAAAAGAGAAGACACTCTCGCACAAGCCTCAACGCGGAACAATCAAAACATGCAGAAATGCTGAACATATGAAGGGGCAATCGCTTGGTACATATGGAAGAACCACCTACAGACTTGCGTGTGGTGACGCCGTGGCATTGGCCAGCGCCAACCGGTCGACATAGGTAGAAAGCCGAGTAGAACCCTTGATGGCGGTGGCTGAAGGATTTGTGGCCGTTCTGGTTGGATAAGCGCGTCTCGTATCCGTCACATTGTGTAAATGCTGATTGATCAGGGGCAGCGGCAACATCTGGGTTGGAGACCTCCCCAGTTGAAGTTGAAAACAGACGAGAGCAATACCGTTGATGTGATAGGGTAAGCAGCTGCACGCAGATTGCGAAAATGCCCCACCACAAGCAATAAGCCTAGTGTATCCAAGAACGAACAGTAACCCAGGTACGAGTGATTTCAAGAGACTGAGCTTGCTGGAAATCATCTGTGGGCGCTATTCTAGACGAGAACATGATCGCAGAAGATGCACTCGCGAGTCATAGCTAAAACAGCCTCACAGACACACCAGAGGCAGTCAAAAGCAGGATCTTGTTTGGTCGGCTCTCGGAACGAAGAACTAGACCGTAGGGCTTTAGAAGTACGTCTCATCAGGCGAATCGCATTACTACCGGAGTCACACGAGCGACTGAAGGACCGGCAAATTCCGTATCAGAGTACCATGCATTCCGCAATGGTGACCGGCCCCAAGGACGAGGTGTCGTTGGTATGGACATTGCGTGCAAGAGGTGACCAGTCGAAGTTCGACGCGTGGCTCGGCAGTGCAGCTCTCTAGCCAACCCAAGGCTACCTTAGAACTACTTCCAGGCCCCGGCAATTGATGGCAACGGCGCCTGGGGAAACACAGCAGAGGGAGCAGGCACCTACTTCGACCTGTGGCTGAGGCAGCCCCAGCCAGAGGACTCAGGGGGGGAAATTTGCAACCCTCCCATCTATATTTAAGTCTACTGGAAATCTGATTACTAACTCCTGTTATTTGGGTATCAGTTCCTAGACTTCTTTAATCAGCTGACCTGGTCTCCCTTTTTGAAGACACCAATAACATTCCCTTTCAAACCTCCTCTCCCTCATCATCCCACCCACCTTTCTCAAGTAGGTATTCCCTGACCTTCTCCCTCGCCTCCGTTAAATCCCGCCCTAGCGCGTCCTCCCACTGGCCCTCTATTACCCCTACCTTTTCCTTCAGATCCTCTGTCAGCTTCATTTCTTCTCTCCTTTGCTCTTCTCCTGCAGCCCAAGAGGCATCCCTTGAGTGCGCATCGACTCTGCACCTTACAATTAAAGTATGTGAACGAATCTCATGAAGTAAGCACAGCAGATTGGTTTGCGACTCGATGAATTGGTAGGTACTCTTCTCTGCGTGACCTAGAAGCGAGTAAAGATATTGCATTGGATGTTCGTAGTAGCTTGGATTTTCATCGTATTCGCTAGGAGGGATTTGTATCTCGAATCCTTCTAAATGGCTAGGGATCCTATGGAGAATCTCCAGCAATGAGGGGGCAATATCCCAGAATGCCGATAGCTGGACCTCGACGCCTCGGGTAACATTGCTCTCGATGACGGTAAGAAAAGCTTGAGCTCGGGAATAGGCCGCTCGTTCAAAAGCAATGCGGCGTTCTTGTGCGTCTTTTGCGAAGAAAGATTCTGCTTCTGCGCGCTTACTATCATTTTGCGATTGTTCATAGGGCAACAGGACAATGGCTTTGTACTTATCGTTGCGTTCACTGAGCAGGTCATAGATCCGATGGTGGAGGGTTTCGCGAGCTTCAAAAAGCCACTTTAGTTGAGTAAGCTTTTCTAGAAGTTCTGGTTGCTCATCGCCTTCTTCTTGAGGCAGGTTAGGGCTGCGCGACTGGGCATCGGAAAATAGTTGGCCGCTCAACATATCAAGCGAAGAATTCGCTAGGTTGATGCGCTCAGTCCAAATGGGGTGCAGTGGTGTAAGGACTGAGTTTTGAAAGAGGTCGAAGTCAGTTTGTAGGACGTCTTTCTGGGATTGCATAATCTTCGCCTCCACATCTCTATCAGCTTGCTCAAATTCTGCTTGTGACATCTCGCCATGTTCGAGTCGAAAGTCAACGTCCTGACTGTGTATTGATCGTTGATGCTTACACCATGAGTCCGCTCGTTGTCTTTTAGTGAGCATTTGGGAGCTGTAAGATTCTCTGATGGCTTCTGCTTCTTCCTTCTCATTAAGGCATCGCACAACGGCTCTCATGTCAGCCAAATCAGGGTGGCTATTATTGACAGCTGGGTGGTGTCTAGGGTAGGGTGGCGGCAGTGTCACGAGCCGAGAAATGTCCAGCCTTCTCGGATCTGGGGTATACGGAGCAGATAAAGGTGTTGGCGGATGGTGTGGAGTTGTCGAAGACCCTTCCTCATGCCAGCCAACTTTCTCTGGAGGATACTCGTCAGAACTGTAAAGCGGGACTTGATTTGTGCCCTGCGTTTGCCAGCAGCCGTCTTTCATCGAACTTGACTGTACATTCTCATGTACAGCAGGCGAATTGCGAGTTTCAAGAGGCACACCCATATACTTCGACTCTCGTTTTGATCGTTCAAGTACATTGAAGGCATCACCAGACGCAGCCTCTCCGGAACGAGATTGGTCTTCCCACCAGCGGCTAGGTGCTCTGCCCCGAGAATCCATTTCATCTTGGCCCGTTACAATACTCATGCTGGCGATTGGCGAAAGACTGGGTATGTAGTCTTTCAACCAGGCACTTTCCGGCCGATGCTGAATGCTACTGTTCGTCGTGGCGCTGCTAGGAGACTCATGCTTCCGGCTGACAGGGGAAGATCCACCCTGCGAGGACGAATCAATCAAAGCACTTGATGCAATGCTCGTCCTCTTAGATGTCCCAGCCCTAGAGAGATTTTGCAAACTTTCATGGAAGCTTTCATCCCTAGTATGATGGCCAAAAAGACCTTGAGTCAGATCGTCAATATCAATACCCTCATCCTCAAACACTGAAGCATACTGTTCCCTCCTTATTCTTGACTCGGCGTTGATGTATTGAACAAATAGATCAAGTCTTTCCGAATCGTTGGCGGCGGCCGCTTCGCGTTCGGCAAAATTTCGATGGCGCTCAATGGCACGCCTAGCAAAAGCTCTCGGTGTTTCTGGACCAATCAGATCCGCTTCTGGCTCTTGCACAGGCTTTGTTACCGGTGTTAATGGTACTTGTATTGAATCGTCAGAGTTGGGCATATGCAAAATATGGGATATTGGACGTTGATCAGGCGCAGGCGGCACAATTAGAGACAATCTTTTAGGGGAGTCTTTCATTGCATGCAAGACCGGCACTGTAACCGCCTTCGGCGATTGCACTGTCGACGCAATGGGAGCCACTGTGCCATTCGAGAAGGAATCTCTAGACGGAGAGAATGGGTGGGCAGACATTGAAGCGGAAAAGCGATGCGACCGGCTTGGTTCTGGCTGAGGCGAAGTGTGCGAAGCCGCAAAAGATACAGATTTGCCAGAAAGGCTTTTGAAATCTCCACTGTTCAGAGCGCCATCCAAGCTTTGCATGCTCTGGGCGCTCTTGGGAGTAGACTTGGAAAGCATCCTTTGCCTCTGCTCCCTCGACTGAGGAGCTGGGAGTACCAGGTCCACAGGCCTCACGGTATCTGCGTCGTTTGCCCATGGAGCTGCACTTTCTGGAGAGATAGCAGAGTCATCAATGGCTCGACCCTTGCCATTTCGGCTTTCACTACGCCGTTCCCGAATACCTTTCGCACTGCGATTTCGAACAGCAGGGCTGCGAAACAGTCCGCCAGTGGAAGAGTCCCTACGTATGTGCGCAGGACTGGCCCCTGTTGTAGTTTGTGGATAGTCGACTTCAGCTCGCTTCCTGTATAAGATGCTTCCGGTGTCGATATGCAAGGGTGATGGAACCTTGGTACGCGGACTCAGAGGATCGTGGGCGTTGGACGTATCTTCCTCCGTCCAGTCCGCTGGGGTGGGCGGAACAGTGTCAAGTGTTGTGCCGGTACCTGGTGGACGCCTGGCACGTAACGGAAGGGTAGGTGCTGCACAATTTGAGGGACTTTCGGGGGTGCGATTTAGACTTTGAGAACGAGCAGATGGTGGGGGACCAGGGGGCGGTGGCGGCAGTGGCATACCAGGTGCCCAAGTAGTCGGGCTTGGTGAATGGCTGGCTGAACGTGACGAGCCACCAGCGAGGCCTAGAGCACCAGTGGATGCCGCCCTCCGCGCAGCAGGCGCACGCATTGAGGGACCGCTATTTGCAGCTTCTGGTGACTGCGTGAGAAGCTGGGTTGTGGTGTCTTGGAGAACATCAATTGCATTTGTGGGAGACCCGGTGTTCGGGCTCTTGCCTCTGGATGTCAGTGTAGAGAGTAAACGATCCGCATGATTCTTAGATGCTGAACGTATCCGTTGACCAGAAACTTGCGGGGGAGGTGGAGGGAAGACTGGGCCTGCGGAAGCGTTGGGAGAATCACTAGGAGTCGCTTGTTGGCGGAGTATGGGCGAAGGGCCTTGGGGATATCGAGACAAAAAGTCAGGGGACAGAGTCGTAGTGGCGCTCACCGGCGTCCCATAGTTGGATTCAGTACCGGGAGATGTAGTATCAGCAGGAGAGACTATACTAGCTGGACGCTGGTTCGATTCCTGAGATTCTCCGTCTCGACGTGGGGAGTAGGGCGGAGGTGGCGAGGCAACGGGCTCTGTAAAACCTCCATTAGTTATTTCCTTCGTGTGGGATGGTTCGCCATACCATCTGGTCCGACAGGACGCGGAGCCAAAGTCGGCGCTCTTGAGGATTGACTGGTGTTTGACCTGGTAGTGGAGACAGGGGTGTCGTTGCTCAGAGGCCCCCATTGTTGAGGATTGTAGTTCGCGCTCATGCCAGGATGTGACCGTAAGGTCAGAGGCGACGTGCCCCTCATTGCACTTCCTGGAGAGGCAGGATTGGGGGACTGTGGATAAGCCGACGCAGAGAACGGACTACTCAGGCTCGTTGTAGATATGGGTGTCTGAGAGACACCACCGATGCCGAGGCCAGCGTTGCGTGCGTTTCCCAGACTGGTTGTGAGGAGGTTTGGAGGTTGTGCAGCATGCTGACGGCGGCGTGGTGATGCTGGTATTGCTGCCGGTCTTGAGGCGACGTTGTAGTTATATGGAGTAGTCATGAGAGGCGCGAGTAAGCAGAGGCCTGCTGGGAGGCCTCTGGAGGTATTGGCTATGGCATTGTCACTCTGCAGACGTGATGAAACGAAGGTGTGATCATCATGAAGAAGAGAAGATCAACCAATATCAATAGAAAAGGACTGGTGCAGGATATTTCCAAGCGCATGTGCACAGAGCCATGCAAGGCTTGTGGTCGATTCAAGAAGCGCGAGCTTCGAATGGTCCATTCTCCCGGCGCAATTGGCTGTACAGGTCTGGATCACATTCTGCTGCAGGAGAGGTTGATCTATTCTTTGCATCAAGGAGGGTTAACTAAACACATTTAGTGGGTGCCCTGATACTGAAGGAGTTTAGAGAGCGAAGACGGGCTGAGATGGTGGATTGAGGCTGGCGAATCAGACCCAACATCACAGCGGCCGGGCGCTTAGAGGAAGACCTTCTCGGCCCCATCCTTGAGTGCATGCTGCTACTGCATCCGACTCCCCCCACTACCCACACCACCACCTTGGGCTTCAATGACCACAGGTAGAATCATGGTCCAGCCGTGGATGGCATGGCGTATAGCAGTCAACAAAAGTAGTTATGTCATGGCAGTGTCTGGATGGAAGAATTGAAGATCATGGTCAAAAGGGTGTATTCGGTGCATTTTCGTGTGAATGAGATCTATGTTTAGTAACAGTTACTTGGCATATCTATTGATACAGAGGGTCGCATGATCGAGCCTTTGTCATCTTCCATGACCAACAAATATGAGCCTGAGCCTGCGCCAAGCCCTAAGAAATGCCAGCTCTGCGACAAACTTCTATGATACATGACCCTAGGCGCAAAAGCCGAAACAATATGACTTCCTCATTAATATACCTTTGAAGGCCACGTCCAGGCGGTGTGGTAGCGCAGCTGCCAGTGACATGCCATGGGCCGCGTATGAATAGAAAAGATTTTGGTGGAGTAAGTGATGAGAGCAAGGGCACTGGTTGAAAATAGACCAGCGTAGTGGAAGCCTTCGAACAGAGAAGGGAAAGGTCAAAGAATAGCTCTCTATGCTTTGGCTTCCTCACCTCCGTCGGTACCGTTGGGTTGCTGCTCTGCTGAAGCCTCTTCTTGAGAGGTCGACTGGCCCTTGACATAGTCGTTGAACACGGCAAGTGCCTCGTCGACTTTCTCGCGCAATTTCTCGTTGTCGTCGATCCTGGTCTCGTTAGCACCATCAATCATCTACAACCGGACCCTGTTGACTCACAATGACATCAATTCCTGATTATCCATCTCTAAGAGCATACCGGTAATTTTGCCTGCCAGCTCGGGCTGTAAGACCTGGATCTTTGGGTAGATAGCTTCGCCAAGCAGTTGCTTCTGCTGATTAGGCGGAGCTGCTGCAAGAGCCTCTAGCTGTGCTGATGCGCCGCTAGCTCCCACGGTAGGTGGACCACCAGCGCCTAACCCACCAACACGGCCTTGATTTTGACCGAAAGTAGGTCCTGATGGCATACCCATATTCATACCCATACCGCTCCGACCAGGCTGGTTAGGAAATTGTTGAGGACGGCCATCTCTACCACGCATGCCCTGCAGGCCCATCATCTGTTGTGGCATTCCTTGCATGCCTTGCATTCCCTGCACCTGACCACGACCACCTTGCCCACCACGACCCAAGGTAGCTTGTACTTGAGCTAGGGCCTGTGGATATGCCATACCAGCAGGGAAACCACCAGGACCACCTTGAGGCATTGCACCGAATGGCATTTGACCAGGCATACTGAATGCATTGGGGGGTATCTGCTGTCCACGACCACCCTGCTGAGGCTGCATCCCAGGGAATTGGCCAGGTCGCCCTCCCTGCATGGCAGGAAGCATCATCCCCTGCTGAGGTGAGAATGGCAAGCCACCACGTCCTGCCGCATTGGGTGCAACCATTCCGGGCTGCTGACCAGGTCCGTAGAACATCGCCGGCTGCATGAAAGGTTGTTGAGGCATCCCTGCTGCCGCGGCAGCTTGCTGCATGCGAAGAGCGTTTCGTGCTTGGATGCTCTGTTCTAGTTGTGTCTTTCGGACATCCTTCCGCATCGCTACAGCAACGTACAGTGGCTTACCGTTTACCATCTTCTGATGGTACTCGCTCACAGCTTTGGTTGCTTCGTCAGCATTACTGAAGCAGACGAAACCAAAGCCCTTGCTCTTTCCCAGTGGTCGCTTGGGCTTGTTTTCTTTCTTCGCACCTTCGTCCTTAGCTTCGTCTTTTTTCTCGCTGTCCTCCTCACTGCTCTCCTTGTCCGAGTCTTTCTTGTTTTCCTTATCTTTCTCGCTGCCGGGAGAGTCGGTCCTCTCTGGACCAGCGTCGCGCATCACCTTAGCAGATGTGACCGTCCCGGCACCAGCAAAAATCTCGCGAAGCTTCTCATCGTCAATATCATCATCCAAGTTTTTGACGTAGAGGTTGACGCCCTGGTATTTAGATGCTTTCTCCTGACGAGCCGCCTCATGCTGCTTGCGAAGCTCTTCCTCTCGCTCGGACTTCTTCTGCGCACGGCCGACGTAGAGAGCTTGACCTTTGAAATCTTTGTTGTTTAGCTCGTCCACAGCCGTGGCGGCATTTTCGTGGTTGACGTAGTTCACAAAGCCAAACCCTCGGCTCTTACCTGTCTCGGGATCTCTAGCGATTGAAGCTGAAGTCACGTCTCCGTAGTTCTCGAAGAGTGTGCGGAATTCCGCATCTGTCACCTCGGGCTCGATATTCTTGACATAGATGTTAGTAAAATTCGCCTTCATCTCATCAAACTTGCTGTCGCGGTCCTTCCTTGGAATATGATGGCCAACAAACACCTTCTTCTCGTTCAGTAACATTCCATTGACAGACTTGATGGCGTTCGAGGCACCCTCTGCCGTCTCATAATGGACAAATCCGTAGCCCTTGGAGTTACCAAATTCATCTTGAGCGACCTTACAACTGAGGATGTTTCCGAAAGAAGCAAATGTGTCGTGCAAAGCTTTGTTGTCAATAGCAGTATCCAAATTCTTAATGAAGACATTGCCTTGACCGGTCTTGCGCAGGGCAGGGTCCCGCTGAGACCACATGATACGGCAGGGACGGCCTTTGATAACTGTGTAGTTCAACTCTTCCATAGCTCTCTCTCCATCTGCGGTGTTGTTGTAATTGACGTAGGCATATCCAAGAGAACGACGGGTGACTGCATCACGGCAGACACGGATTGAGGCAACTTGGCCAATAGAGGAAAAAAGCTCAAAGAGCATAGCCTCCGTCACGGCTGGATCGAGCTCGCCCACGTACAACGAAGCAGAGTGAGGCTGGTTGGTCCCGCCAGGCGCTGCGGAGCTCGGAGTCTGTAGAGCATCGGGATCATTTGGAGACTGGGTCCCGCCGATAGAAGTATCGATACCGTTCGGGACACCGCCATTCGGGGCCGCGGGCGCCTTATCGTCGATAGAGAGCTTCTCAAGCGAAGGGGGTGTTGAGCCAGTAGCTTCTGTGGTAGACATGATGAACTATACCGCGAGAGAAGAAATCAGTGACTTATTGAAACTCAAGAGACGAATAGGTTGAGGGTGCCTATGGCGACCTAAAGGAGAAGGAAGTGGAAGACGCAGATCTGCGGAGAACGTACAGGAAGGTCGGCACGTGAACCAGGTAAGAGAGGGTGATATCGAGAAGGTCAAAGACACTAGTACACGAGTAACGTCAGCCTTGGACAGAGCGGGTATCCCAAGTTGTCGATGACCAAAGTTCTCAGGTTTGGAAGATATTCCTATGCTGGCGCCCCGTGGTCAAGTGACACTCACAGTATCGCAGCTTCAGCAGCTGATTTGTTTTCCAGTAATTTTCAAGTTTTTTTCAGTTGTCACGATGGTTTTCTAGTAGGGGAGTGTGCTGAAATACGTAACAGAGACAGTGTGCTTCCCTACGAGGTAGGTTGTTGTAGTGTAAAGGGCGTTTGATCCTGAAAAAAAAGAGATAATTCTCTAGCGTGATCCGCCTAGTGTGGAGTCACTGCCGAAGATAGCCCGCGATTCGTTCCTCCTATCTGTGCCTGAGCTGCTGATACCTTACTATGCTTAGGCTTCGACCAAAGTGAGCAAATCTTTCAGGGAAGGGAGGACCACGATTTGTAGGGAATTAATCCTTTCAAGCTTTCAACCCTTTGTTCGGGTGCCTGCACCTTCCGCTATTTCAAGGCTTGGCATTTGAAAATGTCCTCTTATTGGTATCGTAAGCGAAAGGCTTCCTAGGATGTCCTGTAAAATTGAGATCTATAGCAAGTATAATGAACACTCTCTGTCTAGGGAACTGTCTGGAATGGGCGTGTTGTGAGGCTACACTCGTCTATTGGTGACTTTCCCAGAGGTAAGAAGAGCAGGCACGGTCAGTCACATCTCGAAGAATCACATAGTTGAAATAGCAGAAAACCCATCGAACATCCAATTATTCCTGTCAGAATGCCCCTCTAAACTGATCTAATATACCCCTTCCCAGCGTTCTCCTTCTCGCCTCGCCTTCCCTTCTCCCGTCAATCCCACTCCCACTTCCCTCCCCTTCTAACCTCCTCCTCAACCCTTCAAACCCCGCTCCCATCTCCGCCTTTTTCTCCCCAACCACCCATCCAGGCACCCTCAGCCTACTCCAGACCGCAGGACCCCATTCGCCCCTCCATGCAACGCCAACCAACCATCCCACCCCCGCCGCTAGCGCTGAGCCCGGAAACGAAGAAAGCGCCAGTTGCCCGGCTAGGAGGTAGATGAGAGATTTATCGCTGAAAACTAATCCCAGAGGTTGTCTAGCGTTCGAGGACGAGGATGTTTGGGATGTATCAGAGGTAGCGATACGGTACTTGTAGACTGTAGGAATGGCAGCGTGGTACTGAGCCAGGATGGCGAAGATGAGGGGTGTAGGACCAGCGGGAAGGTGGTTTATTGCATTGAGGGAGAGGGGGCGAACGATGGTGATTAGAATTGGCGGGAGGAGAAGTGTGGGAGGCAGAATGCTGATCAGGAATGACTATTATGACATTAATTTAGGTATGAGTTCCGGCAGGACATAGGAGACTTACGGCGAACTTACGGGAGCCCCATAAACGCTCAATGATACGGAGGTGGTAGATGCTCATAGCTGCGAAGAGAAGCTCGGTGGAGTTTGTGTAGCAGAGCTATAGCAAGGTCTTGTTAGCACATGCGCTCTACGAAGACGTCGGTCAAACAAAGAAGTAGGATGGTCCAGAAATACCTGCCAGGTTAGCAGCCGCCATAGCTGCTTGTACCGCCATAAGTGCGGAACTACCTGTATGTAGAACAGATACTTGGTGTCTGTAATACTGACGACGATCGAGGAAGCGATAATGCCGAAGAAGAGAGATTGCGAAACACCTGCAGAGGTGAAGCCGGAGGCAAGCATAGCTCTTGCTTACTTGACGAGAAGAGTTTTATGTAGTCGGCTGCTCGTGGTGGGAGAGCTTTGCACGCGGTAATGACTGGACTCTATGAGCTGGATACTGCATACTTGGCCACCTTGGCCATTGATGTCCAACATGCAAGTTGTAGATGTGATGTCCATTGCGCAGAGTCCGAGGAAGCGGAGCTAGCCTTGGCACAACCGTCATAATTTTATCTGATTGATAAGATACTTAGGTGCCACTCTAAACCCGCCAAAATCTATCTAAGATTTGTGAAAACCATGACTATATATAACCATTTATAGCAACAAAATTTGTAGCTGTATGAATTATAGAGCTCGATATCATTAACCCAGAGCATTTCAAATTACAAGATTTTGGTCACAATTGATGTTATTATGACTGTAATGTTAATGTTTCGGTAGGGTTCATGATTCATACATAAATTATGCATACCTTACAAGAACTAAGGTAGTCGCTGCCAAATGACGTCCAAGAACCTTGACACTAACAGTGACAGGCCCTATGGTGGAACAATTGACCTCCATACAGACCCTCTAGACAATGTCTCCCACCACAAGCCACTCTAACCATCACCGACCTCGCACCACTCCTCCCCCATCAACAAAACCCCGTCATGCATGACACCCTACCCAAAACTGACCCATTCCTCCGCAAGGCCACCAAATTTCTCCACCTCTGGCGTAAGTCACCCTCCCCTTCAACGGTCATGCAAGAAACCCCGTCTCCTCCACCGAACCAACAGTGGCAATCCCTCTTCTTCGCCACTCTACCCCCGGAGCTGCGCACACTCATCTACCACGAGCTAGCACGCGATGGCCCCTCCGTGGTCCACATCATGAAGAAGTCGACCAAGCAGATCGATTTTGTCCGCTGCAGGGCTGGCAAATGCGAGATGGAGTATAATTACAAATGCTGCCCCCTTCCGTGTGCCAGTAGTGGTACAAATCGCCCCAACCTTCCCCCCTTCTTGCTGAGCTGTCGAAAAGGGTACGCACTCCCATCCTCTCAATTGATATGATGTTTGGGGTGATTGAAAGAGCGAACCTCAGAAATATAGAAGCCAACCCGGTGCTATACTCCGCCACTATATTTGACTTCCGCTCCTTCCAAACCTACCTCCTCGCCTCTACCCTCCTCCCGCCTCACACCTTCTCCTCCATCAGCTCCATCCACCTCAAGTACCATTTTGGCTACAGGTTATGGTGGGAGGATCCGGACAACTACGTCAAACGACCTTGGAGGGATCCAGTGTGGAACCAGGTTTGGGACATCATCAAGGGGATGGAGGAGTTAAGGAATGTGATTGTGGATATAGACGCGTATTTGGAGTATGGGAAGTTGTCATGGGAGACTGAGAGGGATCTTTTCGAGAGATTAGGGACGGTGAAGCTTAGGAGTGGTGGGGAGAGGGGCTTCGTGGTAAGGGTTAATTGGGATGGGGATGGCGGGGAGGGGCCGGATGAGGGGCTAGGGAGAGGTACGTTTCGGTTGGTGAGGGGGAAGGTAGCTGAATATTGGTGAGTGAATGGCAGAAGGGTCTTTACAAGGCTATGAGCTTGGTGATGCAGCGGCAAGATGGTTTCAAGCTGACGAATGTTCTCAATGATGACGCTGGCTGACGGTTTGTTTCGTCACAAACACTGATGATCAGATATGAATCAATTTAGCCTTCAAGTCTGGCTGAACAGCCTCATTCCCCCGTGGATGGCTCTTATCAGACTCCTCGTTCCTCTTAAAGAAAGGAGCATTTTAAGCGTCTCTGAGATAGCATCTCGCACCGTCCAAAGAAGATCGGCATAGTAAGCCGGTCAAAGGTAGGTTACGAGAGTCGTGGATTTCGTAAGAGCACCCAGTTCTTCGTCACAGTCTACCAAAGGTATAACCCTGTTTTCTAAACCACCAACATCAATCCCAACGCCCCCATGAAGCAAAAGATAGTGTGTATGCTTGGCTATGCCTTGAATGACTTTATGTACCTGCACTAACAACAACACCATTTAAGAGCTCGTGAGAAGATTCCACTGGACGTTAAGTGAAATAAAATTTTGATACTGATGCTCCTTTCAACCAAAAATTTTACAGGGAGGGAATATACTGGCAGCACATTCACATAACGAAACGCAGATTGGCTCAATCTCCGGAAGCTAATGAATCCAAACAGGTATGTCATATACAATAGACGAGACAGCTTCAAATCAAAATTCCGTAAGGAGTCCTGAGAGGTGCGCTGAAGGATGTATTATCTTATGGCTTGCCAGACCAATCAACAAAGGTTCTATCCATTGATTCTTCAGGTGTCCCGCATACTACTACGAGAGACGGGGTTGTCTCCGCCGGCGCGAGATAGAGGGTCATACAGTCGTTTCAAGATAGCTTTCTGCAAGTGGTGACGTACTGGCATCAGTAACACGGATTCTCTTAGAGCTCTAAGTCTCAAAATCTGTTCCTCCGCAAATTTGCTTCACGATCCTGGCGCGGACATAGTTAAAGAGAGGTTGGTATGTTTCCTCTAGAAGTTTCGTGCAGCCTCCTGCTCCATTCAATTGCTTGTACTTCACGTTGCGCAGGTGGAAGAGCTGTCAGGGGGTTAGTGAAGTCCATATGTATTGCTTAATACAGCCTTCTCCTTTTTCAGTCGAGGAAGATTAACATGAATATGTATGGACCGTTGCGGCCAATTTTCGTCAATGGGTGGCCTTTTGCCGCGACCGTTTGTGTTACGTTGCGGTGAGTCAAATAAATGAATGAACTCTGAGCGTGACGCTCGTAGTGGTAGATAAAAGGGCGATTTATCGACATACCTGGTCCATCGGTTGCCATCCCTCAGTCGTGGGCTCAGTCCTGTGGCTTCGACGAAAAGATGAAAGCCTCCACTTGCCTAGTCATCATCTTTTCGTTCATCTTGGGCGCAGACACTGCAACTGTGGCTTCAGCTTCGGATGTTGTAGCTACACCATTGTACCATCCCATCCGAGAAGCACACGTGCATACTTGTATAGCCCGTATATAAGCGAAAGGTCTCCTCTCCATTAGCTGAAAGGCGTTCCATATTAGCGAGTATACTGTTAGGATGTATATGCAAGTTTGGGCAGCAAGTCGCATAATGAGGACGACGACGAGAATGAGAATGAGAAAAGACAGAGCAGAACAAATAAGTATAAAGAAAGCGTTCTTCTATCTAAGAGTCTGCCCAGGATCTGACGCGTCTCCTGGACTTGATAAGGACGGTCTCCCATGTTTCACGTATCTGGGAATTCACGGTCTGCCCTTCAGCCATGGCATCTCAGAGGTGTGTGGCAATGGACCTTTACTGTGAGCTGTGGCGAAGCGTAGCAATAGAGGTGTAAAGCAGATCTTTCGGCCGAGAGAGCCTACCTTAAGGTATTTATGATTAAATCTTGGCGCGACGCTGAGTATGCAAGCGTCAGTAGGTAGTGTTGTACCCTTAATAGTCCACTCCTCTACATTCCTCGACGTCATCCTAGTTTGTCTCACTTCACATACGCGGCCTATTACCTGACCCGCCCTGGTGTTCCGTCAGGGGAGGCGCAGCTTTATCTGTGTGGCATAGAATCAGCTGAACCCAATAAAATCCCTCACCATCAATAAATCAACTTGTGAAACTTTCAGTTTCTTTAAAAAGATTAACCCCACTTCCTATTGTTGGGCAAAACCTGCTCTATGCACCACTATCCGTCCTTCGCCCGAGATCTTTGGCCTTAATGACTACGGACCCTGTACCATCTGCTTCACTTTAGTTGTACAAGTTACAGACAGCGGTGCTGGGGCGAGAGGGCGGAGTGATTTGTAGCGGGTTCAGGCCACATATCTCCCCACTTTTGTCTATCTGTCTTCAAAATACTTCGAGGGAGCCCAGCTTCTCTACTCATTTTGTATCAAAATCATCTACTCTTCTTTGTTCACCGGTATCGAGAGCGTGAACTTTCGATACCCATAATATGTCCGAAAAAGGGAAACTGGCAAAATCGCCACCAGTAGGAGCTATGTCAAATTTAACTTTGGCAACAAATGATACCTTACCACCACGGCCAGAACGTAAGCAAGACATCTAACATCCACTATGAGCGAGCTCTGCATCTTATAGTTGCCCTAGGTGAGCGTAGCCAACTGCAACAATTCTTCTCAACTTTCGGAGGTAAATCGAAAAGCACAGAACAGAATAAGGAGGGAAAGGGTAATGACTTGATGGTGCGAAGATGGGGCCCGCCAGGAAGTCCTCGCTATGAAATGGTTATGCGATATTGGTTGGCCACCCGCATGCAGCAGCACTGGGATTATCTTCGTTACCAACATCCTAGAGATTTTAAACACTACATGGAAAAGGGGTATATGGAGCCCATACCCACTTCTTGGGTCCTATCCGGAAACCTCGCGCGGCTCTATCCAGATTACTCGCCTTGGGAAACACGAGCTGAGAAGCGGCTCTACTATCTTCTCAATAACGGGGCTACACCAGACGGGAGCAAACATCCTACTTTGAAACCCCTCAAAGTCGCATGGCACATGCAGCAGATAATTGCAAGAGGTAATGCAAGGAATGCCAGACAAGTTCATCTTGACGCCGAGAAGCTCGCGGCATATTGGAGCCCAGGAGACGTCTTCCAAAGCGACAAGCAAATCAAATCCCACAATTATTCGGATCAAGTCCCCAACGTTGTTTACGCCGCCAGACAGGCCGCTTTGCACGAGCTGGCAGAAGGTATTCAACACGGTACAGATCATCTAGAGACCATGCTACTCATTGATGTCTCCTCATCAATGACATGGAACCCACATCAAGGAATGACAGGCCCTGATGGTATAAGGAGATATCATGACCAACCATCAAATATCCGCCTAGTCGAACATCTGGTCCATAGAATCCTGCAACATATGATTCCTCGCGCCCAGAAAGAGCACCCTGGACAGTACGGCATTGAAACAGTAACGTTCTCGAGCTATGGCAACGCCATAGGCCAGTTATCGAGTTCAAGGTTTCAGTACGACTGGGCTTCGAAGGTTCAATTGGGGGGTACTACACAGATCATGCGAGGCTGGCAAGTGGTCAAAAACACTTACTTCAACCACCAAAATCAACTTTATGGGCATGGGAGGTTGGACCCAGACTTTGGCTGGCAGGCAACACCAGGCATGCCAAAGCTTTCCCTTCTTGTTTTCCTCGACGGTGAAGCCAATGACATGGACGAATTCGAGCTCGAGTTGCTGGGCGAGACCTGGGCATATGTCACAATTGCTCTCGTTGGCATGGAGAATTGTCCGCATCACCACTCTCACGCCGTTGAACTGGAGCGTGTGGCTCGGTTCAATCCACATGTCGGATTCTATGATGTGCACGGTCGTGTATGTGAGCGGATGGTCGTGGAGGATTTGTTGTCTAGTATGTATCCGGTAGATCCTCCACAGTATTCCGAGATTCTGAAGCCCGAATTTGATCTCCCGCCCGAACAGTTGCCAAAATATTCCGCCTACTAGGGGCGGACGTGCGCGGATACTCAGGGTGTCGGGTTGTAGCTAGGTTGTGGATGCTTCATGTATGGCATTGGGTCTAAGGCATCTTTGGAGTTGATGACTTGGGCATGCTTTGGAAAACGGGTTTTGAGCATCACGAGCGCGACACTATGACATGAACAAAGTTGATACCCGTCTGAATCATTGCTATGTTGGAGCGAGAGGCTCATCACTCAATGTGTACTAAAGGCTCTACTCGGCTCTGTACGTAGTAGTGAGCTCAATTCTCGGTTACTTTGACTTCCATTTCTATATCTCTTGCGATCACTCGCTATCGCCTTCGCTCTCGCCAAAATGAGATGCATATTTCGTCAACAGTAATATCGTGAGCCAACAACTTCGACGATGTCACCTCGGCTAGTGTCAAGCGTACTGCGCTGGTCGAAGGATCGATCCATAAGACATTCGGGTCGCGATTGCTGCCTCATCTCATATATCTCAGTCAGCACTTATGATAGTCTGAATGTTTGTGATAAATGTAGGTGAGCGTTGAACATTACTGGTAGTCCCAAATCTTGAACGTCGCTAAGGTAGCCAAAACGCTCTCAGCAAGGGTAAGGTACCTAGGGCAGGATAGGGCAGCAGAGGTCATGCGCCTAAGGCCTGATTGGCGCTGGCACCAAGATAAGTTTGGGGGGGCCGTTGTTTTAATTCGTTAAGGCCTCTCAGCCCTAAGTGGACGGGGGAACTCGATCTCCGTCTCTCCGTGTTTAGGGTTTAGGGCGTATCCTTCCCCTCCTCGGCGATTTGATCCCTCAGCATCCATCACCAGACACGCCGGGAACCCCTGTTGGTCGTCATGCACGTCCCTGTCCTTTAGGATTGAGGATTGAGGATGGGAGGCGTGTCTGAGCTGGTTTCATCAACACAAAGGATCTCGAAGGCGATTGTATGGCGATGTGGCTGCAACCGGCAATTATCGAGAGCTGAAAAAAGCCAAAGTTGCATTCTATCGCAAACTGTAGGCCGGGAAGGGATAAGTACCTGCACCATACGCTGATAGTGTTCAGCCTTTCCTTTCTGAAGTATATTGTCAGGGATACTCGCTTACTAGGATTGGCTCCTGCCATGTCTGGCCCTCTGGTTCATCAAATGCTGATGGCTTAGCTTAGAATGGCCCCCGGCTGCTCTCGTCTTGTGCTTCGGTCTTCACTTGGTCCGGATTCCGCATGTACCATCTACCTGACTCCCAAGAGGTCTGACATGCTGACATTACCACGACATTTCCACTCTACAGAACTCATTGTTCTTCCATTGCTCCTACCTACCAAATGCCTCTCCTTGCACTACACCTATTCTTTCTAAGGCCTCCTGAGGAAACTTCATTCTTATGATCCTATGTCTTGCGATGCTTTCTGGTCTTGGCTTAGTGGCTGACGCTGCCCTCAGCCAGCGCTGCACTTGTCCTACCCACACCGACGACCACGACCAACCATTACTTTCTCACATTTGTTCCGCATGCAGTGCGATTGCACAATCTATGAATTATCTCGCAAAAGCTCTAACCGCACATCCCACGTCCATCACTTCCATGCAGTCGTCTTCAAACACACCACCGTCTCTACTTGAAGGCTCCACATCGGAAGAAGCTTCAGAAGAAGGGGAAAGCAGGGACGTTGATACTAAAGCGACCTCTATCACAGATCAGGATTCCAACTCACGGATAAGGAGCCTAAGCAGCCCTCTCGGCAGCCCCAAGAGCAAAACTACCTATCGCCTCGCACATCCTCCACCAGTCAGCTCTCACAGGGCACACCTACACATCCGCCCACGTGTTCTACTACAGCTACAAAGAGTATCGAAGACCGTCCGCCCTAAGCCGATACTCGAAGTCCTTCCCTCGGTCATATTTGCCACAAGGCTAGCAAGACGGTTCCCTCGCACATTCAAGGGAAAGGCTGGCCTAGGTGCCGACGACCTGGTTATCGTAAGCAGTGAGAACTATGAGACAGCGCAGCCTCATGCTCGAGACCCTGGTGAATTATTCGAGGATGCACGATGGGAGGAGCGAGAGATTGTCGCAGCGGTCTGCCAGCTGAGCAAAGACAAATCAGGATTTCAGGGGAGGGGGGAGATATGCTTGAATAACGGGGCACTATGGACAGCATCAAAACTTGGCAATGGCTCATACGAATTCACTATGATCGACGAGCATGGATTGAAAACGGTTGCTCGATGGGTACTCAAATCGCCAAGACAGCGAACTACACCAATGGCACAGAGTCGACCTAGATCACTGTCATTGGAAGAGAGGAAATTCAATTTCAGTGTTCTCAATCCCAATTCTCGCCGTCACGCTGTTATTGGCACATTGGACCAGCATTCCATAGAGGTGTCGGATCGTTATTCTAACCCCGCTCTAGGCTCAAAATCACCAGGTCCTTCAACGCCTAGAACGCCGGCAACTGGAGATATATGTGACGGTCGGGAGGGGCAATCGTCATATCCTTGGCACTCCGACCGCTCTTCGGTCGGTGCGTTCGATTGTCAGGTGCAGAACTCCCCCCCTCTTTCAATGAAATCTACGGAGATGAATCTTGCTACGGAACACCCCTTAGAAATGAATGAGTCTTTGAGAACCCTGATCCTAGTCACGGGGCTTTGGGTAACTTTCCAAGAAGGATTCTCATCCAGCTTCAACAGTGGCGAATTGACTCAGGGACAGTCGACATTGTCAAATACAGGCTCAAAGCACCAACGTCGAAGTCTATCGCTGAGCATAAATCGACCTGGCAGCGAAATCTTACCGAGCACAGCCAAATCATCCTCAAGTGATAAACAACCAAAAAGAGGTGTACTTTCACATAGTCCTTCTACCCCCGTCGTACCGCTTGCCCAACCAGCAAAAAGTCCGCAGACTCCGCCTCGAAGGACGATGTCCACAGGCCCAACATTCATGCGTCGAGTAACTAGCTATAGAAGATCGACAACCGGAGCTGTTCGGCTGGGTCCGACTGACGAGTTCGATGGTAGCGTGGCGGAGGGGAACTCAGTAGATGGGAATTCTATTGAGGGAGACAATGGGTTGCAAAGACCAACGCTAGCTATACCTCCCTCACTTGGGACTGGATCTCCTTCACGAGAGCGCCGTATTTCTAGCTATCAGAGCAGCATGGATTCACCGCTCGAACCTGTAATTAGTGATGGCTTGGATCCACCAGCGGAAGCTACTGCATTATCCAAAGAAGCTACAAGGAAACCGAGAAGACTAAAGAGACTTTTCGGGTTGAAAAGACAGAGTGGAAGTGGTCTTTAGCCTCTTGCGATGTTGCGGGTAATACGACTCACTTGTACATAGCACTGTAGCGAATCTATATCATCGAATGAACATTAAAAATGATCCGCTAGTATGCATGTTGCTTGTGTTGACTAAGGGTAATGAATGAATGGGAAAAGCCGTTGGCCACATGCAAGGGTGACGAGCTAGTGAGTTGGCCCGTGCACCGGCCAAATTATCACCTTGAGCTCAACCCCGGACATTCCACTCTACGTCTCTCTCACTGCACTTGTGTTAGGGGAAGCAGATTGGAGATATATAGGTTGCAAACAATGCAGCTTTGTTCTAGGAGCTATCACGAGTGTCTGTGTGCCCATCGCTGAAGTTCAAAGACCTACGTTTGTCAACAAAGAAGCAAAAGATCACACCAAAAAGGATTTCTCACTAAGTCTACTAAAGTTTCGATCACATCCAAATGAAATGCAGTGATTTCTTAGCCTGTCAAGGAAAGAGGTGGGCATATACAATGGGACACGCTAGCAATTACAGCGGAATGGGATTCAACACATCTCTGTGAGAAATAGCGAATATGGCTCAAAATACCTACAATTATCATAGCACTCCTCATGGGTCCCCACCACCTCTTACAAACAATGATTATGGGGGTTTAATGGGCTCTCTCATATCGCCGGGCCCAGGCACGCCGCTTCAGTCGACTTTCCCAGCTCCATGGCCAGCACAACCTGGATGGCAGCAGAATGGGGGACAAGGTGGTTACACCTACAGCATGCCTTATCAGGGACCTCCCATGAATCAAACTGCGTGGCATGCGAATGGCCAGCAAGCTTACATGCCGCAGGACGATGAGGATGACGAACTGTTTACTATTGATGATACCGACATTTTGGGACCTAACAAGCAACAAGTGAATAGCAGTGCCGGAGCATCTGGTAACACGCATAGCCCACATCATAATCAACAGATTCGGCCTGACCAGCTTCACAACCACGCGTCATCCTCCCCCTTGGCTCAACCCCAGTTTCAAAATGTCACAGCTGGTGGGCCGTCCCAGACGAGAAATTCACCAGCAATCAATAGCGCTGCACGCGCTGCAGAACTCAGAGCTAAGCTGCTTGCCAACAAGTCATCGAATGCAGCATCGAGGCAAGGGAGTCCGGCAGTCAAAGCAAACGAACAGACCGATGCCAAGAAAACAACCGTTCAAGAGCTTCTCAGACAGACAAATGGGGCCTTGGCAACGCACTCTGGTGGGCAAGCTTCCGGTGACACCACGGCACAAGCATACGAAGGCAACGCGACAAAAAGCGAGTCGACCTTGCCTGCGTCAGATCGATCTCCTGGAAAGCCTGTCACTAACATGGATTTTGAATTTCTCTTTGCTGAGGCCCAAAATGCTGCTAACGCTCGGAAGTCGGAAGTTGGTGTAATGAACAAAACCCAAAGCAATGAAACAAATGACATGAAATCAGGTGTTTCTAAAGAGATGAGACGAACGGAAGCTGCTACCCAAAACTTACAACCTGCTTTGAAGAAGAGCATCTCGTCCTCAGAGCTATCTGAGCCTGGCGAGATACATAGTGAAACTGCATCACCAATCCTTGCCAAACAATCGGCAAGAATGGCAGAAACTCGTGAAGCTAAGCAGGCTAAGGAAGACAAAAAAGAAAAGCTGATGCGTCAGAACGAGGTAAAGAAGGCTTATCAGCCTCTCAAAGGTTCAAGAGCACCCCAACCAGAACCAACGGCTGACTCGTGGGAAAGGAGTGCTGCTGATGGCTTGGCTTCAGCATTAACAAATAAAACAAACGTGAAGGCAGCTGATAATCTGAGGATGCCGCCAGAGCCTAGAATGGAGCCTGAAAGCTCGACGAAGTCGCTTAGATTAGAATCGCAGCAACAGCTCGCGAGACCTAGTACGGGGCTAAGAGGAGGGCAGTACGAACCGTCCCTGATACATGAAGAGTCTCGCAGGGACCAGCACCGGGACCGAATAAGAGACTTTGATCGTCGAGATGACGAGAAAGCTCGTCGACCTTTGTCTTCCCAGCAACACCCTAAAGAGCCTGACTCCAGGCGTGACGTGGACGGGCGTAGACAGAAGCTTATGGATGATAATGCAAAGAGAACCGAAGAGAACGCAAGGAGGGCAGCTGAGTATAAGAAGAATCTAGAAGCTCAGCGAGCTCCCTTCCGACAGACAGCTCCCGAAAATTCTAGATCAAGAGAAGAAGGGCACAAGCAAGAGGCTGGGGCCGCTCCCGCTCAAATGTCGACAATTAATACTTCAGGAAAGGAATCGTTTCAGAATAATAACAACATGAATAGTCGCAATAATGAGTCAGGTGACGGTGGACAGGATCCATATGCTGATATGCTCTCGCCTGGTTTACAAGATGTTGAAGGCAATCAGGATCTTAGTGACTGGCTTGAATTGACTAAATTTCATGACCAAGAATTTCGTGAGAAGAGATTGGGTTTATTTCGAAAGAAGCGGGCCCTTGAGCTACAGCAAGCGGAGCTTGAGCGAGAGGAGCAAGAGCTTCAAGGGATACCCTTTGTTGCGCGCGCCCAATCTACGATACCTGCGAGCAGTCCTCCAAAAAGCAGTCGACGCCCTTCCATTGTTAACCCCAAGATGCCACCTCCACCTCTCCCCTTGAAAGAAGCTAATAATGACGTGGGTATAAAGATCAAGGATTCAGCATTGTCGGCAAGCCTACCATCGTCTCAGAACACGACACCAACTTTGAAAAGACATCATACGGAGGATGATGCAGAGTCCAGGCGTTTGCAGCCTGCAGAAAAGCTTGCGCGTCTAGATATGAATGGTCACACTACCAATGAAAAAGTACTGACAAGTCCAGCCAACGTCAAGGGTACAAATACGCATGTGAAGTTGGAACCGACGCCCCTAGAGAATAGGATCTCTAGAGAAGATAGCGATAGGTTCACAGCTCGACGACGAGGTCGCAGTAGGTCTCCGGAGACGAGACGAAGGAGCGTGAGCCCTCAACGTCGTCGCTACTTGGATGATTACTCCCCTGAGCCTCAGGCATCGTTCTCTAGAAACTACAATGGAATAGCAAGAGACAGCCGCACATGCCACAACTGCGGACAGCCAGGCCATTATCAACATCAGTGCCGCGAACCGCGAAGGGACGGTAAAGAATGGAATACATCGCCAGGATATCAGCAATGGGTCTCTCCTAATTATCGGGGCCGGAACCCACTATCCAGACCAGATACTCGCTCAGGCGAAGATCGGCCACGATATGGTTCCGTTGGGAAATCTGACGATGGCGTGATGGCCAACCCTAGGGATAATATTGGAAGCCGCCACTTGAATCTGGAAGCAGGTGGTCAGTACTATCGATGAGAACACATTGTCTCCTTTTTTTCTCTCACGCAGCTCTTCAATCCTGTTAGACAAACACTTCTGACTGCAGACTTCGTAATAAAATAGATACGAGGTACTTCATGATCAAAAGTTGGAACACCGATAACGTGGAAATCGCATTACGTGACGTGAGTGATCCGCTTTATCTTTAATATGCAACTCTTTCTTGCCACGAGCATTTTTACTTGTCATAGCAGCCGGCTTTCATTTCCTCTTATCAGACTTCCATCCCCTTTCATGCACCAATACTATCTATTTCCAACCCACCCCTTCTAACTCTTCTCTAACATCCCGCCTCATACACTAGTGTACCTGGGCCACCCAAGAAAAGAACCTCCCCCTCCTCGCCTCCGCCTATGCCACTTCCCGGAATGTCCTCCTCTTCTTCTCCGTCAACAACTCCCGCGCTTTCCAAGGTTACGCCCGCATGTCCTCAGCCCCTGACCCCTCCATCGCGCCTCCCGCCTGGACCAAGAATCTGCTTTGGACTCCCAGCCCAGCGTTCAAGATTACTTGGATAACCAGAGCACATTGTCGGTTCGCCAGAATTGGACATTTAAAGAATAGTTTGAATGAAGGGCACGCAGTGCTGGTGGGGAGAGATGGACAGGAGATTGAGGAGGAGTGTGGGAGGAGGTTGGCAGCAGAAATTGATGAGGTGGGCGGAGTTGGAGTGGGTGGTGGGGTAGGCGAAGGTAGGGGTGAGGGATGGGGTGTGGTTGAGGCGAGGGGGGACCGGTGGTGAGCATGGCTTCCAGCTGGCTTGAACGGGCGATGGAAGTGTGATGGCAAACATACACGGGATTGCATGGCATGGCATAGGTGAGGAGACGACAAATAAGCATTTCTACGGGGCAGGGCGTGCTTTTTACCCCAAGGCTAGGGAGACGGGGTAATTGCTTGCACTTTTTCGGTACAATTTGTACATATTGAGCGTTCTGCTTGCCGGATAGAAAAGCTAGCTAGAAAATAGGGGCATGCCGACTGGCTGCTGCGCCTTAAGTTCCCAAGACTGTGGCGCCAACGGAAATAATTCCGCCCGCTGCTGCCTCGAAGACCGAACCAAAGCTGCCTCGCCGCCTTGCTGCCTCCCAAGGACACGTCTCAGTGCTAACTCTTTTTTGAAGCTGGAAGCAAGATGAGTACATGATCTGAGCTTCTGCCATAGCTTCATTAAGCTAACACACTCTATCGACGCTGACCTCGTCGTAATTGATGCTGCGAAGTGCTCGCAAAACGCTGCCTGCTTCCCCTGTGCTTGCTATCTTTTCTACTACGCGCTTTTCACCAGCGAAGTCTGCTGCCTAGCTCTGTATCAGCCTAGCCTTCTGCCTGGAACTCTTTATTAATACTGCACATAACTGAAGCCCCCTGCCTACGTTCCTTCTTGCTACAACCGATCATAACCCCGCCAATATTGAGAGATCTGACCTTGAATCCATTGCCAGAACCATCCTCATCGTGTCCGCTTTGCCGTCCTCTTCCATCTTTCTACCGTCATTATGGCCGAAGAGAACATCTACAAGCAAGAATTCAATGTCCGGAATCTACTGACTCGCAGTGTAACCCTCTACCCCTCGAGGGCTCAGATAACTCGAGATATTGATGAGATCACCCTCAAAGTAAGCTTAAGTTTTCCGAGCTCATAGTACACTTCCACTGATTTCAAATTCAAGCCTGGTACGAATGAGATCACCATCTATGGCGTTACACCTACTGCCGACGAAAGCTCAATCAAGGTCGATGGGAAAGGTCCCGCGACTATTACTGACATGATGGTCGAGCTCATTCCCAACAAAGAAAACTACGATGACGTCTACTCGTCAGATTCAGATGATGAAGATGCCGGAGACTCCAATGACGAGCAAGCAGAGTCCGACACTGAATCTGATAAGATCAAACCTCTCGAAGGGGAGGTCAAAAAGATCACTGATGCAATCAGAAAAGTCAGAGAAGAAGAAAATTCTGCTACTAGTCGACTTGAAATGCTAGAGAGCTACGGTCGAAGCTTGGAAAAAGATCGCCCCAAGGATCTTGAAGCATGCATGCGTGCCTATCGTGAGGAGCGGCAAAAGACGTTCGAAGTTCTTTCCTCTAGCGAAGACCAGATCAAGGCCTTGGGGTTCGAGTACAGTCAACTCCTGGGGAAGCAGGTCAAGGCTATCAAGGCCGCTGCCAAGGAACAAGTAAAAGCACGAAAAGAGAAGGCGAAGCTGGCAGAGAAAAAACGTCGAGCTCGCCAAGAGAAGCTAGACACAAAGCGAAGAATCAAAGATGAACGAATCGAATTCTGGCCAAGGAAGATCTTTCGTGTGGTTCTAACCCTAGAAACCAATTCTGACTTGACGCCTGCTTCTTCGCGTCGCGAGTCTATTGATAGCCTCGCAAAGCCTCTTCCGGAGTTCTCTCCAGGCTCCTGTCAAATCTCCCTCTCCCTCTCTTATATAACGTCTTCGGCTTTCTGGCTTCCTCGTTACGATTTGAGCCTTAATACACCAACTCGATCTGGTGTTCTTGTCTACCGTGCCGAATTCTGCAATACAACTTCTGAGACATGGAAGGATGCAAAGGTTATCTTGTCTACATCACAGACCTCATTCCAAGGCCTGGGAGAGCCGATCCCATTCCTGACCTCTTGGCATATTCGACTAAGTAAGATGGCTGGATCTCAAACAGACAGTTCCAGCGGGGCGCTGGTTAGCACACATGAGATGGAGTACAAGCGGAAAGTACAAGTGGACACTGTGAACAAAATAAGCGAACCCCGTCACATGCTGTTCGGGCTCGACCGCGTCACTCCGCCTCCTGCACCGCAGCAGCAGCAACTGCAACAGCAACAGCAAATGCAGCGACAGCAACCGCAGATACAGCAAATGCAGATACAGCCAATGCAACCAATGCAGCAAATGCAGCAACAGCAAGCGCAGCAACAGCAAGCGCAGCAACAGCAAATGCAGATGCAGCAAATGCAGCAACAGCAACCGCAGATACTCCAAATGGGAGGACATGGTCCGAGCAACTTGTTCCAGGGGAATCTAGCTGTTCCAGCGGGGTATAGGTGGGCTAGAAGGCCCGCGATCCAGGCCACCGAGGACGACTTATCTGGAGGCAACGCAGAGACTATTATCCCTGATGTTCCGGAACTTGCAACGCAAGAATCTACTTGGGCTGAGTCTGGTCTGACCGCTACCTACGATATTCCAGGCTTGCGCACAATCTCACCTAGTCACACTGCGCGTCGGCAAAAAATTGCCTCTATTTCTTTGAAGGACATTCAACTTCTCTATGTCATGGTACCAAAGCTACGTGCAGCCGCCTTCCTCAAAGCCCGCTTCCGGAACACCTCATCTATCGCTCTTCTCAAAGGCCAGGCCGGGCTTACGCTTGACGGTTCGTTCCTTGGCAATACGAACGTCCCACGGTGCAGTGCAGGCGAAGCATTCAGTCTGAGTCTAGGTGTAGATCCGAGCGTCACAGTCACCTACAGCAAACCTGTCGTGAAACGAAGAGAAACGGGCGTCTTTCAGAAGGAAGGTAATGGTGTATATACGCGCGTATGTACGATCACAAACACCAAATCCAACCGTGCCTTAGAAGGCGCTGTGCATGACCAGGTTCCTGTTAGCGAGGATGAGCGTCTAAAGGTCGAAGTTATTCAACCGTCCGGGCTACGGAACGAGGGCGACGTTGCAAAGACCGGTACACCTATAGTGCAGGTAGGGAAAACAGCAGAGAAATGGGGCAAGGCGACCGCCACTATGAGAAAAGGTGGAGAGATATGTTGGGACGTCAAGCTTGAGCCCGGTCGGAGCGTCAAATTAGTCCTGGAGTATGAGGCTAGATTTCCTAGCCATGAGGTAGTTGTGAGTGTATGAGGCGAGATGTCACGACTATCCGATATAACTGATGGTCCTGTAACGGCGGAATAAGAAAGACCCTTGATAGTAAGGCAAGAGAGCAACATCGCGGGCAGTGAGTTGTAAGTTGGTAGCCATATTGGAGATCCTACTGGGAGCAGATTTTGGGTTATGGCTTTTTCGGTTGACGGTCATCCTTGGATAAACGAGATCTTGTATTCATAATAATCTAACCTTAATTTTCCCCAACAAACTTAAAGAATTATTTGTCTCTTTAACGAAGACGAAAGGTGCGATTAGTCATGTAGCTTAGTCAGCACAAGTAGCATACCAGCAGTCGGCTTCCCCACCAAGAATCAAAACAACAACAAATATCACCATCCTTCGACCATCATGGCGCAAGATTATCGGACTTTTTGATTAATGATGCTAGAACTGCCTGTATCATTCCATCTTCGAACGCTTTTCGAGAACTGTTTCACTGCTTCTGAATCCAGCCCTGCCAGGATCCGGTACGTCACGTATTCGACCACTTTAGTGTTCAAAGAAGCCCACCGATCGGGAGTATAGAACATCGTGGGCATCCGAAGCTTCTCATACAGGTGGTTGCATACTAAAGTCGCGGAGCCCGGACCTATGGGTCTGCTGGATTCCAAGCTTCACTAGCGAGAGTTTCAAGCCTTATATCATCATTTAAACTTCCCAATTGTACAACTCCGACAAATAGTCACTGGAGGCCAGTGAGAAGCACGATTGATCTAGTACTTCAACACTCTTGGGATACCACCAGCATCTATATCGTCTGGATGAATCTAAGCATGGCCCGCAGGCGTAGTTCTGAAGTTGTCGAGGTAATTGCTATTGTTGTACTCCTCCCGTTTGTTTTCGTCTGGGAGGTTGTCGCATACGGTGGGAAACAGACCAAGAAATATATAAAGCGTCGAAACTATGACAGAAAGCACGGTCCGCCATTACCACTTCCCGTACAGCGAAAGCGCGCTCTCACTTCGCCGATGCCAGCAGACGCAGACAACAAAGACCTATTCGGAAGACCAAAACAGAAGACTTATGATCAATTACAGTCCGCGTTCTTCTCGAAATTGCCAGCCGAGGTGCGGACTATGATCTACAGAGAGGTGTTGTGCGGACCGGTACCTATTGTTCATATAGTGACGAAAAAGAAGAGAAAGTTGGCCCACGTCAGATGCCGGGGGTTGAACGATCACGATGTAGACGAAAGCGGCGATTCTCACATACATACTGTTGGGTCGCCGCGGACAGATAAAAGGGGGAGAGATGGTAACTTGTTACCTCTGCTGCAAAGCTGTAGGAGAATGTAAGCAGGCCTCTACCATCTTATACCAAGTTTATTGGGACTAATACCAGCGCAGCTACACAGAAGCCATCGACATTCTCTACAGTGGAAACACCTTCAGTTTCTACCACTGGTCTCTATTTGTATATCTCTCATGGACTATTCTACCGTGCCGGTGGGAAAGCATTCAAAGTATTCATTTTGGCTTCCTGCAGATGCACTCTGAAGCCTGGCCAATATGCGCTTTTTGCTGGTTTGGCCACCATCCATACGAGCATCGGGAGCGCTTTTGCGAGCGTGATGAGCTCCTTTCCAGTATGCGAGGTCTACGACGAATTAAGGTTACTAGTCCGAAGACAACAGGAGATGGAATGTTATGTATTGAAGCACGTCGTATTCTGGATTTCCCCGGGCCAGATACCGTCTTGGAGGAGATTTAGACGTATCATTGGATAAAGAAGTTCTTCCAACCCTCAGTACAAGAGTCAGAATTTCATTCGACCCTCGGCTACGTTTCCTCCAGTCTAGCCATATCTGGCTAGAGCACCTTAAGCCAACTTAAATTGAACCTCAAGCATCGAACTATGCGTTGCGTCAAAACAACGTCGCACTACCCACACTCAATGATAGTTCAATTATGGACTTCGGACCAGCTTAGCGGACCAGCGATGTATATGTAAGCTCCAATAAGATATTTGATGCTGGTGGCGTTCAATAGAAATTGGCAACCCTTTTCGAGCGAGCCAAGCAATGTAGATGAATGGTTTCCTAAAAGTAGCTTCTATGATGAGAAGAGGGTCTGAGCTGGGCGATGTCGAATGCTTAGGTGTGGCGTGGGGGTGGTGTGCCTTGCAGCCGCCCGGCAAGGCGCAGCCCACAGCCTCGTGGCACCTTGGCACTATGTCAGCCTAACCACCAACCATCGGTTCGCACATTTCAACATTTTATCATCAACCGCGTCCAAGTTACTCTTCGTAGTGCTCATCATAACGACGACAACGAAAATCAACTAAGTAAAACCCACTCGTGGAACAAAGCTCTGTCCTCGATACTGTCCGAAGGGCTTGGCAAAGCAGAAGACAGAGATTACAATCATTCTTCTAGGAAAGAAGCCCCAATTTCGATACATACTCGAATAAATTCGATCAATCAGTTTGATTAACCAAACATTGACCCTTTCGATTTGTCGCATCAAATTTCTGCACCAACAGCCTAGGAGTCCGTCGCTGAACGCCAGCAATGCCTTTCCACTTCCACAAACCCCACAAATCCCCCAAACAAACCCACAGCAGCGAAGAACTCCATCCCACTGAAGAACACCCCATCTCAATCATCAACATAGACCTATCCGGCAAATGCTCCAGAATCGAAACCTCCTACTCCCGCACCGCCCCATCCCACCAACACAACGAAAACACCTACCACATCCCCCCCCTCATCGCAGAAACCGCCCAAAAATCCCCCACCAACACGCTCCGCCTCCTCACCCTCGAATTCACCCGCGACTACATCCCCCTCCACAAAAAAGACGACCCCATCCAACAAGCTCTCTGCGGCGTCTACTGTCTCTGGTACCAGGAAAAAAGCGAGCGACCAAGAACTGTAAAGGAGTATGTTGAATTAGAAGGGGAGTTTTGGATTGTAAGGCAATTGCAGTGGAGGCCGGAGAAGGGGGAGGTGATTGAGTATGAGAATGTGCCGGAGGGGATGGAGGGGGGGATGGAGGGGTGGTGGGGGAGGGGGGTTGTGGGGCCGAAGATGAGGGCTGCGGTTAGGGGGACGTCGCACGCAGTTCAATGATTGGGTACTTTGTGATGGGTTGAGGGGGTTGATTGCATATTTATGGTCGCTGTGGATGCGGAGAGTTGCATTTTCTTCTTAAGCTTTTCTTTGGTGCTCACTTAGCGATAAAACGCATCTATTATCGACATTTTCCATTAGATACAACTGTCTTCGACTTATTTTCGGTCTGTGAGAAGTTGAATGATGCCAGGAAATAGGAGCTAATGACGAATCTATCGTTTGGCCCTGTGTCTTATACCTAAGTTAAATCTGCGAGATTCATAGTGAAATTTGAATGAAGCGATATTGTCATAAGATAAAAAAATCAGGTAGGCTACATATTTGGGAGGAGCTGAATGAGTGATAGATATGTAACAAGTCCTAGGATATGCCGTAGATCACGATTGATTTTGAGGTATTAAGTGTGTATGTAAGGCGTTATGTTATTAGCGGGGTGGGGTGTACCTGCATGAAGACAGAACTTTCATTCATGATACGTTTTAATATCTAATGTATAGAATACTAACTTCATCGCCGTTCGTGGTAAGTTTTATTTCAAACTATGATTTTACAAAAGAACACAGTATAGCCTCTGCATATAACGGGATCATTAAAGTCGTCTTTTAATCCCTATCATACTATTTCAAGTATCTAATAAGTAATTGAATAAAGCGTAAGTCATGCATATAGAGCCTCAACCTGATAAATTAAGGTAGTTTTAAGGAACCCTCTATTATATCATTTTTAAGTAGGTGATGAAGGAGTTTACTGCTTTAGAGGAGTTTAATAAGTAATGAAATATTCCTGTTATAGGCATGACTTATGCGAGATTCTCTTACTTGATAAGTTTTATATAGCTATGCTTTAGGGTTTAGAAGCGATAAAGCTGTGAGCTTTAGGGGGGTTAGCAGCGGTGTGTGGGGGAAGCTGTGATATGATTGAGGGGTTGATAATGGAGAAGAGAGTGTTTGGGTTAAGTTTGGAGCATATAGTTTGTAGATCTCCAAGTTTATGATCTACGGGGTCTAGATAACAACAGTGTTTGCATGCCTCCGTCAGCAAAGTGACAAAAGCCCAAGTTTCATTTAAGAATCCGAAAAAGTATTAGTGTTTTTACAGCTTAGCAGGCATTTGCCGTGCTCCAATGTCCGTTATTACCGCAAACCCGCCCCGGGAAAAGGCTTGTGCAGCTTAAATGAGTGTGTCCCGCTATTCCGTCACGGTACCCAGTACCAACCCCTGCCTGCATCTGAGCATGTCGATCTCTGCCCTGGGGCCGAAATGACTAGCAGTGGCAGTCTTGTCTCAGATTGACCCTTTACTGTAGAGCCCTTGCAAGGTGCTTCGTATCCCCTGCCATTGGTCCGGCGTGAGCAGGCTCGTGTCCGGATTATACTGCACGTAAAATAGGAAAGCGTCTGGGTGAACAGGGTAGAACTCGTACACGCCAGGTACTGTCAAGGTCTGCAGGAGCACAGCGTCCGGAATTACTTGATGATGGGCATATCCCATGAATCTCTTGAATAGGTCCGCCCAGATCCCCTCTGTTAATGACAGCTTCAGGTGATCAAAGGCAAGTTTGAAGGTTTTCTTCTGGTACTCTTTATCTTTAGGTACCTCGATGGGGACCCTCCAACAGTATTTTCTCATGAATACTAGAAATCCTTGGAGCGTTGAGATGTCTGCTTCCAATGGATGCTGCGTGGTAACATGGTAGAACAGACGGCGAGCATCGGGACGATTCTCGCGGAAGTCGGCTCCGCATTCCAGACATGTGTCCAAGGTGTGCATTTGATGCCGAATTCCATGCTCGATCGTGAAACGGGCAGGCCCAGGCCACGGGTACGCATAGTGGTTTACTAGGGTTTTCATATCATTCTGAGACTTGAACGTATGTTCGCAACCCGAGACCCCGCAGTTTATAATAGAGTTGTCCTTGTCTTCGACGAGGTACATGCCCTTTGGCCAGCCTTCCAGCAGAGAAAGGGAGGTGGTGTCAAGAGGTTCCATCACTGGCGCGGAGGTTGGGTTCTGCGTGTTGAAGGATATGTTCTGGAACAATGCAAATTGCGGAAATTGTTTGCTGAAAAGCAAGACAGGAGTCAGGGAGGGACATCCTTTTATAATCAAGCGCCTAACTAACGATGTAAGGCTTCCTCCGCAGAGATGCAAACATGATGTGCACACTTCGGGTGGATGCACGATTGCTTGGGGTCATCCTGCAGCATTGTGATGGGTCTATCGTCTGCATAACGAACAATGCTGCAAGGAGTGTACAGTCTTCCGTGAAGATCCTAGGCTCTCAGATACACAATTACCAGCTGACAGCGCCTATTTTGCCAAGTCCATCCTTACACCTTGTCTCATGAAAGAAAGGATCATCATGAATGTTGCGAAAGGAGTGCCTCGTGCTACCACACTTATAAAAGGTCCTTCGGTGTCACAGCATGTTCCACGTATCGGAGGAGACCAGGGCGTCAGATGCCTAGCAATGTCTTGGTTACAGTGAATGGGGCCCATGCATTCCACTTACCCGACGTATTCCGTTTTAAATATAGAAAAAATTCACACCGTTACCAGGCAATACCAAGCCATGAAGACCGGAAATTTCCCGGGTACCATCAACGGGCCACATACATGCTGCATGTCACATTCACAGACCAGTATTTAGCGTTCGAGAACGGTCTCGGCCGGAAGGTGTCTGAAAGTCTGGCTGAGTACTGGTCGATGGTCACGCACATTCTCGATGCCCGACTCATCCTGGTAGCTACGGTCAATCATGGTACCACCACGGGAAGAGATCGAGCTGTGGGGGCGCAGTAAATCTGTCGTCAAGCAAGTCATATGCATGTACATGTCCGAACTCGTGCAGCATGATGATCACATGCGACGTACTATGGGAACGATCAAGCAATTATGCGGTAAGCTGGTTGGGTGCTATCAGCAGACACATTCACTTCCCTGAGCCGTGTTCCGTCGGGTCATGAGCCGTGATCATTGTCCCACGAAATGGCTGTCGCTGATTTCAGGCAACTTTCTTCTGGACAGACCCTGATTGGACTTCCCCAGTGGCCCATCCTTGCACGTAAGCTACCATGTAAATGATTAACTGCACCAATCGGATGAGTGCCCTGACACAATAATCCCTCCAACCAAGAGTCGGTCTTCTGCCCCTAGAGAAAGTGGAATCAACAAACTCGAACGGCAACTCTGCACCAAGATGATCCACGGCTACCTTCAAGCCGCTCGAGAAACCATCTTCATGAAAACCATACTTCGTCCAAGCACCAGCATAGCTTATACCTCTGGTGTTCTGAATTTTTGGCAAGAGGTTTTGAGAGCGCATAGACGTGGCATTGTACAGTGGATGATGATAGGTCCAGGTCCCTTGGGTTAAAGATTTTGCTGGTGCGTGGGAGGGATTGAGAGTGACCAAGACAGGACCAAAATCCTTGCTAGGTATGTGTTGGAGGAGGTTCATCCAGTAGGTCAAGCAAACCGAGGGAGCAACCGTCGGTGAAGGAGAGGTGGTGATATAATTCCAAGAAGACCAAGCGATAGGACGTTTAGGCATAAGCTAACTATTGTCAGTAAAGAATGCATTTTCTCGATCTTGTTTCACCGAAGACTAAGATCCCATGAAGGTGGAATGGTTGCACTCGTGCGAGATTGGAAAAGGCATGGGCCACTACTTGAAAGAAGGAGGACGTACAGAAAGATCTGAGTGGAGTGCTGCTGTGTTCTTACTTGTCTTGAAGCCCGACATGATCTCGGTCTCCAGCGGCGAGGCCACATTACGGATGATGTCCATGGCTTGATCCCCATGCGTTGCCAGAATAACATGGTCGAAAAGGTCTTCTTGGCCGTCTTGACGTTGGAGAATGATTCGCTTGTCATCTCGAATGCTCAGTGATCTAACGCCAGTACTCAAGTGTACATTATCTTCCGGAAAATCAGCGATTACAGCATTAATATACGGTCTAGATCCACCCATGATCGTCATCCAGGTGGGACGAGCAGCTACTGTGCTGAGAAGATGGTGGTTCCACATGAATCGAACCAGAGTAATAGCAGGGAACTCGAGGGAAGCTTTGTCAGGACTTGTACTCCAGACTGAAGCGGTCATTGGTATTAGGTAATCATTCCTGAACGCTTCAGAGTAATTTTCCTGATCCAAATATTCTCCAATAGTTGTTTGCCTCGCAGCTCGCTTGAAAGCTTCTACGTTTCCATTCGCTGCCATCCCATTCGCTCCACTCGGATCTACTTCACTCTCAACTTCCCCTGATAATAGATCTAACGCAAATTGATTGAAGCGGATGATGTCGAAGATCATCTGCCACATCCGTGGCCGGAAGATATTGGATGTCTGAGCAAAGATGGAGGAGAGCGAGGTTCCTGACCATTCGAACAGTCCTTGATCACGAGACACACCAAATGTCATATCCGTTGGCACCGGAAAGATGCCTATCTCCTTCAAGAAGGCTATGAAGTTCGCTGTGAACCGTAAACCAATGGCTGATCTGGATTCAGATAGTGGTTACCTACGATATGTGGCGCTGTTCATAACAATAAATCCTGTATCGACGTTGACCGTTCTGTCTCCATTCTTGAAAGAGACCGTGTTTGTATGCCCCCCAAGTCGGTCTTCAGCTTCGTACAGGTGGATTTCGTGGTTGGTCCGTTTGAGGGCCCATAATGCTGCGATACCAGAGCATCCACTGCCTACAATGGCAACTCTCTTTCTATCTTGCAACATGAAGAAGATTGCTAACAAATTGTATTCAATCAATGGCTGGACGTTCTATAGAGTTCACGAGACTAGATAAGACCACAAATTGCTGGCGAACAAAATGCTGACAGGTTGATCTGAATGTTCTCAGGGGATGAAATAAAAACTCAGACATCAAAAGAGACCACCTAATATCAACCAATTGGGCCCGAGCCAGACTTCTCGTATTCGTTCTTGTAAATGATGCGTTCATCATAACAGGGGAAGAATTTTAGGGGCGGATCGGTCCTTCTTCGGCAGGGCTGTGCCAAGACCTACTATTCTAGGGACAACAACTACGAACACCCTGCGCCATCTTCAGTACGCAATACATGCATCAGCACGAGATTCTACATCAATCTTCTTACTGCCTATCATCCGGTAACAATCATCATAACTACAATCCACCTCTAGAGCTCCAAAATCTTATCCAAAACCCCCACACATTGGCGCTCTACTAGTAGGCACCCGTCATCGTCCCCTTCCTCCAGCATGGCGAACCCGCTCGACACAGATGCCGGCTCCGAGCTATTCAGCAGCTATGAATCCGAATTCAAGCTCGTCCAAGCAGAGCTCAACCAAAAGCTTGATCAAATCACAGAGCTATCCGGCGAGCCCAGGAAATCAGCCGTACGATTAGCAGAGCGCGCAGTCGAGGAAGCAAATGAATTAGTATGTGGTTCTCAACAATCATCACGCCGCAGCAAACGTACCCCGCAAAGAAGCGTTACTAAATCTTCTCCAGCTCGACCAAATGCGCATCGAAAAACAAAACATCCCCTCCACCACCCGCTCCCGAATCAACCCCCGCTTCCGCAACTACGAAACCGACCTCGACGCCTCCAAACGCAAACTGAAATCCCTCTCCGACGACCGAAAAGCCCTTTTCGGAAACCGCTACTCCGACAACCCTGGCGGCGACGAGCAACTCGAGCAGCGGCAACAATTGCTTTCCGGAACAGAGAGACTGGATAGGAGTAGTCACCGGCTGAGAGAGAGTCAGAGGATCGCCCACGAGACGGAGGATATTGGACGGGGCACGCTGGCGGATTTGCAGGTGCAGAGGGAAACGATTCAGCATACGAGGCAGACGCTGCTGGAGAGCGAGGGGTATGTGGATCGGAGTGTTAAGACGTTGAGGGGGATGGCACGTAGGTATATTGTCACTTACACCTATTGCTGTGGCGCGTTGAGGTAGGGCTAATGAGATCATAGGATGGCTACAAATCGGATTATAACGGTTGCGATTATTACGGTGCTGGTTATTTTGATTATTGCGGTTGTGTACAGCAAATTTAAGTAGGCGTTGAGAGCGAGAGGTACATTCACATGTACTTGTACCATAACAAGTGCCTATTTCTCTCTTCATATCATGCATGTGTTCTGCTACCGGAGCAGATCCGCTCCGCTGTCCAGCTTACTAACTCAGCAAATCTAACCACCCTTCAATATCCCTGAATCTGCTTCGGCATATACGGCTCTTCCAAATACTTCGCCTCCTCATCACTCAACTCGAACTTGACAGCCTCAACCGCCTGATCGATCCTTTCTTTACTCCCTAACCCCACAATCGGATTCACACCCTTCTGCTTAATGCTCCACGCAATAGCCACCAGCGCCATACTCACGCCTCTCTTCTTCGCTACCTCCTCCAATCGATCCACAATCGCCTTATCTGTCTCCGTCTCTCGGCTTCGAATCAGCGATTGGAGGAAATTATCACTCTTTTCACGCTTGGTTGAACGGTCGCCCCAAGGTCGTGTTAGGACGCCGCGCGCGACAGGGGACCAGGGAATACATCCTACGCCGGACGCGCGGCAATAGGGTATCATTTCGCGCTCTTCTTCCCGATAGAGGAGGTTATGATAGTTCTGCATGGAAATGAACTTATGCCTGCCCCCAATTCATCAGCAACATCCCACTAACCCCATTCCAGGCACAACTCACCACCCATTCTGCTCCGCAATATTCTGCAACCACTGAAATTCCCACGCCGCCATACTGCTGGCGCCAATATACCTCACCTTCCCGCTCTCAATCACATCATTCAAGGCTTTCATGATTTCCTTCTTCGGCGTCTCCCGATCCAGTCGGTGGATTTGCAGTACATCAATATACGTACCCAACCGCTCTACACTCCTATCCACCGCATCGAGGATATGCTTCCTGCTCAGTCCAACTTGGTTCACCATTTCGCCGTCATTAGACGCCATCGCAGAGATGCGTGGTTGGGCGCCAGAAGTAGAAACGCCGAAATAGCATTTCGAGAGGATTACAACCTTTTGGCGGGGAATGTTATATTGTTCAAGAGCTTTGCCGATGATTTCTTCGGAGCGGCCGTTGGAGTAGACGTCAGCCTATGGAAGCCAGCGAGGACTCATTGTTAGCCATATGGAGCATAATGAAATGGGAGGAGGAAGGAATGGAGGGGCGTGATTATACGGTATCCCATGTGTTCAGGCCGACTTTGTAGGCGTGTTCGAGAAGGGGGAGGGAGTGCTCTTCGTCGAGGATCCATTCTTGCCATTCGGGCGAGCCGTAGGACATGGCTCCCAAGATAACTTTTGAGATCTTGAGACCTGAGTCGCCGAGGCTGAGAAGGGGGTTAGCTGGAGAATTTGACTTGAGGAGTAGGGAAGGTCATTGCGCACCGTGTGTACTCCATGGTTGATGCGAATCGTATGGTACTTAATTGTGGGAGTAGGAGGGAGGCTCTGGAAGTGTTCTTTTGGGAGATAGCTGTCAGAACTAGAATTGAAGCTCTGAGATGGTTCATAGATTAATATAAAACATTGGAACTACATGCAGCTCTAGCATTCATTTATAATTGAAGTTGCAATGGATCTGCAAGAGCCTGTGAATTTACATCATCGTTGGTTGATTGGAGACGGCGTTAGCGGCTACTAACTCCGGGGTAGGTTACGGGACCGGAGTACGGCTTCAGTCATCTTTTTCGACTACTTGAAGAACTAGGTGCTTCGGTATTGTCGATGTTGTTCGCATGATACTGAGCGTTGAAAGTGAAAAAGCAGCCCGTTCATAGGCATCAGGAGATGTATTTTCGTTATTTCGTTTTTTAATTCGTCTCATAGCTTACAGGTTATGATCTATGCATTCGTTATCTAGGACGACTATGGTATCTCTCTACTCTATTCGCTTTCAATGCACCATATGCTACGCTGGAAAATCTGCAATCAACAAGTTAAAAGGATTGCATCGACTGATTCCACATGTTTTCTCCACCTCAAACATTGCACATCTCATGTTCAAGCCAGAAAACTCCATAACATCAAGTTTAAATCACCGGTCAAATTCACCGTCACATATATCTCATCAGCTTCAACCCCACACCCCCATCAATACCCATCGGCATAACCTTACCCCCACTACCCATGTTATTCCTCACACACATCGTATTCAGCCTACTTCCCCACTGATTCACAACACTAATATAGATCATCGGATTCTGAACAACGCGTTCATCAAAGTCGAGCGAGAGCATACAGGTCCCCTGCTTCATGGTGTAGGGACACCAGATCTCTTGTGGGTTTGTGGGACTGGTGTGCACGAGCGTGTACCAGAATGTATTGGGATGGTCGAGTCTGAAGATTGCGAGGAGTTGGCGGCAGTCATCGTAGGAGGCGCTGGCGTTGGTCTGGGGGACGTTGTAGCAGAACACGCTTGGTTCTGTGGCCGTCGAAATTGCTGTTGTCGTTGTTGTTGTTGGGGACGGTAGTATCACAGGTGACGTTGAATCTGGTCTCAGCGATTGCGATGCCGAAAGCAATAGGTGTGAGGTGAGAACTACCAGTATCCACACCAGCATCGCTATGGTATCAATTGTCTCTTTTGGTTCGATCCGTTTGCTGTGAACATACGTCAGCATGGGAAAAGTACCTTGTGATAAGAACCATCACAATAAATTTTCTTCTGTGACGTTCAAAAAAATCAATTTTGGCCCTATGTTTCAACAGCCGTGCATCCATGTCGCTGGCGCGCATAGTCGCCTTTTACACCTCCTAACAATTTGAAACGACATCTCGACTCCAACAAATCAGTTCTATTCGCTCTCCTCACCTCACAAAAATGCCGCGAGAGACCCTCGGGGACCACATGAGACAACCACCAGACTCACCTAATTCAGTCTCATTCGCCAAGATCGTCGTTCATTATGCACTCAACAACTCCTCTAGAGCCCATCCAGTATCCCCTAATCCCGCTCATCTACAACCAATTCCTTAGTACCAACAGTAACCCCACATATCGGTTCTTCATATCCCACCGCCTTCCTCGGCACCCACACCTTCCTCGCCATCCCTTCCGGCTCAACAGGCGCCCACAAAACATATTTCCCACAACTCTCATTCCTTCCCTCTCCACCATTACCAATCTCTCCCTCCCTATCCACCCCCCTTCCCCACCCACTCCCCATAACCCCAAACCACCTCCTTCTCCACCTCCCTCTCCCCCTCCCCCCACACCCCACACACCCACTCATCAACCCCTGCCGCCTGCCACCCAACCACCCCTCCCCCCCCCTCCGTCCCCCTAACCATCTCCCTCACCGCCCTCGCCATCATCCCATCACACCCTCCCCCCCCGCCCTCCCCTAAACATCAATCCAAACCCCCAAGATCCTCAACTCTCCCATCTTCACCAACGCAGAAACCGTTACCCCCATTCCAAAAACTTACTATCCGTAAAACCGCTGCTCGTAATACTAATCTGTAAATACCGAAGCACACACCTCCCTCTAATAGAGCTAACCCCTTACTGAAAACGCAGAATCGGCATAACTCGCGCAAAGAGGAATGTAGATCTCGAATACAGACATGCTGAAACTTCATCATGCACACGAACGGAGGTTGATAAGAGCACCATATAATTCAGCAGATCGTTTGAACGTTCGTCTTTTGTGCAGTGGATATACCGGCGGAAGTTAGGGGGGGGCGTGGATATCCTGATATTGTTGTTGCCCGGCGGCTGTGAGGTGGAGTTGAGATGGTATGTATGCTGGAGGATGCAAATGCGAGAAAGGGGTTTGGATGCGGTGGTGGAATGAGTGAGAGATACGTGGAGGTAGGTAGGGTCACCGATGGCGTATGAGTAGATGTGGTGGCGGAGTTCTGGGGGGAGGGTGAAGAGGGGAAATGGGGGTTTTGAGGCTGTGGACATGGATGCGGGGCAGGGTTGGGGTTGGGTTGGTTTGCGTGGAAGTGAGGGTATGAATTACATAAAGGCCAATTGAAGATATAACATTGTGAGACGTTGAAGAAGCTGATATATGGAGATCCTGACGGTAAGTACATATTGCTGTTGCCGAAACAGGGGAGCAGGCTTCAATATTAAAGGATTGCTTGGTAACCCGCGCAGTGGGATATTTTGTACTCTGTACTGGCGGCCTGATCTGTTTAGATGACTAACAAGCTTTGAGGGTAAGGCTTGCAGTAATGAAGGATGTTAAATTTCGCAGTCTACTGCTCAAGAGACTAATTATTGGTGTCCGAGACCAACAAAATCTATGTGGTGCTAGTGATGGAGGCCTTCCTCTCGCCTGGCTTCTTAAGCATACCCTTGCCATTCACGCCCATCTAGGACTTGATCAAGCCAATCTCTAACGACCTCCCAGCGCGCCCTTTCAGCTTCATTCTTGTGGGGTATATCCAGAGCCTTCTCCTCAGATTCATGTTGACTACCCTGCGATTTTGCCTCATTACCATCCATATAAGCTCCGGACAAGGAGTCATTCCCCGCTTCGTACCAGTCCAGAATCTGCACCTTATCATGGCCCAAATGCTCCTGAGTGGAAGAGGCCCTTTGAAGACTGTTCGTTTCTATAGGATGGACGTAAAAGTGTACGCAGAATATCAGACAGATTGTGAGACATATGGTGAGGAGTGTATGAGATGATGAGCGTGCAAGGGTAGGATAGTCGTTCGGTCCATCGTATGAAGCCACATGGCTTTGTGCGTTGTCGCCTATTTTGGGACTGCCGCCCGAGGCCTTACTTTGCAACTCCTTTGGATCGTCTTCTTCAGCAATGAGAGAGATGGAAAGACGATCTGTGAGGGGGCGGAGATTCCCCCTATGTTCGAGTGGAGGAGGCTTTTGGTAGTCTGCATTATGACTTAAGTCGATATTACCGCCTGATTCTTTGCTGCCTAACTCGGCTGGGTGGTCCTTTTCGGTCACGGAATCGGAACGATGAAGATGCTCGTCAGAGGTGGGATTTAGATACAATTTGTAACCGGGAAACATAGGCGGAAGACGGACATGGGGCCCATTATAGAAGGAATATGAGCCGCTACTCGCACCCGAATGGCCTAGGACCAGTAATTCTGTACAGTTCTCAGCAGAAAAAGATTTATGAGGATCTCCAGGTCCTTTACTTTTGTCAAGTCTACATGTCAAGCCTCCTCCAACAACTTTGAGGTCCGTCACCCGAGGCAGAGGTAGGTCCAACGTATCGCCATGATTCGAAGATGCAATATCACTGGGCTCTTGCCAATGCGTTTCGAGTCGTATAGGCCCTCGTACCATTCCGCTACGCCTGAAAAGCGTCAACAAGCCCTTCTCATTCTCTCTCCATTCTCCCGCTTGCTCTGTCGCCAGGCGCCCATCAATTACGAAATACTTCGGAGCCCAGCCATGAGGATCAATGGAGACAAGACGATCAGCTTCACCGACTTGAAGACTGAAACTCATGTCACACTCAACTGTGCCTCCAATGACTTCTTCCACGGTCATATCAAAGTTCCAAACAAGGTCGCACGGTTGCAGACTGTCCAAACAGTTGAAGAAAACAGGGGAGGGAGTCCAGATCTTGATGGCAATGTCGTCTTTTAGTTCTTTGGGATAGAGTCTCGGAATATTGACACGCTCGAAATATGTGGCTTGAGCAAATGAACTGGTCACTTCCTTCCAGGTACTGAAGTCACCCCTCGACAGAGGCTTCATTGCCAGTGGCGGAGATGGGTGGGTGAGGGCCACAACTTCGGACAGAGTCGCGCCATTACGTGGGCGGAACGTGGGTAACAACGCCACCATGAACTGTGGGTCGCGCAAACGGTACGTTAATGTTAGGTATAGATTGAGAGGAAGATCGAGATCGCAAGTGTCCCGGACGATAATGATTTCCCCTTCCTTACTGCTCGTAGCATCTGCTGACGATAGATCTTCCTGAAAAAACAGCGAGTATTGCCCCAGTCCCAGAAGCCTCTCATGCTTGCCCCGAATACCGTTGCTGACAGTGATTGAGAGCTTTGTTCGTTCCGCGGCTATGTACAGCTTGGGCACGATGACTGTCATTCGAGCATGGTGATTGATTTGAATCCTTCCATCATGATTCGAAAAAGTTGTGCAGAGTTTGACAGAGCTTTCCCATGAGTCAAGCTGATGGACCGTATCTTTTATGTGGCCTAGGTCCCGGGCAGATGAAGAGGGTGTAGGAGCTGACACTGGTTGGGCTTCGATTTCGGAAGCATGGTGTTCTGAGCGAGTCGAGTCGACTAGACAACCTGTCTGAGGTTTCCTTTCCAGACTAGAATTGGGTTGTTCGAGCTTACTGCCCTGTCCTGAATCGCTATCTCCAATACTTCTGTGGTCGTAGGGATGATGTTTGAGAACAGACAAGCTTTCTGTCTGTGGTGGCTGTTTCGTCGATTTGACAACATTAGCTGTGGGAGACATGCCATCCGTAGGAGGCGGCGATGCTTGATCAAATCTGAGCTTCGTGATAGATTTGGATGATCCCATCTCGAAATTATCATGTACCGAACTCGTTTCCGCTTCCAGAGGCGGTAGGTCTAGCGTCGATAGGAGACCAATCTTGACGGACCCCGTCGAGCTTGGGGAGTCATTCTTGGATAGCTGATCATCTTCGCTCTGAGGTGCTTTAATCGGCGAGCTGTAAACTTCAAAGGGAGAGTAGCAATGCCTAGGATTTGTATTTAGGGTCGTAAGGACGGGAGTGATTGTGCGGCGACTCGGAAACAGGCGTCGTCCACCAGACAAGTGACAATACTGGTAATTTTCCCGGTTAGTAAGACACTGCAGCGGCGTCCGTGGAGATCCAAGCTGCCAGCTTGCTGCAGTCTCAGCTACTAACCTGTCAGCTTCAATACACGGCTGTTAGCAGAGAATGAACTCTGGTTGCCTGCCTAGGAATGTCAACCATACCTGGAGGTCGATTTCTCCCTCTCAAAGACATCGTGGAACTTCGTGCCCAGCTTGCTGCTGGATACGAAACCTGCAATAGCACTTTAATACTGCGCAAAAATATATATTCTCTGCCGATGCGAAATTGATGCGGGAAAGATGCAATGCTCTACGTCGTTTGCGATACGCAGGTTCGAGTAAACAAGGTCTTTCTTTGAAGTTACAGGAGACCGCCCTCACTAATGCGAGGGGACGTTGCGAGGAAGGAGCGCTTTGCTTTGGCGATTGAAGTGGGAAGTGCACTCTATTTTGCTCTCGGTATTCGAACAGTTGTGGAAATACTAGCCGTCCGGTCGTTCATTCTATTTGTAAGCTAAGATAAGGATAATGCTTTCCATGGTCTGCTGGTCCTGAGTCCCTCAAACAGTTTCCTAGCCGCGATACGGCTGTGGCATATAGTGCTGTCCCGCCTGCATAGACTGATTGGTCGAGGCGAATTGTGAATTGCCCTCTGTAATTGGCGTACCGCCGTTCGGGTAAGAAAGTACAGGGTCTCGTCTTGGCTGGCTTGAGGGCAGGGTTGATTGTAGGGGCGGAAGAACGCTGTTTAGACTCTGGGCAGGAGCTGGAAGGGTTCGAGCAGGTGGCTGTGCTGATCTATCATAACTCGTCAAGGGTTGAGGCTGTGTATTCTGGTATTCCGGCCGCGAAGTCATATGATAATTTCGGTCTAGCAGACTTTGATCTTCGGTATCGAGAGGTCGCGGATATGTTCTAGGCTGATCTATGTGTGATGAAACCGCCGTCAAGGGCGAACGGTAAGAGGGAGGAGCTTGTACGAGTTCTGGCATCGTTGATCTCGCCGTGTACTGTGTCTGCGGGTACTGATAGGCTTGGGCTCTCTGCGGTTGCTGGTACAGTGTATTAGACGTTGAGAATCCGTAGCTGGGGTATTCTGAGCGCGGCGAGACGAAAGGTGAGGATGCCGATGAGGAATTGTTGCGCTGGTGCACGAATGAATACTCTGTCATTGGTGTAGCAGTAGTTTGTAGGGTAGTTTGAGGGTAATAAGATCCACGAGCCGCAGCGAGTGGGTCCCGCGGGGGATAATGACCGTAGGCATCGCGAGATTGTGTAAAAGATCGTTGAGAGAGACGCTGGTCTTGGTCATAGCCACTCCTGTTAATCGTATCGCTCAACATCCTTTGACGCTTATAGGACTGTTCATCATAGCCAGACCCTGCGTAGCCTCCAGCTTGCTCGTGCTGCGATTGTAGACCCATATTTTGGTATTCCATAGAAGACTGGTGAGGTTGTCCGTGGGGTGATTCGGTGGGGGGAAAGTCGGAAGGAGCCGATCTTTTCCTGACGAAGTACTTAGTATACAATATCAAGATAGCTTTGCAACACCAACCCTAAGACACGAGGCTCTTTCCGAATTCGAAGCTTCACACCTTGATCTCCAAAGGAGCGAGAGAGAAATGTCGACTCTGACAGTCCAGGGAAAGTCTTATGAGAGAATACTAGCCAAGGTTAGTAGACGTTTGATGAGTCAAAATGAAAGCAGGGTTTACCTGTGAACGGGTCTGATGTGACCGAAGTGATGTACTCGACCCTTGTCCTAGGAATGTCGTCAATCTAGGCTTTCTGGCGGCGACAGGTTTCTTTCAGCTTACTTCATCATCTCAAAGAGACTGAAACGAAGACGAAATTGACCCTCGATCTTAACGGAGAGGTCTGGGAAAACGAAAAACCCTCCATCTAAGTATTGTTAGGTCTTGTAAGGCATATTGGGATGTCATATGTTACATACCAGTATTGTCGACATCCTTGAGCCTGTGAAGAGAAGACACCAGGGTGCCGGCGAGAGCGGACTGTGTGGCGGTATCCACGTCTTCCCCTTGCAGGCCAGCGGAGATCTGTCCAGGTCGGTCAAGATTGGCATCGCATAGGTTACAACACATGAAGAAGTAAGGGCTTTGGAGGTAATTCCTGTTCGTGTCAGCCCCAAAACTTCAAAAGCTTGCCGGCTCGTCAATCTTACTGCGCTGGATCCTCCGGGTCTCTGATCCGTAGCTGTACGATTGGGGGAGGGTCAACGGGTTTGCGATCTTCAAAGAGACTGCGAGTCAGTGTTTAATCGCACTGCGAACCATTGGATTTCATACCTTTCTCTTTGGCAGGTGCCCCCGGAAAGGCTTTGGCTCTCTGCGGGGCTTGACGGACTGTCAGAGTATACGCATCGCTGCGATGACGCATTGTTAGTGAGAAGCGAGCCGAAGGCTGAGACCAGTCAATCGGTTGTAAAACCACAGCCGTACCTCGTGAGCCTCAGAAGCTGCGAAGATCGTTCTTCCGTTGCGTTTGAGGCCTTCATAAATCAATATGGGCTACTGATCAAGTTGTGATTAGAGTCTTGATGCTTTTGATATTGGTAGGTTCCGGTAAACAGCTCGGATTCCCAAGAATCGAGAATGGCACAGCAAGATGATGAGGATAGAATGTTCGCGTACTGTGGGTTGGAAATGTACTCAAAACAGCTGGAACTGGTCTTAAATGAGATCAGTCCAGTGGTCCACCGCGAAGAATACTTGGTGTTCCGCCGAAAGCCTCAGTGAGTGAGTTAAGGAACCTTAGTCCTGGAGGTTTTTAAAAGGCTTTCAAGAGGCTCAAGAGGCTTGATCTTGTGGACGTGAAAAGAGGGTCTCATCGGGAATCTCGCGGAACATATCACATAAGAATCAAAGGCCCTGAAGTTTGATCGAGAACCCCGTCCTAGCAAGCTGCCAGCAATAATGCCAATTAAAAATGTGGAATGGATGTTGCAGAGAGGATGTCGTGAGGCACTTGGTATGGTAGTTGGTGGTGTCAATTCGACTTGACAGTCTGTGTGGTTTGGATTTGTTGATGATGGAATTGAGGTTGACTTTGGTTGACTTTTGGTTCACTTGACGCGTTCAGTTTAGTGGCGTGACCTGTAAGGTTTCTCCCCACTCCGCCTTCCTCGATTACCCAGATAAGCTCGACGCTCCCCACTATTCAACATCAATCCTTTCTCCTTCTCCCACCTACTGAACGACCACTATTCGGTGGGAGTGTGTTGAAAACTATCTGTCCTCTTCGAATTTATGTCCTGAATGGATTGACGCCTTGTACTCCCAATGGTGGGGAGTTAAGTGGGCTCAACCTGCCCCACAGGGCCCAACTTTGGTACACTTCCGGTGACGTCAAAAATTTGATGCAGTAGTAGGAGCAAATTCAGCTGGCCTGATGATTCGCAATTCGTTGGGAGCGGAGGCTGTCAAAGCTTGAAAGCTGTCCAGCAGTAGCAGTGGGCACTGATCAGTCCAGCTTGGACCCTCCGGTTGGCGGCTCAAAGTGCTCTGGCTCTCACGACTGGATCAATCAACGAAAAGGCCCCCACTCTGGTTCAATGCAGTCAGCTCACTGGGGTCCTTGAAAGCGGGAGAACAGGAATGTAGCTTTTATGTACCTGAACAGAATGTGGATCTCGACGTGGGCTTAACGCAGTCTAGGGAGTTGCGCAGATGTATCCAATGTGGTAGAAGAGGAAGTCAAATTATGAGCAGAACATACACACGATCCATCCAACCTCGAGAAAACCCTGGTCATTCAGGGCTTTTCGAGTGCTGCTACTGCGCCCTAACTAATATTACACACAATTACTGGCGTCTGCTATGCACGATTGGTCTGGAGCAAATGGCGTGGTCATTTTGGCATCATAGTCAAGAGGGTTAGGAAATGCAACCCCGAAGGTATGAAAGATCGGAAAGCGTCGTTTCTGGGGGTAAGGGACAGCCTTGTTGAGTGGTTGCTGGCGTCCACTAAGCAAACCTGGTAGCAGTCGGACACTATGGGATTGCGCATCTTGTTCCCATTTCATTGGAAGGCACGGAAATGTGGGCGTCCATTTTAGGTCAAGATGATCGCACCACTTGGGGCTTTCCTTTCAATCATCAGAACCTTCTACATAGGTAACGGGACCGGCGTCTTTCTTTTCGAATCAACGACTGAGGTGGACGTCTACACGCGCCGGTGGTGACTTTACAATATAGCCTGCTGCAGCTAAATGACTAGCTTGGCCCGACACGTCGCGTGCGTTGACACTTCCGAGCTAAGAGTCGGATGGAGCAAGATTTACCTGCGATTCCTTTCGCACGAAGCAATCAAAGCCGGAGAGGCTTGTTGGGTGGCTGAAATGATGTCTCAATGCGGCATCAAGGTCTCGTCTCAACTTGTCTGATGCCGCTTGCACCTCCCCTGCGATCGCTTCTGCATCCCTTGAAGCTCCAAGGCCTAGGCAAAGCTTTCCTATCGACTAAGTCGTGCATGGTGGCGTCTTGCAGTCCAAACGGTTCTCACTCATCACCATTACCGAATCATCGTGATGAACGTCCGAGGGTACGGGTATGCCAAGCGGAGAGGCTCAAGTATTTGGCTTCGCAATCATTGGTGCTAGCGAGACGACAATGCAGTTGGAGTTGTTGCGTGAATCCTACGTAAGAATACACACTACCCTCTCTCGCTAGGCTAGATAGGCAGGTGCCCTGTGGCAGTTCCCAACTTCCGTAAGTGGACTTCGCAGATGTGCGGAAATCCGGGACGTTAGACTTACGATGATTGTTCTAGCGAGCGTTAGGCACGCATCCCCAACTAGTCAGCCAGGGGCCACGGCCGCTAAACTGCTACCTGCAAGCCCCGCAGAGTGTGTCCTAAATAACTGCTTACTTGTTAATCATTTAACCGGGTCATTACAAAGCCCCCCCCAAGATGTGATCGTACCCGCATGCACTTTCGAATTGTAGCTTCTGCCAAGTGTGTAGGGGCATGGAAAATTAGGCCCCGTATTAGGACCACGGGGCACGTTACCGACGCAGTTAGCCATGCACACTCCTTTGAACTACCTACTCGATCACCGTCCTGCTCTACTAAGGACGTTTTTGGCCATGCAAGATCATGCGGTCATCTGATGGAAGGCGTCGTGAAGGATTCAGAGCCTAATGGACAGTCATGCTTTCCCAGGTCAATGGCTGGCAACCCAATTTGGACGAAACACTCGTGGCCAAAGCCCACATTCAGAAACAAGGCTATCGCCGATCTTTACTCACTTGATTGTGCCAAAGGATCGATGCCCTGTGGCTTTGTGGCCTACTTTGTATGCAGCTTTGACAGTTTCATTTGTACGGTTGGTAACCGCTGATCATTTGCGACGGCGCAAGGAGGAAATGCGACTTGGCCAAGCCGCCGCCAGTCAACAGATGCTGCAGACGTACGATATCACATCCTCGCATGATCGAGCAAAACTACTGCGGACCTCCAGGATGCGCGAATCACCCTCAGCAACGATACTCAACGTTTTCATGAATCAAGAAACATTTTGGGGGTTCACTTTGTAGAACGGACGCCATAAGGTAACGTCAGGCAAGGTCCCTAGGTACCGAAGTACTCGCAGAGCTTCCCGGGGCATAACCATGGTACCGATCCCTGTTCTCGGCCGCTAAAGGGCGCATCGACCCGCTGGCTTCAGCTGGAAGCCCGGTAACTGACTCCCTCGTATGCGGCGTGCAGCATCCCTATTACAGAAAAGCTCAGGGGAAGCGTTAATGCTTCAAGCGTTGATTGTTATTCCTTGTTAACGTTCTCAAATAGCCTGTACAACCCTCTGCATCGAATCGCAGTTGCGGTCGTCAGCCCCGAAGCTAACGGTACTCGCTTGGAAATGTTTTAAGGATTGAAAGGATTCATCCAAGCCGAAATCATCGGCTGGAAGGAGCATCTAGTAGCGAAGGTCCAAGCCCCAACTTGACTTCGCTAAGAGGTCCCGCCCCCACGAATTTCCTAAAGGGTCCACGATGGGCCATCCAATTTGGTCAACAGATCGGATCCAGACTTTCAGGGCGATTCAAACCTAGAATCGCCTGCTCCCAACTCGCCATGACCTTCTGTTGCGAACACCATACACCGTAGGTACCTTACGTTATAAACTTTGTCCATCGTACCAAAGCACGCCCAGGTGTAAAACTTGGTCGAGGCTCATCTCCCGGGTAAGCCACGGCAGACCGTACATTTACCCGAGCCCAACCACGGTACAGTAAGTCTTAGCACATCCTTCCACGAGCCCAGCCGTGATCTGTTGCGGATTATCATATGGCTTTTGCTGTCTGGTATCAACCCTCAATCTGTCAACATCTACTTGGGACCTTATCAATGAGGTACTTCTCCGCGCAACTGTTCGGTCTCAGCCCTCAAATTCAGAGTTCAGCCTCTTCAAAGGCGTCTAATCTCGCTAATCTGGCAGCCACACCTCCATAGTTCTGCAGAACCGGGTTCAAGTTCAAGATCTCCCAGCTTTTGCCAGCCTCCGGAAAAATGAAACGCCTCAAAAGTAGTCGAGATGGTATTCATGCTTCTGACCAGCAACAGCATGTTCAAGGCGCGACTTCTCCGTGACCGCGCCTCGGAAATACTGACACTCGTTTCCGCCACCAATATATTACATATCCTACCTAGAATCATGAAACACTCTTTGGTCTGATCTATATAAGATTTGACAAATGCATGCAAGCCTGAATCAAGAGTGGCGCAACCGTTATATGCTCACCGAGCATGGCCGAGACGCTCATTAACGCGGGGCGTTTGCCACGTTTACCATCTCAACATCTAGGCCTTGCGGCGTTGTAAGCCAGCTGGATATTTTCTTCTCTTTTTGCAGGAATTTTAATTAAATTCATTATAAGACTAGATCTGGTTTTCCATTTCTCAAGCGGACACCGAGCATTGCGCTAGTCATCACTATTGGGGAAATTGATCATGTCTCACCACGGCCCGTATCCGATCTCTCGGGAAAGGTTTAGACTGCTGGTATGAGATGAAGCATCGATTTTGTTGCTGAACACACAGTCAGCGTGGGAACTTGAGACACCTCCACCATCTTTATTGGACGCTTTCGAACATGCTCAGCCCACAAAGGAGGAGTGCCCGCAAGGCTGGATACACATAGCCGTGTAATTTGCAAAGCTTCGTGGATATTAACATTGCATACCTGCTCACAGTATGCTTTTGTCGGATCCCCAAGTCCTACTTTTCCCAACTACAGAACAAGACTAAGGCCCGTCCTGCTCCTCTTCTGTCACACTATTCACTCAACTTCACCTTTAATTTAAGGTAAATCCTCTATGGAGTCATCGAGCCAGAATAGTCGTTAGGGTGGAAGCTTAAATGAGTGCCCCTGAACTCTTTCATGCTCTTTCAAATGTAAATTGGGTTGAACGTCATGACCAAACATCTGGACCATCACATATCCAAGTCGCTTACGGAACATCCTACACCACTGCGAAAACAAAGCCAAAACTGTATTCGACCCGGGATCCCGGAGATGCACGATTTTTCCTGCAGCCCATAGCCGATGATGTAACATTCCATCCCATCTATACATAGTAATGCCACGAGCCAGATAGTCTTCTTCCGGCAATCACTCACACCACCACACCAACATTCTGAAACCTTACGCTTGGACCCAACTCAAATGCAACGTCATGTGATCAAGATCAACCTGTCATGCGCCAATACGGCTAGACCGAGCCCGCGCAGAGAGTCTTGCAGGTGTCTGTGATGCTTCAATATGTTGAATCGAGAACATGCCTCGCTACCCAATATGCGAACAGTCACTGCTGACATACACCATCTGAAGCAGGGTCTAGAGCTTCAGGTACAAACACATCAAATCTAAACTTCCACTGAGCCGAATAGCCTTCGAATAGCCTTCCGGACATGGTCGTCCAACCACCCACCCACCCAACAAGCGACTTTGTCCCTCGTTAGTACGTTACCCAAAAACAAAAAAAGCAGCCATTGCGCACGTGCTCACAGATCTTCCCAAACCCAGATCAAATCCGATCAGATGTCCCAAGGCAATGGTACCTCCCGTGGAGATCCTGCCCATCCACCTTACATCTTACACCAGTCCCAAAACAGCAACATGGCCAACCCACGGCCAAGGTATATCCGCACACACACACAAGAACTATCTTACCTTACCCGCACAACGCACTTCCGTTCTCTACCACCCTGAAATATATCCAGCCCTATTAAGTCCTCCAGCCCGTACCCGAGAACTTTACCCGAATATCCACGCTTTGCGCTAAAATTACGCGCGTATACCTTATACACACACCATCAACTTCAGTGGATTGCCGAACGGATGAACTGCTCACTACCTGATATTGTTGCCCCAATTCGCAAGTAATGCATCCCGATGCGTCGAGAAAATGCATCTTGTTCGTCAGAGCCACATCACCATCTTAGTAAGTATTCATTTTCCTCCCACACACTATATCTTTCTCATTTTCACTGAAATACCCATTCCGCCATGCTAAGCCAGAGGACCCCCTTTATCACACAAACATTATACTTACAACAAGTCACCCTTTACAGTACAATTAGGTAACAAACTTCAGACTTTGATTGATTATTCCGTCCTAAGAATTTACTCACCACACGACAATAAGCTAACCAACGCATCCCCTATATCACACGGCTACTCTACTATTCTATAGTAAACTCGTTATTATATCACGATAAGCTGAAGAACTCTTTACCTTATGATTATTATAAATATTCTATAGTAAATACATTATTCCACCACAACAATCCTCAAGCTCCCTACCCTACATCCATTACGAGTATAGCGAGGTAGTCCTTCACCACGCTGCGATGAGCTAAGTAACGTATCCTCTATCCCACTACTAAGGTAGTAATCCACTATAGTAAATCTATTAAAGTTTTATATATTTATTTAATTATAATAATTCTTTTAATATTCTTACACCACCCTATCCCCTACAAATCCACCCTAAATCCACCTCACCAACACCTCCCCTCATCTCACCATACAGCAATGAACAAAAAGCTTTTATTGAACATAACGTAGGGATATATAAATCCCTCAACTTGGTTCATCTCGCTGCGGGGAGTTTAAATATCTATCTAGTCCAAAATCGAAATCAGATCTCGCGTGCTTTAATCACCGTACCATATCCCACATCATACTAATTCCCATGCCATACTATGCCATGTCAATGAGTTATATAAAGCCTCAACCAACCAACCCCGTCTTATATGTTCTGCATCCTTCATCATACCTTCAAATCCAAGTCTCATCAAACCTCAAACACATCAACACGTTTCCACGAAGCAAGTAGGTATGTATATTCATTATTCATTAAGTAGACACGTCATGAATAGAACTGAAAAGAAAAGAACAGACGCAAGCGAAAACGCCTACGCCCAATGCTAGAATACATCCATCCAACACCAATTTTTCTCCGTCTCTCTCTTTTACACAAATTCAATGCATTCATTCATCAATCTTCCAAGTTTCGCGTAAGCCAAGAAAGAAGACATCAGCAATTTTCCAATTTTCTCCCCCTCTCTCATGCACGCATTCATCAATGTTGCAACTCATGCATAAGCCAAGAAGCCATCCATCAAACATAAGTCATGATCCATCTTTTCCAAGTCCCATCACTCCCCATTCCGCTTCTCATTCGGGTGGAATTCAAAGCCATCCACCATCATCCACCCCAACCCCCCCACCCAATTCCAACTTCGGCATTTCCAGTTTCGGAGCCGCATCCGTCTTCTTAGGACTTTTCTTCGGACTACTCGCCACTCTCACATTTTCAACTTTCGGTCCTTGTTTCACATCACGATGATCCCATCCATCCTCCACCGCAGCACCAACCCACGTACTCAACGCCTCATGCACACCTCCATACAATTTCTCCTTACACGTCCTCAAACTAACACCCATAACTTTCTCAAAGCCACTATCTCTGAGTGCGAGTCTCAGTGCGTTGCGCTCCTCGCGCGTGGGAAGCGAGGCAATGATGCCGTTGAGGAGATCAATGTGTGCGGTTAGATAATTGGTTGCGTCCCATTCTACGCCACCGATATAAGGGGCAGCGGGGACGGGGGGGTGTTCGCGGGGGAAATGGCGTTCGGTGTAAGTAGGGGCGGAGGGGATGATGGGGTGGGGGATTATGTTTACGGGGTGGAGGAAGATCCAGAAGACTTCTTTGATGACGGAGTCGAGTTCTTTGTGCCAGATGCGGTAGGGGCGGGGATGGTAGATTGAGGTTATGAAGCCGGGTGGTTGGGCTTCTTCTGGTGGTGCTGGGTCACGGAGATAGCCAAGGATGATTTGAGCTCGGCTTGTGAGGTCGGGCGTTGGCGCGTCACAGAGATAATTGTGGAGGAGTGTGAAGACTATGTTTCGCGTAGAAAACTCGCTTGGGCCTTTCTTCTCTTTGTCAAAGAGCATGCCGAGGAGAGTTGGAAAGAGGGTTGATTGAATTTTAGATAGCTGGTAGAGGGCCGAAGAGGTTGTCGACAAGGCTTTCAAGCAGAGAAGGGTCTCATGGAGCAGAGTATCTTCATGCTCGACTCTGTACTTTCATGTTAATCAAGCTCTTATTGTTGGAAAATATCTGCATACCTCCATTCCACCTTATTGATGCGGTATAATAGGTCGACAAGCTCCATCATGCCTCCCTGGGCAATGAATGCATCAACCCAGTCTACGGTTTCGTTCCTTAATAGCTGGCGCAATTTATGGACCTTGCCAACCTCCACGATTTCTGGGTGCTGCACTTTCTTGAGGTATGCAATGTAATCGTCAGGCACAGCTGGTTTGCTAGCCTTACTGAAGAAGGCGAAGCCCTGGCGAGCACCGTCAGATTTCAATGAAGTGGATGATGCTGACGGTGTCAGGCCACCAGATTTGCTTCTTTGATGAGAGCTTGGCCGTTCCGACTTCTGCTTCTTGGAAGGTGAAAGGTCGCTTTTGCTCAAGGTAAAAGTAAGACTCCTTGGCCGGGACTTCTTGGGAGTCTCTATGGCGGGTTCGGCGTTCAAACAATCACCAGCGCCGCTCATGGACGCGTCTGCGGTCTTCGATCGTTTCCCTGTGCTCGGTCTCGATGGTTGGAAAGATAGACCCTCTGAACTCGAAGTAGATCCTGAAACAGACTTATGTTTGTTGACAAAGTCCGCCTTGATGTTTGTGTCCAATGATCTCATTTTATCGCGAGTATGCTGAGGTACGTTTCTAGCATCCTGAGTGAATGTTTAGCTGCCATAAATACCTCGTCAAGCAACACGATACTTACCAATAAGGATTCGAATGCATTTTCGATGGCGCTAGCATCGAGCTCGGAATTCAAGGAACTTTTGGTGGGCTCTCTTGGAAGGTCTTTACTTTTGCTATCGAATGCTGCTACTGCAGCCTTCACGCGAGATTCCTGGCTTACCACAGATGGACCTAAATGGGAAGACACGTCGCCGGCGATAGGGTGGTCTGTATTTGGCCTCTGGCTCGAACGCTTGTCTTCGTAGCCAGACTTCTGGCTTGGATTCCCATCTTGTGTGGCCTGCCACTTTTGGCTAGACTTGTTTGCTGGATCTTTCTCTCGACTAGATCTTCGGAGCCGTGATACAGTCTCAGCAAAAGATGCTGAAGTAGGTCCTTGGGGCAAGCATTCCGATTTCGGCCGTGGCTTAGGTTCACGCCTTCGGGATAAAGTGGGTTGCTGGACATCCTGAAAATTCCTTTGCTTGGAAGGCGAGTAGTCCTTGGGTGTATACCGTGCCATTTCTTCTTCCGCAGTGAAGCAGTCATTCAGGGGTATTTTGGTGGTGCTTGATTTCTCAAGGTCTTGCGTAGCAAATTGTGCCCATATAGGTGGAGGCGGCCCCGCAGACCTCAATGGTCTCTCATTTTCGTCCTTGATCTGTTGACGACCTTCCTCTACTTTTATACTCTTTGACCTTGGTCTCGAGAGGAACGCTGCAAGGCTTGTAGAAGATTTCGACTTCTTCATCTGTTTCTCTTCCTGCTTTTCGGATTTCTGTCTTGAACCTCTCACTTTCTCTTTATCCTTAAATGTCATGAAAGACGTAGAACTTATTATCTTCCTGTTTTCTCCATAAACGTTGTTGTTCTCTTTCTGCATATCTTCTGATTTCCTTGGTGATGGTGGGATGCGGCTCCTGTTACCGCTGGCTTCTCGAAGATGTTGTCGTCCGTTGGGATGATCTGGTGGAAGCATTGGGTTCCCTAGGGCCACATAACCATTTGAACCTCCATAATCCTCATTCCACCTGGTTTCTACAGCCTTGGCGGATGGTTTGCGCTGGTGATTTCGGGGCACGATGGATTTGAGCACTGAGGACGTTGACTCTTTGTATTGGTGTTTCGATGGTGAAGTGCTAGGTTGTGTGGTGGTATACATCGTTAAGGAATCTATCAAGCAAGTATATTAGCGCCTTAGAATCCGTAGACTTGGATCAACTGCCGGCTACCAAGTTGATTCAGTGATGCTTAACGGTACACCCAAACGACTGTGTTACGCAATCCCCATGCTTGGAAGCTATTGATTGTCAATCGGTCCCATCCTAGAGCCTCCCCTCCTGTAGCAAGAGTCCCTGGCTTAGCCCTCCTATGCTCATAAACAGCGTTGCTCGAGGTGCCACTGTCGCTTCCATGCGCGGCAGTCAATTGTCTTTGTTGACTGCTAACTCGTAGTCCGAGCAACGGTCCAGATGCGGTAGGGTGCTCGGCCGAAAATTTTAGACCGAGGCAACACCCCTGTCCATTGTTTGCGTCAGCGATTAAAACTCACCATTGCGCGTCGGTGCTTCTTCGTTGCATGTTTTATGATCTCCTCACAATTATAAGTCTTCTCTCTCTACTCGCGTCTATGGTCAGATTGTAGAAAACTGACAAGCATTACTCGACCTCTAGTCTTGCTTTGTTCTACAAAACCTGTAGACCGCACCATTATCTATAAAAGTGCCGCTCGAAGGATAATTGGCAACTTAATAACCATCTGATGACACTTACGGGGAAATACTGGTTCTGGATTGTTAATTATTCATTCTACGGCTCTCACATTGTACAACTATTCGGCATTTCGTGACGTGAGCATCGCTTCGGAAGAAGTCGCGATCTCCAAAATTTGCCTTTCTAGGGCAATTACTATATCTCGTGACAGACCTGGACCTTCCTGTGGATCCCCAGATTCCAGTCTCCCATGTCTCGAGAGACGTAGCATTCCTAAAACATGAATTGTCCATCACGAACAGACGAACCGCCAGAACATGATGGCAAGAACCAGAATCCGTCAGCTCTAGCTGCTGATCTGACCACCAGGCAAGACCTCAATGGCATTGTAAATCTAAGAACGAAACAAGACTTCGGCAAAGAGGCTGAGGATGCTCGTATAGAGACAGTAGTCGACGGTTACGACGACCTTGCTCGACTTCCAAGCGCCAATGACCGAGTAACGCAAGAAGGCCGGGATACCGAGGGCAAACCACGAACCCATCACCTAAGGACCACACCACAACCCCCCAGCAGCATCACTCGAGCCAGATCGGTTTACTCTTATGACTCTTTTCCAGACCATGGGCCCAACAACACGCTCGCCATTGCCCCTTCAGACGATGACTTTTCTTCTCGGAGGAGCGGAACGTCCATGCGAAGGATACCAAAACCTATCCGGTCTGTTGGCAGAATACTGCACAAATTCCTCAAGTTCATTGGACCTGGGTTCTTGGTAGCAGTGGCTTATATTGACCCGGGCAATTATTCAACTGATGTATCGGCCGGTGCTGCCACAAATTTCAAGCTACTCTTCATCGTTCTGATGTCTAACTTGTTCGCCATCATCCTTCAGTCTCTTGCTATACGACTCGGTACAGTCACAGGACTCAACCTAGCTCAGCACTGCAGAGCCCATCTTCCTCGTTGGATGAATATTTTTCTATACATCCTGGGCGAGGGTGCTATCATCGCCACCGACATTGCCGAAGTACGTTCAATGAAGCTTTGGCTATTTCAAAACTGACTAATCTTGCAGGTCATCGGCTCGGCCATCGCGATCAACTTACTCATTCCACAGATTCCATTGGTGGCCGGCTGTGCTCTTACTGTCTTTGATGTCCTTATCATTCTCATCTTTTGGAGCCCTAGCGGTTCCTTAAAGCGCCTTCGTTATTTCGAGTATTTCGTAGTAGCTCTGGTGTTCGGCGTAGTGATTTGTTTCTGCATCGAGCTTTCATTCATACATGACCATAACCACACTGCTGTTGGCGAAGTTTTCAAAGGTTATCTTCCGTCCTCAGCTATTGTAGACGGATCAGGGATATACCTCAGCTGCGGCATTCTTGGTGCAACCGTCATGCCCCACAGCCTCTATCTAGGAAGCGGCATGGTACAGCCTCGACTTCGCGACTTCGACGTCAAAGCTGGAAACAGTGTTCCGGACGTTACAAGTTCCAGCAACAAGGTTTTCTATAGACCCTCGATAGCCGCCATTCGAGCATGTATGTCTTACTCGATTGCAGAGATAGTGATCTCGCTCTCTGTTTTCGCTCTCTTCGTAAACAGCGCCATTCTGATCGTTGCTGGTGCTTCGCTCAGCTCCACTTCTGCGGCCGAAAGTGGCGATCTTTTCGGCATACATACACTTCTCTCGAAAACCCTGGCGCCTGCTGCTGGAACGGTCTTCGCGCTCGCTTTGCTTCTTTCTGGTACATCAGCAGGCATTGTTTGTACTATAGCAGGTCAAATCCTTAGCGAAGGCGCCCTGAACTGGAAGATCGCACCTTGGTTGAGAAGATTTGCCACTCGGACGATCAGCATCATACCTAGCATAATCATAGCCGGCGCAGTCGGGAAAGAAGGCCTTTCCGCAGCTCTGAACGCCACTCAAGTTGCATTGAGCGTTGCACTTCCCTTCATCTCTGCGCCGCTTATATATTTCACTTGCCGCAACAAGTATATGATCGTGGGTGGTTTGAGACGTGTAGTAAGGGACGATATGGATGGCGAACTCGAACTGGATGACGAACCCGAGCTAATAAAGATGAGAAACGCGTGGTGGCTGTCAGTCTTTGCGATCCTTATCTGGCTAGTAATAACAATTATGAATATAGCGTTGTTGGTCCTGTTGGGATTGGGAAAAGCATGAGGCATCTGCTGGGGAACGGCATTGGAAACAGAGGTCATGGATTTGGATCGGCGCTGGAGGTTGCTATCCATAGGCATAAGCTGAGTATTCGTGACGAGATATGTCAATCTTTGTATATAGGCCTTAATTTCTAGATTGCTTTTCCTCGAATCTCGGCTGCCGGACAGCTCACCACCCCCAAATGTCCCGTAATGCCTAGACGTCGACATGTAGAATCCAGGTTACTGGTAGTTTCCACCGCGAGTACGAGTATTGCAAGTGAAGAGAATATGTCTTGTCGTCTTTCGAGATGACACTTCGCCCAAAAACTGGCTGGACGCCAAGAACCTTAGAGATTGAGCTCAACCAGCATAATGCACCAGCGCCTGACGCAAAGCGAGCTCTTATAAATCCCCCAAACACCTTTTAATGCACGTTCCAATTGCTACTCCTCACCCCGCCGCCTCCTTCACCTTAGCCCCTTCCGGCGGCTCATCAATAAAACTCGGCACCTCATCCTGCAAAAAGCCCGGCACCTCCCCACTCCCCTGCGCCATCGCAAACCCCCCCTCCATCTCCGCCTCCTCCCCCAGAGCCTCCAACTCAGCATCCAACTCCGCCTCATCCACATCCTCAGGCACATCATAACTCCGACTCATACTCTCCTGAATCTCATTCCCCACCTCCATCAGATCCTGCATCTCATCCTGCATCCGCTCAATCTTATCAATATCCACTTTCCCATACTGTTTCCGCAGCGTCTTATTCGTGTCTTTCATGACGTCGACGGTGGTCATGACGTTTTTGAGATTATCCGTCATCATGGAGGCTTGTTCCATGTTCCAGGATTGCTGTTGGAGCTGGTCGCGCTGGGATTCGTACATTTTGCGGCGTTGGAGGATTTTGAGGGCTTTTTGTTTGAGAGCGGTTTTGCCGGGGCCGTCGCGCATTTTGGACATGCGTTGTTGGTAGGTTGTTAGTTCGGCGTTTAGGGAGGCGAGTTTGACGTCGATGGAGGCGGCGTGCGTGTCTGTCTGGAAGGCGGGGAGGTTAGTTTATTTTGAGGAGAGGGTGTTTGGTGAGGGGAGGGGAGGGCGTACGGTTTTAATGGCGGTGTCGAGGGTGGGTTTGGGGCCGGTTTGTTTGGCGCCGAAGAGGCGGTTCATGATGGGCAAGCAGTGGTGGAGTGGTGGTTTCTAGGATGTGGTGTGGGGAGGAGGATTGTGGGGTTGGAGTTGGAGATACAATAAAAGTGTTTGCCTGGCCCTGGCCGTTGACGTACCAAGCTTGGACCAGTAGTAATCGGTCGGGAGTGGCCGAATGGTGGAAGATCCTTCAAGGCTGAAATTAGCCATCACAGGGACAATTTCTCGGTCGTTTTATTAATTACCCCCTTCTTAGACGTATGATTGTATGAGTATGTAGGTTACATTGAGGGGACCTACGTCTCAGTGCCGAACCATTCTCCAACTTTACCATTGCGGCTGGCGGCAATAGGGTGAGAAAGGGGCTCGCCAAAACGTGGCAACAGGGGGGAGCTCCCGACTGGTAAAGAATGATACCACCCTCCAAACAGGGCACATTTCTCTCTGATGGTGATATCACTCCATCGCCTTGAGTCTAAGATGCTCCATGTTTCTTACCCTGTAGTTTAGCAGCATACTGTAACTTAACGTAGTTGTAGATCTATCTACTATTTACATTTTGAGGTGGGAAATGAGAGCCGGCGATATTGCTGGGATGCTCAAATAGATCTTAGCGGGCCCCGGACGCCGGCTAGCAACCTCCAATTCCCAATCTGACGTTTGTAACAGCAAAGCTCCGCCAACCCTTCCCTCTAGAAGTCTGCATGTCTTCATCCACATCCGCTGTACTGACAACGCAATCTCTCCTCCTGAAAGCCGCCTGCAGATTAGCTATCTCCGACTAGTTAAAACGCCCCAAAGAGTCCCCGGAACAAGCCGACTCTTGACTTGATTTTACCTACTCGTACGACCTACACACGACAGCAGTGCTTAGGTTGAAGACAGTCCTAATCAGGCCCATCGAGATTTCTTCTGGCCTCGGTCATCGATGGTATACACGTGCGAATGTGGAGGATCTCTCGACCAATACCAGCTCAACTGGCGGACTGTCCTAGTTATTCCGAGGACACTTGCATGAATACGTTCAGGAGTCCTCCGTTCTGTATAACCATCACTGCATCCGTTCTGCCGACCATCTATGCACCCTGGCGTCCGCTATAATATAGGTCACCATGTTTTGGCGGTTTGGGGGATATGCAAACATATCCACGCTCAATAATATCCTCGAGAAACCCGATGTCACGCTTGAGGAGGTCTTGGACGAAACAGACCTGATACAAGAGCTGAAGCAATCTAACTCAAAGCTCATAGAATTTCTGAGGGACGAAAATGTACTCAGACGTTTGCTGGAATTGGTCATCGTTCCACAAGCCCCCCGGCCCGAAGACGATGGTGAAGACGAGGACAGCGAGGAGGAGTCGATGCGCGAGAAGTCACTGAGCCCATTTCGAAGAAAGAAGGAGAAATCAAAGCGCCAGGAAGAGATAGAAGATTGGGAGAAACAAGAGAAGGCTCGAGGGCAAAAGGCATACACTGCATGCGAGGTTCTGTCATCGGAGACATGGTCTATACTCGAGTCATTGATGGAGAACCAGCAATTGCTACGGACCTTTTGGGACTTCCTGAAAAGAGAGGCGCCGTTAGATTCTACGGAGGCGGGATATTTTACCAAGATTAACGAGACTCTGCTGGACAAGAAGACGGAAGAGATGATGCATTTTCTCCAGTCGCTGGACGGTATCATACCAACAATGCTGAATCACATTGACTGTGCAGCAATCATGGATCTATTACTTAAGATAATAAGCATGGAAAAGAGTGAAGGTGGTATGGGCGTGGTTGATGTATGGTGCCCAACGCTAATCTCGAAGGCAAGCAGCTAACTTGAAATGCAGTGGCTACAGAGTCAGGACCTCATGCCCAGATTACTTGCCTTTTTAGAGAAAGACAATGCGCCAGGAACCCAAACATCGGCCGGCGACTTCATCAAAGCCATTGTTACTATCTCAGCCAACGCCTCCCAGAATGAACAATCTTGTATAGGTCCGAACAATTTGACAAGACAACTTGTTTCCGAGCCATGCATAGAGAATTTGCTGTCGAACATGCTAAGAGGTGGTAATCCTCTGACTGTTGGAGTCGGTATGATCATCGAGGTGATCAGAAAGAATAATTCAGATTACGACCCCGACGTAGGAGCCGGTCCGGACTCGGTTCCTTCGAGTAACGATCCCATATACCTGGGCACTCTGCTACGATGTTTCGCAAAGCGCGTTCCTGATTTCATGAACCTACTTCTAAGCCCAAACCACGCCATCGCCGATGGCAACAGCCAGATCACCATTAAGAGGAAAGAGCTTGGAGTTGCTTTTGGCAACAAGATTGAACCATTAGGGTTCGATCGCTTCAAGACATGCGAGTTGATGGCGGAGCTTTTACACTGTAGCAACATGGGTCTGCTTAATGAACGTGGGAGCGAGGCTTTCGTACGGCAAAGAGACGAGGAGAGAGAGCGATTAAAAGCTGAAGGTGCCTTGAACGCGAAGCTTCCTGCCTCGGCCGTCACAGAATTCTCGGAGGATAGCACCAATTTCGTTAACGGCGTCTCTCCTTTGGGTCTGAGCTCGTCTTCCGAAGAGACACGAAAGCTGGAAGTCCAAAACAACGCTGAGGATGATGGTTTCGAGGACGTTGGTAACTCCGCAGATCTTGGGGAAGACATCAAGGACGACTTTGATGAGGCGGATGAGAGATCGCCCTTCGAGAGAGACCCAGAAACCGCGCCTGCCACAATGCCCAGCTTACTCAAGCAAGTGAAACCTCGATTAGATCTGGACGAGGAGTTCGTCGACGAGCCTTTAACTTCTCCCAGACTAGAAGCCGTGGACGAGAAAGAGGCCGAGATGCCAGAGGCCGAAGTGCCTGAGCCGTTATCGCCAAATCGGGAGCCCGAGCCTGCATCGCCTACATCTGTCTTGTCATCTGGGGTCAAAGGTCTCGCAGTTGGCGAAGATACCACCATGGCCGATCATGAGCCGCATGAGGCTTTCGAGTCGCCAGACGACACCGAGATACACAGGGAGCTGGCAGAGGGCCAACAACTAAGCCCACCCCATATCAACACAGATGCACCTCCGTTGCCCCATCGAGAAAGACCTTTAGATCCCATAACTCCAGATACCCCAGAAGCACAAAGCCCTCGAGGTCTCTCCCCGCACCCTGATGACAAGCCAGCACCTCTATTCGCAAGCCGCCCACCTCCACAGCCACAGCTCGATGACAGCCTACCCCCTACCGAACAGGAAGCAAGTGGAAACCATAGCCTCAGTCAGGAAACCATTGATTCCACATTAGGCCAGGAAGGAGACAGTGATCGATCGATAATAATGAGCGGCAACGACCAAAGCTACGCAAATCATTTCGAGTATGATATTGACGGTCAGCCCATGGTGGGCGATTTCTTAAAAATGATGTTTGTGGAACATCATGTAGTACCTACAATACTGGTAAGCAAGGGCTCGTGCCTTCGCTGTCTTGCATCGCTGACAGAGTCTTGAAGGATTTCTTCTTTCGATTTCCTTGGAACAATTTTCTTCACAATGTAGTATATGACGTTGTACAGCAGGTTTTTAACGGCCCCATGGATAGAGGATTCAACAGGACTCTCGCTATCGATCTTTTCCAAACCGGACGCATAACAGAGCGCATAGTAGAGGGCCAGGTACAAAGCGACAAGGCACAAGCGAGGAACAACATGCGACTGGGATACATGGGTCACCTTACACTTGTGGCCGAGGAAGTGGTCAAGTTCAGTGATAGGCATCCGCCAGAATTACTTTCGCAAATCGTGCTCGAGAAGGTTACGAGCACGCAGTGGAGCGAATACGTTGAGAATACTCTTTCGGAAACACGGGAGAGAGACAATGCTATACTTGGAGGTGTTAGACCGGATATGTCGCTTGGTCCAAGGCAAGCAGTCTTGAATGCTGTCAACGCAGCTCATGGGTTTGGCACTGGTGCATCTTCGGCCCTGGCTAATGCTGGGCTCAACGGTAACCCAGGTCTTGACTCAATGGATCTTGCAAGCAATGGCAGTGGTACATCAAACGGCGCCTTCGGTATCAGCAGTGGTGGCTCACTACTAAGCGGATTTGGTAGCTCGAGCGACGAAGAGGACGAGGAGATGGAGGAGCTCGAGGACGGGACCAGTCAGGATCCGGTAGGCAATCTTTCCTTCAACGACGTTGTCATGAACGAGCAATAGCGCACGAAAAGCGTCACCAGCATCAGCATGGGAAACGGGGAGTACAAAGCATACGGAAACTTGGGCTAGCATGGTTGTGGAATTGGGGAGTATGGCTTGAGGGTTGGGGATGTCTATGCTACGAACATCCAAGTAGCCATAGCTTCAACAAGCTCCCATCGCGTGTACCTGCTCTGACTCTGCCAATCGCTCTCGGCGTAGGCGTCTTCCAGTGCTGGATTGCAACCCCGCCTATCCCACCCCCACCTTCCCTACCCCTAAGTTACTCACCTTCTAAATACGAACACCGGCTGACATAGCGGTCCAATAGTTCCTCCCAACCCACCCAACCCTCAACCTAACGGCCAACCCACCCACTGACCCACCTCCAGCCCCACCACCTCTAAATCTGCCCCCAAGCCGAGCTCGCCGCCAACTCGCCGCCCGCCTCGCCCTACACAGAGAACAAAGAGCCGAATCCGAGGCCGAGGCCGAAGCACACAACAATCTCCACATCGCTGACGGAGCCGCTGAAGAGGATGACGAGGATGACGAGGACGTGCCCCTCCACTTCGGCGAACCATTACACCATTCACCGAAGGTACATGCAGATGATGGTGATGAGGGGTTGAAGTCTCCACCTGGCGGCATGCATCGGCACCTAGATCTGGATGATTTCGCCAATAGCCCGGCTGCGGATGCGGAGGATGTGGGGAGTGATGAGGGTAATCTGGAGGAGGGGGAGGATGGTCATGATGTTGAGATGAGGGTTGCGTTGGGGTAGTAAGATACTAACTAGGCTGAAGTAGCGGTGAGCGGTAGGTATTTGTATGTATGATAGGGAGACGAGGAGGGTTCCTTTTTGCTTCGCTGTTGTTGTTTACATAACAAAATTTTCTGTCTGGAAGAATTGTGTGGTGTGGTGGGAGGGAAAATGGAGAGAGATGTTGAGAGTTGTTGCATCACAGTATGAGTACTATACCACAAATGTTTTATCACGTGCGCATACCCAATTCTATTATTTCGGTTGCAATTGAACTCCAAGTGTCTCGTTCTCCTACCTACCCCTTTGGCCCTCTCAATCCCATTACGTCCCGCAATCTTGATACTCTTCCTCATACCCCTGAATCCTCTTCACTTGCTTCATGTACTCCTTTCCCCTTCAGCAACCACAACCGCCTGCCTCCTAACACATAGCTTAACACCCTCTCCTTAACACAGCTCTTAACACACGCTTCCTAACACACACCTTTTAACACACATTGTTTCAGTATATGCCTTTTAACACACTTCAACACACTTCTTAATACGCTTCTTAACACACCTTCCACTTTTTAACACCCACTCTTTAATACCCACTCTTTAATACCCACTCTTTAACACCCACTCTTTAATACCCACTCTTTAACACCCACTCTTTAACACCTACTCTTTAACACCTATCTTTAACACCCACTTCTACCTACCCGTCATTGAGGCCGCGTATTATCTTGGTTTAGCCTATTTCGACTTACATTCCACTGAAATGTTAGAGGCTATTGCGGTTAAGAGGGAAGGAGGAATAAGGGGTTGGGTATTGAGGAGTGTGTTTTAAATAAGTACGTGTTAAGGAGTGGGTGTTAAAAAGTGTGTGTTAGTATGTTAGGAGCTGGGTGTTACATTCCGCTTTTGAGGGTGTGGCTTTACTTTTTTTTTTTCTTTGGGCGATGGCGGATGGGGTGCTTTTTGCTGGTGGGATTTGTGGGGTGTTGGGGGGGGTATGAGAGGATGAGATTGAGGTGGTAGAGGAGGAAGGGGGAGTAAGAGAACGCGGACTGAGGCGCTTGATCACTGGTTGTTTGTTCTGATTTTGCTGCTGGGTACTCTTGGATGGAGGGATGCTGGGAAGGAAGGAGAGGGATTGGGAGGTTGTGAGGTGGGTTGGCGAATACAGGGGCTTAGGCGGTGGATGAGGTAGTTACGCAGGTGGGTGATAGAGGGGGAACGGAGAGGGACAGCTAGAGATGAGGATGTTGGTGGATGAGTTTGTATTCGGATTTGAGGAAGATATGTTCGATGGTGCGATGGTGGTGGTGCTTAATCCTGAGAAGGTGCGGTATCAGTGTACAGTGAGCCTTTCAGATGTGAAAGTCTCGGGAGTTGAGACAAAAAGATAGGGACTTATGCTCTTATATAGGGGTCTCATGGGATATGCGCGATACAGAAAACTCGTTGTCTCTCTCCTGGACACCTGTGATACCAGTAGGTGCTTTATGCCGCCGCTTGAAGAATATGCGAGGATGCTACCATTGGATGCTTTGAAAGAACGGTACTTCCTCCGGTAATCATGATAGCGAAGGAACTAAATATCTGTACCCAACGAGAACAATGGCCGAACGTCGTCATTGCATACTACGAAACGATACCATGTCGTTTCACGACCATGGGTGTGAGAACCATCTTAAATACCTAGGTAAACCTGTTTACGCCATGTTCCTTTCAGACGCTCCGCCTCAGGATCCACCTGGTCCCCAATGAGAAGCATGCTTCTCGCAAGTGCGGCGGCATATTTATATGGCACGAATGGTCCAGGAGCAATGTCGACGACATTCAGTCCCCGAAACGAGAGCAGTGTGCTCCAGACGCCCAGTCGTGACTCTGCGACCGGGAAATATTTTCTTGGCGGCTCCTCTTTGGGGTGAACCACCGCATGATCCCACTGTTTGAAGGAGACCTGAATCGTGGATAGTTCAACACGAGGCTTCATCCAGACTATGAGCATATACCATAGCTTTTCCAAGGGTGTGGACCCAATACCCCACCACCCTTGAGTCAAATAAATGTTGATATGGCGGAGCAAAGCTACTTTGGTCCCAAGCTTTTTAAGCCACCATAATGCGACTCTTGGATTTCTGAATTCCCATACGTTCATGCCATAGAAAATTTCCAGAGCTTGTTGATAGAGCCGGGGTTCGCCGGCCGTCGCAAGGAGCATTGTGATGTCGTAATTCGGCTTTTTAGTTTCGTCCCTGGTGCCTTCGACGCTACCTTCGTGATAGTAAGGTATAATAGAGTCGTCTTCCTTGACTAACATGGAGATAAGCATCTGCTGGCGAACTTCGTCCGGCCACTCGACAAAGGGAAGGCTTGTAATAGGACGGCCAGGATCGGGGCCGTTTATGTTGTGCCTGTCGGTAGGAGAAAGGCCTTCTTCAGTGCTAGCATCCGGCTCGGAATCGACTTCATCTCCGTCAGTCTCTGAATGGGGAGGCGTTAAGTCATTATCAGCTGCACCAGCCGGAAAAAACACATTCTGGTGAGTCCCAACAATCTTAAGGGCCATTGTAGGGGACACTTCGGTTTGGGGATACGTCCCAAAGCGAACGCTCTTCTTCTTTCTGCCATTTCCTTGACTGGTGGCTGGCGGAATTTGCTCCTGATATTCCTCCTGCTCTGCTTCAGCGAGACTGCGTAGGGGATAACATTAGCACTATTCCCAAAAGTGTATAGGAGCCCTCCGCTACCTTGCTTGCTTCGCCACTTCAATCAATTGGTGCTCGATCTCTTCTGCCTCTGTGCGACTGTATGGAGGGTGACATTAGCATAGGCCTCCAGTGTCTATATAAGATTCTTCAGTACCTTGCTTGCGTAACATTTTCGTTCCATATTTGATGGATGTCCTCGTCGTCAACGTCCATGATCAGTTCGAACGCCATCTTCGAACAGACCGATCCACAACGTCAAGCCTTCGCTTGGATGAACTAGACTTGGACTGAAATTGCTCAAATCGGGAATATATGACGACGGCTTGGAAACCATGTTGTAAATTGGCAGGAGCCACTGACTGCTCTGACAGCAACAAGGAAATAAAAGTACGATATAGCCCAGGGGTTCCGAACGATTACCAGATTTCGGGGAGGAACTTGGGTTTTGTAAACATCATAGAACTCCTCAATCGGCTCAACGGTATCCTGTAATTGCGTGTACAAGGTGGAGGAAATTGATGGCAGACAGAGGCTGGGTTTTAAGAGAATTCTAATTCTTCGCATCAAAGCGGGACAAAGAGTCAGTTACGAATCAGAAAAAGTTCGTTTATCGTTTGAAGGCGAGCCTGCCCTGTGTAGTACAATGATATCTCGACAACTGTTGTTCAGCTTCGAAAGCTTCTGTATATATACACGCAAATGCAAGGACCCACAAAATAACGAACTCCACGTCACTTTCGACTGTTGTGAAATAAGATCATGGGAAACTTGATTTACCTCCCTCTGGCCTCCTTGTGTAGCGGCTTATGAGTAAGCTTCACCCCAAATATCGGATTCTTCTTCAACGGCATCTTCTACAGTCACAACCCTCCTACCCTCCTCTTTCTCCCTTCTCTTCCTCTCCTCCCTAGTGACCAGCCGACTTGGCGTCATTGGGGTAAGCGGCGTAAAAGGCATATATGGACTGTATGGAGTCATGGGCACACCGGTCTGTGGAGTGCGAAGACTTTGATTTGGTGCCTTGCGCTCAAGCACTGTGGCTTTGATTGTGGACGGAGGTCGATTTGAATTATAATCGGTTGGATGCTGATTTCTGAGAGGTAAGGGAGCGCTACGCAAAGGATGATGCTGTTGTGGATTGCGCTGGGAATTGGATCCATTCAGTGCCTGAGTGCGGAGAGAGAGAGGAGCAGGTGCACGCCTCGGCTTTGGACCGTCATTTGACGAGCCAGACCTATCACTGTCTCTGCTCTGCAGTTCAGATCGACTGTATGCCTCCGGTATTGTTTGGATAGTAGGTGTGGGGGGAACGGAAGTTCGCGGTGTCCGGATCGAAGGTTCTGGGAACCTTGCACTTCTTGGGCTCAAGCGGTCTAGTTGATCCGAAGGTTCTTGGAATCTTGCACTTCTTGGACTCAAGCGATCTAGTTGATCTCGAGATCTATTGGCCTTTTTCTGGGGTGGTGTTGGTGGGGGTGGTCCCGGATCATCGTAAACGCGAGGACTCAGTGGTTCAGCTTCGCCGTATACGTCGTTATAATCGGGGATCAAGTCTGGGGAGCCCATGGGAGGAGATATTGGAAGATTTCTAACTCCACGTTTCTTGCCGAAACTACCGAACGATGATCGTGACGAGTTTCGACTGTGGAGTGACAGCGGTGTGGGTCTAGATGATGTGCGAGGGGACTTGGTCAAACTTCTTGTAGTATCTAAGCGAGGTAGAGGTACGCTTGCTGGGTGTTGACTTGAACGAAGATGTTGTAGTTCTGGCGGGTTTTGTGGCTGTTGTTTCTCGGAAACATTGAGAAGCGACGTGGACTTCTTCTCGTCGTGCTCCATAACTGCGGCATAGAGTCGCTCCATTTCTTTTTGATTCCTTTCCTTATCGTCTTCAATGACGCTTTCATCGAATGTGACCACACTACTTTGCACCGAAGACTGCTTTTTGTGACCTTTCGCGAGAGAGCCCCAGCCGCCACTACTCCTAGCGCTCTTATTCGGACTCTTGTTGGGGTTGGGGCTGGGCCAGTTGTTCCTCATGTCGACAGTGCTTTCTGGGCTTGGTCCATAGGGATTGCTCTTCGAGGGAGAAATTGGTGAGGGATCGAAAGCTTTCGATACGTCTTGCTTGACGGGCTTCATCATTTCCATAGCGAGCGATCCTGGTGAAGCTTGAGCAGCACGACGAAGACGGCGTCCGACAAGTAAGATAGCTGTGCCAATGACGATGACCGAGAAGACGTATGCACCGATTATGGAGGCAATCTGGGCTGGAAGGTATGATGGATTTCGCAAAGCTGACGCCTGAAGCGGTGCGCCTTTGCCTGGAGGAGGCGCTGGAGCCTCCCAGATGCTGACGCGCCAGATATCTTTCGGCGTAGCTGCTGCAGTAAGCAATAGAGGCTGCAGTATGGTAAAGTATTTGAGGTGGAGAGGCGTCGACATTGTGGGTTCTTTATATCACTTCTGCATCGCCGAGTCTCACGAATCTGAAGAATGTGAGAAGTTCTCGAGGGCACATATGTGCCAGAAACCCAGGGGAGGGGAACCGCTGCTATCTGCATGGTTTGTATGGGGCAGACTGCGAAGAACGTTAACGCTGGCATTTGATTGGGCTGAGGGCTGCAGGAACATTGTGCTGGTCCACTGAGCGAGCGCCTGTAAGCGCTGGGGAAAGGCAGACGGGCTCGACGGGCTAGCCTAGGGCATGATATGGCGTCGAGGCTAGAACACCTCTAAACGGACACTCACCACTTTGAAGAAAGATATCACAACAATCACATCTTTTATGTACTTTTAGTCCAGTTTTCATGTGTAGACCGTGAAACAGTGATCAATGGTCGCACTATGTCTCGGCCGCGCTTTCATCATAATTCATGTATGCGCACTGAGACTACTGGCCATCCCATTGCGTGTCTTGCAGCTTTTTCGTTTGAGGCTGCAGTTGGTCTTGCAGAGTTTCAAGACAACTCCTGTAACAATTATTTGCTTTTTTGAGTCTGTTACGAAGTGTATGAATGGCTGCATATTCTCTGTTCTGTGCCACGTCCAGGTGAAACGTGTCGTGCCTGTGGATATCTTTCAGATGTGTGGATCCGATACTAGGTAATTAGTGACAGAGCAATGAGAAATCAGAAGTGTGATATCTTCAGCCTGTCTCATCGTATAATCCATCACCTCTATCAGAAACTTGGAGCAACTTCTCTCGCTTGAATGTGACGTATCGAAATCATTAACGCCAGCCGAGAATTGGATCCAGGATAATATAGACGCCCTTTCCACGTTCTGGGTCTGTGGCAGGATTTCACAATATCTTTCCATATCTACCCATGCACAACACGACTTCCTAGAGACCGACACTATCACAAACATGTCCGGCTATCAACAAGCACCCAGCTGCACCAAACCCCACAACCTACACTAACAACTCTGCCATTCGCTTCCCAGTCACCTCTCACCCGCACCCAGTTTTCTTCAAAATTTGTTGTTCCGGTGCCTAATTGACCGCAGTCGCCTTCACCCGTGACCCAAACCTCTCCATCTCCTGTTAGCGCAATTATGTGATCAGATCCGACACCAACATCCACCACGTCCACGCCACCGTTGATATCTACTAGTCTCACTTCTTCACCGTCTGAAAACTTTGGCAACGCATTCAGTCCTTTCGCTGCACCAGCTTGTCCACCCCAGACGTAAAGATCGCGATCTTCTGACACTGCCGCGCCTATCCATCCACCAGCAGCTATCTTGTCGATTGATATACCTCCAAGGAAAGATA